>LPNX010516132.1:282385-387966 GCA_001517045.1 Pseudotsuga menziesii | reverse complement strand
CCCCCCTAAATCCCCCAACAACATTACTTTAAAAAAAATTAAAACACCCCCACCCCCTACTCCCAACATCATGACATTAAATTTTTCTTTTTTATTCTAAGGCCCCGTAACACCCCCACAACATTACATTTAAAAAAACATTTAAATTTTATAATAAACCAACCTAGGCCTATCAAAAACACAAAACTACAACAATCTATAATTTGTATTTTCCATAATTCGCGCTTTTCATGATATCGTGGCTCTAAGGAATTTATTTTTCTTATAAGAGAGACTTGCGACTAGGTTTAAAATACATATCTCCCTCTCATTTAAATTGTGTTTGCTTCACATTATTGTTTGTATTTTCCATAATTTACGCTTTTCATGATATCGTGGCTCTAAGGACTTTTTGTTTATAGGAGAGACTTGTGACTAGGTTTAAAATACATATCTTCCTCTCATTTAAATTGTGTTTGTCTTCACATTATTGTAAATATTGGGTTGTATTGAATCAAAAGGGATAGTGAATATAAGGTTTCAACGTTGGGTTTATCATGAATCTAACACCTTCACACCAACTTACCTCTTATTTGTGATAACATAAAAGTAAGGGAAAATTCATAGTTTAAATCGAAATGATACAAATATATCAACACCCACGCCCAACTCTTGGGGTAATTAGTTTTCTCAATTGAAATTATAAAAATATATCAACGACCATCCCCAACCCTTGAAACACATCACACATAATAATGAATAGTATATTATAACTAGTAGGGGAGCTTTCTTATGTGTGGTCACACTTAAATGTTTTTAAGGGTGGCTTAATTATTTGTGAAATATATGACAACGCAATTAAGCCACCCTTAAAAACATTTTTCTTCTACAAACAAGTAACACATATGTGTCTGTTCCTAATAGGAATTTACGTATTAATATTTTATGGTATGGTGATAATGTGACATCACATTTGAAAATGAACAGTGCGACCTTGCAAAACATTAAGCAAGGCAGGAATTATAGTGCAACTGATACATGTATTGTATTTGACGAGCAGATTTCCTCCTTGACGGACACTCCACTCTTAAAATTCCGGCAGAAACAAAAAGATGATTCAATTTTATCTTGGAAATTGCGCAAAAGGATGATTCAAACATCTTGGAAATTTCACATGGCTGTCCGATCGACGGACATGTCAACCTCCTCATTTAGGTACTCAGTGCTATCTGATTCAACAAACAAAGATTTCCAAAACTCCAACTCCTCCAGCATTCGCTGATCATCTCTAGAAAACTCCATTTCACAAACCGAAGATGACTGCGAGGGCTTCTCTTCACTCTTAATATCGATATTATACTGGTGAGAGGGTCAAGATAAAGGGAATTCACGGTGATGGTATTAATTTGCTGACGAGAAAAAGAAGACGTGGAGGAAAGAAGAGGGGGAGGATGGGGGCGGGAGTGGAGCTCCGCTCCCTTGGCCGCCAAAGAGCCGCCATTCATTGGTGGCGCAATTCTGAGAATCGCACCAGTAGTGAATGGAGGCTCTTTGGTGGCCAAGGGAACAGAGCTCCGCTCCCACCCCCATCCTCCCCCTCCACCTCCCTTCCTGCCCCCATACTCGTAAAACTTATCCCGATGATTACTGTAACAAATGGTTTGATCGGTTAAAAGCATGAATTCATCGGAGTACTAAAGGGATTAATTTAACCTGAGATGACATTATATTCACAACTCTGAATTACACGATTCCAACGTAGCTTCTAGGTAGCACTCTAGATCTTAGTGCATGTCCTAGAAGTGATATCCAGAATACCCATATGTTGTATGTATATAGATCCATAACAATCCATTGTATATGTTCATGTAAGTATATTAGATCCATAAAAGGTCCAAGTCCTGAGCCTGTATTGCTACTTATATTATTCCAGTTCTGTATGTTCATGTGAGTATATAGATCAGTAAAGGGTCGATTGTTTTGAGCGTGTATTTCTACTTATATTATTTCTGCTGGATATGTTGATTTAAGTATATAGATCCATAGAGGTTTGAAGGTTCTGAGTGTGTATCGCTACTTATATTTATTTTAATGGATGATGTACTGCAATTAAATCTCAATTTCAACAATGATTCTTCATATTGACATGTAGCCAAGGTTTTCTCATATCTCATATTTTGCATGGTGATTTACATATATTCCTTTTTTATTTTCTCATATCTCATATTTTTCATGGATTTACATCTATTCATTTTTTTTGAGTAACTAAAAAGTTAGAGATAAAGGGAATTCCTTCAAGGCATACTCAGCGGCGACAGTCTTAATTTGCCGACGGGAAAAAGAAGACGCGGAGGAAAGAAGAGGGGGAGGTTCTGTTTGAACTGGTCTCACAGCATTACTGTGTCGCTTGCCCACGTCGAAGAAATTCAGCTTTATAAAACCCTAATTCTTAAAAAACTCTTCCATTTGCATATGGATCAGTAGCTAAAGACAAAAACGTACCTACTCCTCTTGCACTTGCATATGGATATAAAGTTGAAAAACAAGATGCTACCAAATCTGGATAAATAATGCACATCAAAGATGTTTATAGTTCAGGGAATCCAACGGATAGGGAGTAAAGATTTAATTTTATTATAAATTTTGAATATCCGATGGACATAAATCAAAGTCAACTGTATAATACTTTTGTATAGTATGTCATTAGAAATTTTACAGATAAGGTCTTCTTTCACTTTCACATCAATTTTTTATAATTGGACGTATGAGTTATCTGTCAATCACAATTAAATTTCTAGAAACTTAATCGGAAAATTTAATATTTTTTTGATAATTAGACTGATTCATTAATCTGTCTAATCACAATTAATTCTCTATGCTCTGTTTTAGACCGAAAATATAGTTTTATGGCCATGGAATTTGTTTGTTGACTATTTAAATTCGATGGCTATTTTGAAGTGACCTTTCCTTCTTAAACAATTCAACCAGGTTGCCTTCTTCTTGTGGTTGTTATTATTTGTCCTTGGCGGTGGCAGGTATCCAATTTCCGCGTGTCAATAATTTCCTTAGTTTTAGTTTTAGAAAATAAAAGTTTAAAAATCCTTGAAATTTGAAGGACCAAGCGTTATTTACTATTATTCACTGTTTAAGGTTCTTACAACTTTAAGACATAGCCCTCCCAACAGACAAGAACCTAACATAGCTGATCATAGACAAACAGAAGGTCATAGCTTCAATTGCTAGGTGTCATTGCCAAGAGTCAATCATTTATGGTTTATGGTAGTTATAGCTGAATAGCCAGTTTATTTGCCTGATGGTCAGTACCACTGATAGTCGCTAGTCATCGAATGAAGGGCCAAGAAAACAAATACTACAAGTAAATTAAGGATCGAAGGAACGCAACTCATACAATAATTGGATAATTAGGAAGGATACAGGGGTAAGTCAATAGTCTCAGGATTGAAGACTTTGTAGCGCTGCTGCAATTATATATACAATTTGGCTATCTCAGAGTAGACGACTAGAGATGAATCGTTAAGCGAGCTCAACTGCGGAGGAGGAGCACGAGGAAGGGAGGTGGGAGCGGAGCTCCGCTCCCACCTCCCTTCCTCGCGATCCTCCTCTGCAGTTGAGCTTGCTTAACGATTACCATTTGGCTCGACAGGACCTCTGGTAACTATTGTTTTTTGTTTTTCCTTTTTTTTTGGTTTTCAATCTCCATCGATTATTATTGGAATGATCCCGTGACATATAAAGATGGCTATATTCAGACACTGAATCATTTGAAATATGGATGAATATATATTGTAGGAAGCAGATTCAAATCTTTGCGGTCATACAGATCAGGCTACTTCAGTGCTGCTATTAAGCTGCAAGCTGGCTATACTGCAGGAGTTAACACTGCATTCTATGTAATTCCATTTCTTTTTACTTCATTCTATTAACATGTTAGGGGTCCTGTTCTTAGTATTAATTTGAACCCAAAGCCTCTATTGTTTCAAGAGTTAGTGAACCAACTACCACTTGAAGTTAACCATGGAATTTACGATTTTTTTATATACCCTATTTGTCTAGTTGTTTACATTTTGGCCATGAAATCCTATTCAATGTAGTAGTAGAACATGCTAATGATTTTTTTGTGGTTTTTAGTTTTTAAATTTAGTTGGTCACTAACTCAGTAATTTAATAAACAATGTGGAAAAGTTCGTACCAGATTCACACCAGTACTCTTCAACTGTTACGATAATTTGACTATTGTGCCTAGCTTTTATGAAGAGAGTTGTGTCAATTTCTCCTATCATATTAAATTACCAGCCCTACTTTTTGAAGCCTGAGTTCTATCTTGCTCTCGTTTCTTCTGGGGAAAACCTAGTATACCGACCATATGTCCAGTGTTTAATCCCTGATCACAAGTCTTTCAGTTTTACTTTCTCTGGCTATGGTTTTCTCCAGCTATTAAGTGGTCTATAAAAGTTTCTTGACTTTTTGAAGTTGATTTCTGTTTATTCTCAAAATAATATTTAATATGTATTCAAATCAGATGAATCTGAGTATATCTTCACAAACTTTTGATTTTTATACCTAGTCTTTGTAGAGTATATCTTCACCAACTTTTGATTTTTATACCTAGTCTTTGTAGAGTATATCTTCACCAACTTTTTATTTTTATACATTGTCTTTGTAAATTTCTTAGTCCAATATTTCGTCCATGTGATCATGAGCTACCATTTTCAATGTCCATATGATAACAAGTTACCATTTTCAATATAAGTAAGCTTTGATAGAATACTTTATCTCAATTCTGTGGAATTTATAATATCTGATTTGCCATTTTATGTGAATAGTTGTGTTTCACAGCTGCTAACATCTCTTTATAGGCTCATTTCTAGGTCAAAGTTTAAAGCAGCTCTGCTAATATTTTCGGTTCCTATTTTGATTTATTGGACTTGTGATAAGGGTTCTGAGAGTTGACATTAGGAACTTGGGTTGTTGTGTAGGGTTTGAGGTATGGCTAATTTTGATATATGGGTTTGAGAGAGAGTTGGGTGTCAATTTCAGGTTTTGTCATCTTCTAATGGGTTGGAATTTCAATACACAACCTTTTTCTAATTTGATGGTTTTTATTGGAGCCATTTAAGGAGGGGATGATTTGACTTTTAGGCTGATTTTCTGTTAGAAATTGATAAAATCCAGTCTAAAACCAGAGTCAAATCCTTTCTTGTTTAGGCAACTAGGTTTTTGCTGTGAATCAATGATGGCTGCGGCAGATTCATTTTTGACTATTGGATCATTTCAACACTTTGAAATTCAATAGCCAACAATATACCTGCTTGAGATTCAACAGCCAATAATAAGCCTACCACAACCATAGCCATCATTGCTCCAGCCTAGGCTAATTACGAATACTTAAATTTACAATGCTGTCTTAATTGCAACATATATCTACCATTCCTCAAACAGAGATATCATAAATATTGCATTTAAAGGAACCCTAATAAGCACACAATGGTTGTTTGACCAAGAAGTGACAGTTAAGGGGAAACTGCCAATAACTGTCAGTTGATGGTTCGAGCTGCGGCACAGCCGTAGTATTTCACCCTGTCTGGCCGTCTCTTCATACTCAGAGACAAGAGTTTCTGACAACAATATGCTATTTTTATCCAACCAATGGCTTTTTTCCACAATTTGCATGGCAGGGATCAGGTTTTTGGTTCTCGCCAAGTGATTGGGTCAAAGTAATTTTAGTTTGTCCTTATCCTTCAAATGCAATTTGGCGGAGTATTTTTAGTTTGTCTCTTATCCTTGGAGTATATTTTTTTTATTTCATATCATGGGTGTCCTGCTATTCTTCATACAGTGGAAATAATGGCAATCAATAATGTTTTGTGCATTTACATTGCAGTTATCGAACAATGAGGCTCATACAGACAACCACGACGAGATAGACATTGAGTTTCTGGGAACAATACCAGGCCAACCTTATACCTCACAGACCAACATTTATGTATGAGAAGGAAACGGGGGAAACTGGAGGATTGTCATGGGCAGAGAGCAGCAAATCCACCTTTGGTTTGATCCCACCAAGGATTTTCACCGTTACAGTATTCTCTGGACCCCATCTAAGATTGTGTAAGTAAAAAGAATAGGTATTAATCAGTTTTGGTTTTAATTTTATTTTATAAAATAAAATGTTGTTGTTAGTAGTTACAACTCATTATTAAACTTTTAAACTTTGTAATGATTAAGTAGATTATGTAATCTTTAATTTTATCTTGATTGTTCAGAAACAACATAAATATTAACATATTTGTTATTGAAAAAAATATTAAACTATACAGATTCTCAGTGGATAATGTCGCCATTAGAACCTATCCAAGAACGGACTACTCCAATTTCCCAACCAGGCCCATGTGGGTATACGGATCAATATGGGATGCATCTTCTTGGGCTACAGACAATGGCAAATACAAGGTAGACTACAATTATCAGCCATTCGTGGGAAAATACATCGACTTCGTCCTCACAGACTGCACACAATCAAACGCAGTCGAATGCCCCTGATAGTCGCTAGTCATCGAATGAAGAGCCAGGAAAACAAATACTATAAGGAAATTAAGGATCAAAGGAACGCAACTCATACAATAATTGGATAATGAGGAAGGATACAGGGGCAAGTCAATAGTCTCAGGATTGAAGACTTTGTAGTGCTACTGCAATTATATATACAATTTGGTTATCTCAGAGTAGACGACTAGAGATGAATCATTAAGCAAGCTCAACTGCGGAGGAGGAGTGCGAGGAAGGGAGGTGGGAGCGGAGCTCCGCTCCCTTGGCCACCAAAGATCCGCTCTTCATTGGTGGCACGATCAACTGCGAAGGAGGAGCGTGAGGAAGGGAGGTGGGAGCGGAGCTTCGCTCCCTTGGCCACCAAAGAGCTGCTCTTCATTGGTGGCCAAGGGAGTGGAGCTCCACTCCCTTGGCCACCAATGAAGAGCGGCTCTTTGGTGGCCAAGGGAGTGGAGCTCCACTCCCACCTCCCTTCCTTGTGCTCCTCCTCCGTAGTTGAGATCGCTTAGGGGCCAAAGGGCTACCCGAGCAGCGCGATTCATGATTTCAGGAAAGTATTTTTCTCCTCGCGCTCCTCCTTCATAGTTGAGCTCGCTTAGGGGCCAAAGGGCTACCCGAGCAGCGCGATTCACGATTTCAGGAAAGTATTTTTCTCGGGATAAAAGATAAAATATCATGGAAAAATAATTAATATAAATATTGTTCATTGTTGCGAATATTCTTTAACAGAGGAAAATTCATGGAGAATTTCTTTAACATATCTACTTCAAACCTATAAATTTGGTGAAAATACATAGATGTAATTAGTTACTATGTTCATGGAGAATGAAGGATAATAAACCCTCTCCAAAATCATAAATAATGCCACTACAAATTCAGAGTGAATTGATATAACTACACACAATTGATGAGAAAACTGCAAATCACCTCAGAGAAGGCGTATTCATGATGTGCTAAGCTCTGCAAAATTGATGAGAAGGTGTATTCATGGTGTGCTAATTATAAAGTAGACCTTGCAACTTTTTTAAATTTCATGTTTGTATAGAGTAGAACTTGTAACTTTTTTAAATTTCATGTTTCAATTTAGAATTTATATATCAGTTTGTGATCATAGCTTGAAGATGAAATTTTAGTTGTTTTGTTGATTTAATTAAGGGTAAGGAATGGAATAATCTATGAGATGGGAAAATTGTTTCAACTTATGAGGTCTATTGGCAAATACATTTACATTATATTACATTTATAAATAATATCTACAAAACTATTGTTATGAACCTCTAAATTCATGGTTTTGGGATCCATAAGGAGGGAAGGGCACATGCCTTTTCCTTTACGTGTAGTGAAGAAAACCGGTAAAAAGAAATTTAATGGAATTGTTACATCTATCAAAACTTGTTCCCCTTGAGCTACAATTTGTCCATTCATTGATCTTCAATACATGAGATTATAAGAGGACCCACGCGAATGGACGACAGGAAAAATGGTGTTGCTTGTGCAAAGTTTGATGTGCATAAATTTTTTTGTCTCGCATAGTTCAAGTTTCAGTTGCAAAGGTATAGTCTCTCATGAAGCTACCTAAAACTTGGAAAAATCCTAAAAACTATGCCTCTTGGATTTTTGGACTTTTTTGCTTTACAAAATCCTTTTAGAGGAAACTTATTTTCACTTATGTGGCGATTTACAAGTTTGATTTAGAAGTTTTATGTAACTTATTTTCACTTATTTTCCTACATTTTATTTCATCACATAAACTTCTATTATCTATACACAACTTTCTTTCATTTTTGAAACATATCGAAGTTCTCTTTGGTGTTTCATTCCCCCCGCTTTGGGGGTATGCTAGTATTATTATATAAAATGTGCATGTATTTATGTTTATGTTTTCATCCTGTGGAAGAGTCACTATCTCTTGGGATGGATATTCAGATGGATGTTTGGATGAATATTTCTATCCCTGGGAAGAATAATCAGGTTAAGGTCAAACCAAACTAGTCAAGTAGTGAAAACCTTATTCTTTGTAAACCCCCCATACACATTCTTGGATGATTATCCTCTTAAGCACAGATTTGGCGAATAGATCATTTATCTGCGTCCACGACATCTGTATGGACGGTACCTCAAAGAAGGAAGGGTGGTTTGGATTGTGTGCTTTTGCTTTATGCTAGTGTCTTTAGTTGGTGCCTTGGAGAGAATGAGACTAAGTGTCTAGTGCTTTCTCGGCTAAAGCAAAGGGATTCTACAAAACAATAGTAATTTGGATTTAATGCTTGGTAACTATTAGTAGAGAGAAAGGAGGGACGAGAATTTTTAATTCTTAATTTTTTTAATGTAATGTTTAAGGGTCGTTTAGGGGGTTAGGGGTTAAATTGTTTTGTTAATATTGTTTTAAATTTAATGTTGTGGGGGTTAGGGGGAGGGTTTATAAAAAAAAAATCGTATTTTTTTATTGTAATGTTGTGTGGGTGGGGTGGGGTTTACTGGTTAAGGGGTATAATTTTTTTTTAAATGTTTTTTAATGTAATATTGTGACGGTGGTTTACGGGGCAGGGGGGTTTAATGTAATTTTTTTTAATGTAATGTTGTGGGGAGTTAGGGGGTTAGGGTTTTTTATTTTATTTTATTAAATGTAATGTGGTGGGGCTTTAAACTTTTTAAATGTTTTTTAGTAATGTTGATGTTAGGGTTGGGGGGGTTTTAAAATTTTGTTATTTAGTTAAATTTAATGTGGGGAAGGGGGTTTAGGGGGTTGGGGGGGTTAATATTTTTATTTTTATTTTATGTAATATTGACGTAATATTTTAATGTACTTTTTTAATTTAGTGAAACACTTTTGGCGAAGATGTCAAAAGAGCCTCAAGCCCCATTAGGAGGGATGTTTGGAAAGGAGAACTTTGGGCATCTTACAAACATAGAAGACCCAATGGAAGAGGACATTGATGTTCCTGAAGGAAGCCAAGCTGAGAAAATTCCAATTTCAATGAAGAATTTGGCCGGCCTGATATTGTTGCTTAGTTTCATGTCTTGAAGAAAATGTTAAATTTGACAACTTTTTGATAAGATATATTAGTAATGTTTTGACTTTCAGACTTTATTTTAGAAACAAAATTTCTATATATAATGTTTTTAATATGTTATTTACAAATATGTGGTATAGTTTTTCTTGAATTTATGTGAATCGTCACTTTCTGAAAAATAGTATAAAATAGTATCGTTTTTATACAAAATATCTCTGAAAATCCATTGAAAATGGTTTTCAATGTTTTTATTTCTAGAATTCTTTACAAATTTGTCGATAAAAATGTCTTATTTTGTCCATAAAAATGTCTTATTTTAAAGAAACATTTGCAAAATGTATATGTTTTTCATTATAACTTGCTTCTAAATATATGTTATTTTGTTAAATTTCTAAAAAACACACTTGAAAATATAAATTAAAAATATTTTACGACAAAGATGATTCAAAGGCCCTAATAATGCCTTGAAATGAAAATGTGCGATACTGGTATCAACCCTTTTTGAAACGGAGGTAATAATAGCTGCTAAAATTAGGAGAGAGAAAAACGAGAACTGTGTCGAGTTCTTGTTTCATAGTATAAGTGGTTCGTAGCTGGTTGCGAAATAAGTTCTCTCTAAGATAAGTACTCTTTCCTAACTTGTGTCTGCAATTATATATTTACCATTGATGAATGATGATATACATGTTAAATGCTGATCTATATATGCATAAATGTTGATTGATATGTTTTGCTTCTATTATGTACATGAATGATTATGCTTCGTAAAATGCTTTATTTTTTAAGTATCATGCTTTAGCACTATATGTATGTATGTTCATGTTCATGGGGCTAGATTCCCGGATGATTTGATGTATCGTAGCATCCTCTTCACCAGTCAAAGAGTCGGGGACATTAAAAAAAGGAAACCAAACTGGAGTCTTCTTCTTGTTTTCAGACTCTCTAAAAATGAAAACACCAACGAGCATTTACCTTCTCGGGCTTGCTAAAAATCCATGAGATCGTATCATATTATTGTCTTTTGGCGCCACCCCATATATTACAGTTTGGCAGATTTTCCCCATTGGGTCAGCTTTGTTCAGAGTATTCTATGATGCATCTTCCTTGTATCCTTTGGATATCACTAATCCAGCTACCTCCCTCAGTATTTCCCATATACAATTACATTCTCGGTATCGCAGTGATAATCCCTCTCCCATGAGTAAGTTTCAATTGTTGTTAGGTCGGCCTTACCGTCATTACTCAAAACAAAGGAATTTTGAGTCTCCCATGATTCCCTACCCCTGTTCGCCCATGCAGTGTGTTAGTCCCCAGATTGTCCCACATATTTGGTTATCCCCCTTGTTCTTCTGATTAAGGAAACATTATTTCCTTGATCAGTTGTAGGTCTCCCTCTTTCGACGACAACACATCTATTCTAAAGGATAGACCCAGAGGTCCCTGTATCTTGGTTTCATTATCCTTATTAATGAGTTCCTTGGACCACTTGAGAGGAGTCATTAGTTCCTCTCGAGATGGTTGTGGCTCACGTTCTCGACTCCAGCTACATCATCGCACCATTAAGATTCGTACAGGGTACTGGTCCATGCATTATATGGTCTAAGACCCCAATTGTCACGTGACTCTAGCATATTGGTGAGTCTATGAAGGGACCCAGACAGGTTCATGTCCCTTGAGATTTCTTGGTTGCATTGGAAATAGTGTTCAGAAGCCCCCAGAGTAGTGCTTTTGTATAGATTCATGATTGATGCAGCATATTATACCAAAGAGACTCTAAATCTTCATCGGCAAGTCCCTACAGTTATGCAAACTTCCAGATCAAGCAGAGCATCAGTTGTGAAGATATCACATTACATGAGAATTCCATGGGTCCTATGTATCATTTTTTCATATGAGCATTGTATTCAGCCTCTCATTAAGGCCACCAATATGTAACAACAATGGTATATGATCGGCTCCTGTATTTGGGATCCTTGATCCCATTATTTTTGTTTTGACATTTTCATGAGCATGGGTACGCCTGCCTTGTCCATATACATGCCACATATTCTTTGTATCTCACCCATTGTTGGGAACCCATATTAATACAAAAATCAAAAGCCATAGTGTCTCGAACGAGGAAGCACCGCTTCTTCATAGGTCTCTCTAGTATCACAATGATCCTGTGATGTCTGTTGGCCATACAATGAGCTCCTTCCCTTACACATCCAGAGGCAATATGTTAATGCAAAAAATTGCACAACTAGCTCTACATGGCCTCAACCATATACACACATCTTTCTCCTATCATTTTCCCTCATTTTTGACCTCCATAACTGTGTTTTAACATTATGCTCTCTCAAAAAACTCAAAAAATATAAAAAAGGGCCTAAAAACCCTCAAAAGGGGTTAAAACCCCAAAAAGGGGCTTAAAACCCTTCAAAAGAGCTAAAATCCCACAAAAGGGCTTAAAAACCCCCCGAAAGGCTAAAACCCGTAGATACGGTTTAGAACCCTAAATAGGGTTCCAAAACCCTAAAAGAGAGAAAATGAGAGAAAAAACTATAAAATAGTGTGGAGATCTCTATCTCAAGATTCACTTATTCCTTCTTCCATTTTTCTATTATTCGTGAGTATGATGAGAATCATTCCTCTCTTAATACTCACATCATTTTTTCAACCATTCCATTGCCCCACCATCTCCCCATCTTGTACATTGAAGAACCCTCCATACCACCAATCCTGTGGAGAGGCGGTCCCATTCCAAGTTAGGGCATGGTGGCCTAATTTCAAGAATAACAGAAGGTATACTTGTCCTGCTTTTGTTTATTTAGTTTAGTAGTTTTTTCTTATTGTTTATTGTGTTACTAATAGTTTATTTTGCAACTAGATCTTTTCCATTTGAACTCTACCCTTCTGTCCCTTTGACAAAATGGAGGTGCTTTTTCACGTAGCTAGGGTGAAAACCTGGCTAGAAACCATAACGGAGAAAATCCCGCAAAATTCTTCAGAATTGTAAGATGATCAAAAGCAGTAATAAGAAATGTTTAGCAGCTATCTTTCTCTACTCCTCTTACTGTCTCTCTCTCATCTGCCTTAGAGAGTGTGTGAGGTGTGTATAAATGAGGGAGAGAGCCTCCCTATTTATAGCCTTTCAATTCACTGACCAAATATAAGACTCGAGCCTACATGTCATCTCACATGGGCCCACCTCTCCTAGAGAGACCATAATTACACATTACATGATGTTACATTGGGGAGTATTTCCTTGACTTACAACAGAGGTTGTACCTCAAGGTCTAGACACAATTTAGACATCTTGTAAAGGGGTAACACACATCCCCAATGGGGTTACAACAACATACAATGATAATATACATTAGAATATCTTCCAAATTTACAAATACATCAACATCTTAGAGTTATGGAATTAGATAGATCATTATTTTTATGAATTAATTGTTTTGTTGATGGTTTTTTATTGTCAGTTGATTTGGTAATTTAATATTTAACTTCTTGCAAAATCATTTCTAGTTAAATCATTCTTAGATCACTAGTTGCAGGATTGATACTGGTGGAATCATGAATCCTTTGATTTCTTAGATTGATAATTAATATTGGTTTCCAGAGGGAGTTGAGCTAACTAAGTAGTTATTAGGATTGAATGATATGCATTTGATTAATCAACTACTGAACTGTTTATGCATCTATTTTTGTTAGTTTCCTTGAAATAACCAAACATTCCTGGTTTGACAACTTATATTGAGCACTTTGCTTATTACAAAAATTAGTGAGCATATAGAGTGACCAACACTTTGGCACCATTGTCAGGGAAGGTAATTAGTAGACATAGATAGTAGTTGATTTGTTCAATTTCTTTAACAATTCCGATTTTTGGGGTGGCAAGGAGGATAAGACGTAGTGAAGATATATGCATCCTTTAACAAACCGAACAAGTTGCTACCCCAAGTATCATGTATGATTATTTAAACTTGCATGACTACAAGAAGAAATCAATGGAAAACTCACAGAATCACTAACTTTGTAGGTGGAATAGGTCGCGGCTATAAAATAGGCCTAGGAAGACCAACATTTATTGATGAACTAATTGCTAGGGTTGATTCTTCTATTGGATATTTATACCTAATATCATCTTCCGTAAGGAGGAGCTCTGTTCCTCCTAGGTTGGATCCATCAGTATCAACTGTGGAGAAATCAGTAGGAGCTATAACTCCATCTAGTAGCCCTGCGAATTGGTCTCCAGAGAATAAGGGAATTTTTGTGGGGACAGGAGGACCAGAGGAGGTATATCGAATCAATGAGAAGGAGATTACTAAACAAGAGTGGTTTCATTTTCGACATGAATTCAAAGATCAGAAGAAGCAAGAATAGCAAGAGGAAGAGGAAATCATGAATAAGGAATGTAACCATGACGATCGTGAAGAAGTAGTGGGGGATAATGATAGCGACAATGGAAACACTAAGCATGAAGAGATAGTTGCTACACTTCAGTTCCCTATTCGACAGACAACTGGACAAGCCCCCATGAAAAATATCTTATCTTCAGTACTATCGAATTTCCATGGTAATTATATTGAAGATCTAGATGAATTCTTTTTTGAATTTGATATCTTATGTCGAAGCTATGACTATATCTAATTAGCAGAAGTTGAAATTATTTCCTAGCACTTTGAAAGGAAATTCCTTACGATGGTTTATGAATTTGGGTGGTTAAACTCTTACAACATGGGATCAAATGAAATAGGTATTTCTTGCGAAGTCCAAGATTATTGCAGGACTAAGGATAAGAGACATGAACTATTCAAAATGGTGCAGAAGGATGATAAATGCTTGGAGGACTTTGTAGAAATACTCCTATATAATGTGCAGATATCAGGCCATACTGATATTGGAAGGGATGTTCTTAAAATAATTTTACTACGAGCGATAAGAGAAGATTTCCTTGATATGCTCAATTTATTAGGAAAGGTAGACATCTCCAAGGAGGATTTTGATGATATTGTGTATCTATGTCAAAGATACTTTAGAGGATCTTCCAAAGCTAGTACGAGAGACCGAGATGTCCTTATAATGACACAAAATTCAGCCAGTGGAGGGGCTACTCGAGAAGAAATAGGAAACCTTCTTGGGAATTTTAAAACTAACATGATGAGTTCCATTTCCTCACAATTAGATGTCATGAGAGAAAAGTAGAAACAAGTGGCAGAAGATCTGGTCCTTGGCATATTCTTCCCTAAGTGTAGAAAGAAGCACATGTTGAGGGAATTCCCACTTGATAAGGTGGTGGTATGTGTTATGTGCGATTTGGATCATGATACTAAATATTTCCCTTCACTGCCAAAAGTCAAAGTAGACTTTCAAGCATCCACCATGGACACAGAGTAAGCATGTTTTATCTCACAAAAGAAGCCTTGGAAACCTCGCATTCCCGGTATGAATTCAGACCCTACATATTTTAGTTCATGGAGTAACAGTAATAGTCGAGATAATAGTCAACGAATTCCCACTACTGGAAAATTTAATTGACATTCAACTATAGCCCAAGTAAAAGAAATGTCATGGAGTTATATAAATTTACCTATATTCAATGGGAATGGGTTGGAAGACCCTAAGTAACATTGGTTCCTGTATGAATTGTATGGACAATGCGATAGATCTAGGATGAGGGTATAAAAATAGCTCAGATGATAACAACCTTTAGAGGTCATGGTCTTGAATAGTATATGGGAAATTTTGTGGTTCCCACAGGGGCTCCTCAAGACTCATTGGATCATTTCCGAATTGGAATGATCAAATAATTAAGGAAACCAAATTCTATGTCCCAATGTATCACAAAATAAAAAGAATCTAAGAAACTGTTGACCAAATCTGTTTGGGACTTCAACCAAATATTTAATACTTTGATGGATAAGTGGAGTTTCCATATGTCAGATATCCAATAGAAAGAATGGTTTATTTTCACTATGCTACCACATATTGAGTTCCTTTGATGCAACAAAATATTGTATCCCAGAGTGAATCACTTGAGATTGCTATGAGATTAGCAGCTTCGATGGTTGGAGAAACTAGTACTATAATGATGAAAATATAGTCACAACTTTCCAATATAACTTTCCATATACATGATATCAAGAACGGAAAATAAATTCAACAAGATTTTTTGTGTAAAAGATGTAGAACTGAAGGAAATCATAAAGATTCATGTCCAATTTTCTTGAACTATATTGCATCAAGAGAACCAAATCCGATAAATTCACAAGGAAGGATCTGATGTATAATTTTCCACACAAGAGGTCATCTATTGGAAGAATTCTTGTATATACAGAAGATAGTAAGCGTACCTTCCATATTATATTGTAAGCTTAGTATATTTGTGGGTCACAATGAGAAAGAATATAGAGAATACCGGTTGATGCAAAAAAGAAGGTCTACACATATCTGATGGAGAATGATGAACAAATACAAGTCGATCGAGCTCAAGCATAGTACCCTCAATTGACAGTTGGAGGGGGGGTCCTCACAGAGGTCCAGGACGAGGAGGATTATTTGGCTATGGAAGGGATAAGTTATTTGTTATATTTTTGGAAAATCGAGACATTTTTCTTGAGAATGTACTAATCCCACAACAATGTGTTCATATTTTAAAGAATTTGACCACACTATCGAGGAGTTCTCACAGCTGATTTCTAAATGGAAAGCCAAAAACCTGGGGAACCAAAACCAACCTCAAAATGAAAATTAGAATATTCTAAATATTTCTGTCAAAACATGAGATGCAATATTGTTGTCATAACAAGAGGGGGTGATGCGAATGGAGGAGATCAATATGCACTGTGTGTAAGTCCAATAGTTCTACGAGCGGTATCAAATAAAGTACTATTTGATGTATAGAAATAAATTGGAGTCTCATTTTATGCATGGGATGAATTTTTCGATAGAAATCAGGCATCGACATCTACTACTATTCCAACATTGGATGATGGACCAATCCTTGAAATGCCTCAAGGATTTGAACAGTTATTTCAAATAAATCCGACAAAGAAGGTAAAATAGTTGAAAGATTTTTTTAAAAGTTGCTTAACACTAATAGAAGATATAGATGTTGTGGAAAAACTATTAGACCTTATCAAAGAATCTTCATGAGGTGTGCAACTAGAGAAGAAAATTAACCATGTTGGTAAAATACCAAAAATTGGTCGTGAGTTAAGAATGAATGCACATATAGGTGATTATGATATGGAATTTATCATATTGGATTTGGGGTCAGATGTTAATATTATGACAATCCAAACCTGGGAAAGCATGGAGAAACTGAGACTAGTATGGTCTCTGGTTCAACTACATTTAGCCAATAAGTCAAAGGTCTTTCCCATTGGTCGACTAACACATATTCATGTCGAAGTGGAAGGAATCCAAACCTTTGTTGATTTTGAAGTCATAGAAATTGTTGATGATATGAATCCTTAACCCGCACTTCTATGGATCAACTGGGGTATTGATAATAAAAAAAGAAAAAATTTTAAGAGAACATTTCCATTTGAAGAAACATAAATACAGGTGGTTTCCCCAATTGATCCTATGGAGGGCCATATATATGTCGAGCAAGTGAACAATGAAGTACAAGAAGGATATTCGGATAATATTTATAATATTTCCTCTATGATGGATGATTATGTTAACCTAGAAACTTATGGTAATATGAGTTGGTGAAGTATCAACTCATGTACATTAGACTTAGGAGAAGATCTAGAGAACTGGTAGAATCGAGTACATGAAGTGTCGATGCAAAAGTGTGCAAAACTAATGAAATATGTGTAATGGGTACGTACCTAGGTATGTGATCTACCTACATATGATGGATTACCTAACTTGGACACATTTATTATAGATTTTGAAGAAAAATGTTGGAACCTTAATGATTTTTAGCACCGGATGTTGCATTGAAGGTTATTCCCATTAGGTGGTGGGTTTCTCATAAGAAAACTATTTTAGAATGGCCTCAATGTCGACGGATATTGGAGATCATATTTGGAAATAAAATGTCTTATACAAGCCAAAAATATATAGGATTCACAAATCCTATTGAGAATATTGAAAATTGACATGCAACATGGAAGCTGTCGCTGCGACGGGAATGGATTCAGTATTTTATACATGCTTTAGATATGATACCGAGAAATATGTACATGATAGTTGAGCTGCAATGAGATACTGTAGAATGGGAATAGCTAGCTACATGTTTGACATAGACTTTCATATTTTTTGATGACAGTCTGCTGATTGATGTTGCTCTGTAAGTTATAAGAACTAAGATTTTTGAAGACATCCCAGTGTCAATTTCAATTTTTTATTCGAGCAGCACAACGATTCGAAAATGGATGGAATGCTATAACGTAATTGGAGACCTTAGTGATGATGATCCACATGACATAGATCTTCTTGATTTTGAGAGTATTCGAGCAATGGAGGGAGTAGTCTTATCAAATGACAGATTCATGAAACCCCTCAAATCAAAGAAGGTGAATATTGGATGTCTAGAAAATCCAAAATTGCCAATATTGGACACTATTGGGATGATGAGAGAGTAGGGAAAATTACATACTTATTGCATGAATTGTAGGATCTATTCTCTACTAAGTTTTGAGAGATGAAGGGGATTGCTGGTGATCTAGGAGAAATGAAGATTCCTATAAATCTCAATGCAAAACCTCTCCAACAATGACTGTACAAACTAAATCCAATATTTAAATAGAAGGTCAAGATAGAGTTAGATAGAATTATAGATGCAAGAATTATAGAACATTTTGAGGAATCTGAATGGATTATCCCTATGGTGGTACATGATAAGAAAATTGGTGAAGTATTCATTTATGTCGACCTCTAGAAATTAAACGATGCTCTCATGCATGATCTATTCCCGAACTCATTCATAGATGAAATATTGGAGAACGTTGGAGGATAAGAAGTTTACTGATGGATTCTCTGGATACCATTAGCGAAAAATTGGAAAGGAAGATCAGTATAAGGTCACCTTTGCGACAGAGTGGGGATGCTTCCAATACATGGTAATGCATTTTGGACTGAAGAATTCCCCTACTATTTTTTCTAGAATAGTAGTGGATTCTTTTAAATACTTCATCCATAAATTTCTTAAAGTATATTTTGATGATTGGATGATCTATGGGATAGTGAAAAATAATATTGAGAGTCTTAGAATGATTCTTGACGGATGTAGCCAGTTTGAGATTTCTCTAAACTTGAAGAAATGTATTTTTTGTTCTCCTTCTGGTATCTTGTTGGCTCATGTGGTCTGTCGAGATGGGATATTGATGGACCCCGCCAAGATTGTGGTTATTGTAGACCTACCTCTTCCCACAATAGTGAAACAATTGAGAACTACTTTGGGGCATATGGGGTATTATAGAAAAATTGTCAAAGGATATGTAGAGGTAACACCTCCAATAAAGAAATTATTGAAGAAAGATGTTAGACTCCAATGGAATGAGAAGTGTCTAGAGAGTAGATGTTATTAAATATAATATGGTTACAACGCCTATACTGGTATTTATAGAATGGAAAAAAATTTCATGTACATGTCAACGCAGCATTTGTCGCACTTGGCGATGTACTCGCATGTTGAAGTGAGGTTTCTTTTGATCATCCCATTGCATCTTATAGTAGAAAGATATTGAAGGAAAAAATTCACTATACCAATACTGAGAGGAAAGGACTTGCTATTGTATATGCTCTCTAGATGTTTCGATATTACTTGTTGGGAGGACATTTCAAGATGTATACATGCCATTCTAAATTGAAATATTTGGTCAATAAGCCAGTGTTTGGGGGAAGTATTTCTCAATGGCTTCTCCTATTTCAAGAATTTGATATTGATATTATCGCTAATCCAAGTCAATTGAATTTAGGACCTGACAATATGTCGAGGTTAGAAAGTGGAGAAGAGGCTATTATCCTTGATGAGTCTGTGTGACGCACAATTTTTTATGGTCAAGATTATTGATGATCAATACATAGATATCATACATATATTAACTATAGTATATCACCATAAACATTAAATACAACACAAAAGAAGAAACTGATTGTAAAACCTGCATATTTCCAGTTGATTTCTTGGCAATGGTATAAAATGGCACGATATTAAATACTTCGTTGTTATGTCTTAGAACATGAGAACCGATGGTGTTGAATGAAGCACATGTTGATGTCACAGGATTCCACCACATAGGAAAATCAACAGTGTGCAAGATTTTATAGTTCGGACTCTAGTGGCCTTCTTTGCATGCAAATTCTATAGACTATTGTCGTCACTGTGATATATCTCAAAGAACTGGAAAACAGTTACAACGAGATGAAATTTTGTTGACACTACTAGTGACTTTGCAGGAATTTGATAAATGGGTTGTCAATTTTGAGGGTCGTATTAATCTAGTAGGATAAAGAACATGTGGACATTATATAATCACTATGACCTACTAGTTAACTAGATGGGTCCAAGTAGCACCAGTAAGAGATTTTATTAGTGCGACTGCTGCAAGATTTTTGTTCGACCATGTAGTGACCCAATTTAAATGCTCGAAGATTTTGATAAGTAATCAAGAAACACATTTTTTGAATTAGTTAATTAAAAAATTAATTAAGGAATTGTAGATTCAACATAGGAATACAACGCCATAACAACCACAAATTAAAGACACCATCAAATTATTCAATAAAATATTCAAGAATGCATTGACGAACATATGTAATTTTAAGAGGGATGACTGGGATCATAAGATACCTGCGGTATTGTGGGATTTTTGCACAACCTGTAAAAATTTGATATGGTAGACTCCATTTAGATTGGTTTATGGATAGGAGGTCATCATGCCATTAGAAGGTCTCAAAATTGATGTGATAATTGAGATGATAGATGTTGGCACGACAGAAGAAAGATTGTCACAGCTGGTACAGTTTGAAGAAGATTGATTTTTCAAGGGATATCATCGTCATGTCAAGAAAGAGAGACATAAGGATTTGCATGAACGTCATATTCAATTTAAGTATTTTCAAGTTGGTGATTTTGTCCTCCTATATGACAATCAATTTTTGAAGCATCTTGGTAATCTTTGATCGCACTGGATGGGACCATATGTTGTCACATGTATCACTAAGGGAGGTGTGGTCCAGTTGCAGAAGTTATATGGTACACCATTCAAAGGTTTATGGAAAGGAATTCAACTAAAACCTTATCATGATAGACAAACTTTGCTTGAATAAAATGATAAGTGTGAAAAAAATTGTATATACAACTGTTGTCGTAACTTTTAATTTTGTCAAAAGTTCCAAGATATGTCGCAAGTATGAAATGTCATGAAATACTATACATATGTAGTAAAAGAAATGTCTCCATAACCTATACATCTATCACAAGAGAAATATTTCCGCAAACTATATGTTTGTTGCAAGTGATAGTTGGAGGGCAGTTCAGTTAAGGTAACAAGAGATTTCAAATGCGTGATTTTTTGTCACATATTCAATTAATGCACAATCATTAATCATTGTCTGATAAATGAAGTGATGGTTCATTTGGCAATTTATTCGAATGATGGGAAATATTTCCCCATGTGATATTTCCCACCACCTTTTCCATTTATTGGACACCCATGTGAGCCAACAACTTTCACCATGTGTGAACCTATTTTCATCTTCGTGTAGAAGTCTATTCATTGATTTGTATCCAACTAAATAAAATTTTGATCTAAGTAGTCTTTCTTCAATAATATTTAAGTCAAATTCGTCTGATTGAGTATCATCATCTGATATCGAGCACTAGCACTGTTCCATAATATGGAATGGAGGTTCCTTCTACTAAACCCATTGTTGAAGAACCTCAAAAATTTATGTCATGACGAAAGCCAATCGTTCCATCAATAAAGAACTGCACTGGACATGGAAATGTTCCTCTACAAAGATTTAAAGCTACCCACAATGTCGAAGCATCAAAATCTAGGTCTGCAAACTTACTTCTTGGATACATTCCACTAAGGAAATATGATGCTCCTAGGGTGAATATCAACAAGAATGGCATGTTTCCCTTAGTTAAGCGAACCATTCTGAAATGAATCCATGTTATGGTAGACATTATATGATGAACATGGGATTCATAGACCATGATATGTGGAACTTTCCTGTACTCTCCATGTCACGGTAGATGACCTCGGTGAGAAGAAATGAAGCTAAATAAAAATAAAGGGAGAAAAAGGGACACATAAAAAAGTTAAGAACTTGATGAAGATGATTATGAGTTACTATAGGAGGCCAATGTTATTGGATTCAACCATCCCAACTATGGTAGCAATAAATTTATGTAGCTAAAGAAATATGGAAGGAGCACTGATGTTGAGGAGTAAAAGAAAAGATTCCTTGATAAGGATGACATAGAAGAAGGTGGTCGAAGAGGTTTTATGGCAGACAAAAAATTGAAGTGTGGTTTGTTTGGTGAAGTTGAAGCAATTGTTGGTTTTATTTCATGGAGGATTCCTTTGGTTGGATTGAGGAATTTTGGTGGGTTCTAACCTGATAGCTTCAATCACTGGACTTCCTCTTCTAGGGGTCGATCCAGCATTGTTCTTTGTTGGAAAGTAGTAGGACCGAGGCCTAATCAACCAGATGAAGGAGAAATATGAACTAACTAGAGATGAGAGAGAGTTCTCCATTTCCTCTTTCAATGATACTTTTGTTCAGTTTAGATGAAAAGTTCTATCAAGCAAGATGCTCAGGAAAATGCAACTGAACGAGTGTGTGGAACCATTATTGTAGCAGAGCAGTGTGTTTTGGGTGTCTAGATGAACTAGTCGGCCTACATACTGAATGAATTGTTCGTTGATGCCATTGATGCGTAGGAGAAAGGTAACCCATTTAATTATTTGTGGTTGTTAATTTTGATATCATTTGTCGCAGGGGTCGAGCCACCGAATTATCAAGGGATGGATGTTCCTATGTCGTGTCGAAGGACGTGATACCAGAACCTATGGTATGAGAAGGAGAATCTGTGACAATAGAAGGAACATAACATTGAGTTTTATTTACATGATTATGCATAGAGGAATCACATTGGGAACCAAGCAAGGATTGTTGTGAATACTATCCATAGCTTCCGCAATATTAGCAGCGGAAAGACCCTGAGAATCAATGGTTGGCTATTGATTTTTGGCTAACTGAAAAAGACATTGAGACAATTGTTTGGGACTGGACCAAAGAGTGGGGAGAACCTCTCGTAGATCATCAATTATCTATTAAGACTAAAACAAGACATAATGGAATGTCAGAAAATCAGGGAGGATATCAACAAGGAGAAGAAACCCCACAAATATCCCCCTATGAAGGTAAAGAAGAGTATATCATGACCATGATAGATCCATAAGTGGGTAATAAGTGAAAAATATCTGAATAAATGAAGAGGAGTCATAAGAAGAATAAGAAGGAAGCTAAAAAATTATGGAACTATTGTCCTTACCAATGATGAAAACAACCTCATTTTTTTTAAATGGGGAATTTTCCAATGAGACTTGTAAGGGAATCGATGAGAGGAATACCAACATGGTAGGAGGAATTATAGACTTATTGGAGACTCTTTGTGTCCCGGCAAAAAACGTTAGAGTATTGGTCGCAAGGGAACTATTCTAAATCGAGTCACTAGAAGACGTGTCCTTCCGAGGACCGACCTATTGATATAGAAACACCACACCAATAGAGAAGGATTCAAGTGTCTCCTAAGGAACCTGACTTGGGAACACCAGAGCATAATTCCATGATCAAAGACATTAGTCATGTAAGTGTTTATTTTTGTGTAATTCCTATGTATCTAATGCATACGATTCGAAAGGATAAAGTATAAGAGATGAAGGAAAGAGAGCATGCATTGTTTGAGAAACTCAAGCATTCAAAGAATATTGTCGCATCACTAAAAAATAAAGTGAAAGAGATAGATCATAAATCATAGAGATGGCAAGATGATAAGAAAAGATTGGACAAAGCTATCATGCTTTCCTACCATGAATTCTCCAAAGAGGGAATTATGTCTAAAATGCTCCCGAAGGACAAATTTTTTCAACTTGGGGAGGAAGTTGTCGACCTCCACCAATGATTTGTAGAGTTACAAAAAAACATGAATCCTAATACACTACCTAAGGTACTAGAAGCACAAAAGAGGGAAGTATCTGAAAATATAAAAAAGATTTACGAGGTCAAGGCACTTTATCCAAAGCATATGAGTAGGTTTCTCAATCGTGGAAGTCCTTGGTGGATGATGCGGAGTTGGAGAAAGTTACAGAACATCTGTATACCACATAAGTGAATTCGAATGGGTTAACCAATGAGCTGAAGAAATTGTCATCGATTGAGAAGATGAGCAAGGATGCTAAATTTAAAACGTTATAGTAGTAGGTTGCTAAACTGCAGACACAACAACAAAGAAAAACAAAATGTGTCGCAAAACTCTAGGATGAAACAGAGAAAATTACAGGAACCATCCACCTAGTCCATGAGTAGGTCCTACAGGTGATGGGAGTGACAAGAGTTGAAACTTGGGAACATATCAATTATGAACTTGTTGATTAAATGTAGAAGGAAAAAGAAGATGTGCAGATAGAACCATAAGAGGTAATGAATATCTGTCAATATTTTCAAAGTATACTCAATGTGAAAGAATATTATGGATAAATTGGCTCAGGACAAGCCATAGGTGAGTGTTAAGGACCTATCATCCCTAGGAAAATATGTACCAATAGTGGTAAAAAAAGTGAAGAATCTGGTCGCAAGGTGAGCAAGGATGCAACAGGAAAAGGAGAGGAGTAAGTTGAATCCAAGAATTCGACATGTTTTGAGAAAACAATAAATGTAAGTGAGTTAAGTAATACTAATATTTTATCTTTGGGAATGGGTATGATTGTAATATGGACCGTTAACACCTTTATTAAATGTAACAATATTTCGGATAGCTAGAACAAATAGTTGACTCTCAGTTGAGAACTAGTTAACAATTGAAACAAGAATTGTAAGAGATATATAGGATCGATCCAACCTATGTGTGGATGATTTCTAAATATTGAGGAGATCGAGAGAAACCTTATGCAAGATCATTGAATATAAAATCTTTATGATATTGATAGAGAGGTTGATGGAGAGAAGAAAACAAAGCATAAGAACATGATAAAGATAGAGAAACCCCATCCATTCTAAACAATATTATGAGAGAAGCCTACAAGGTGCCTAAAAGCTGAGTGTGCAAACCGAAAGCATCCCAATATTACTCATGATAGATGAAAATTTCTTTTGTGGTTTTTACCATATGGGTTTCCACATTAAACCTCTATTTCTTTGATGTCTGTATAACTTGCATTTAAGTCTTTATGAGTTTGTCACAATGATATTGACTTCATGTTGTGGAATAACAATAATAATGATCAAGAATATGCTTTAATATGTATATTTTATATGTTGTGAATGTGTTGAAGCATTGATTTGTTTCATGTTATGTATGTGTCAATAGTAATCCATCCCTCCATTTTGGTCAAGTCGTGTCTTGATGTTATCATGAAAAAATACCCTTCCTTATTTCATGTCCCCTCTCGTCTATCAGAGAGGGAACGCGAATATGATCCTATCATATCCGGGTGAACTAGCCCCATGAACATAAAATGAAATACATGGAACTAACAACATGTGTAAATGTATAAATCATTAACATATAGTGGAAGAAAAATACATTCCATTCAATCATTTGACATGTTCATATTAATGCATAAAAACATACAGTTGTAGAGATAAAATAGACAAGAGAGACTTATATTGGAAGAATCTCATCCCGCAACTAGCTATGTCGCTGTAACATTCCACTCAACCATAGGCCAATGTGCTCATCAATCTCTCAGCAGCACTGCCACCCCTGAGCTGGGCATGATTCTCAGTAGGAATAAAGAACACTAACAAGCTCACACATAGCCAAGGATACAACAAAACTTAGGCAAGCCAACATAGTTGGGTTTATCAGACTACAAAGGAGCTCGAAAGGATGATTGTTAAGCTAGTGAGCTCTACCACAAATATATGGACACCTACACCAGATCTATCCTAGCTTCTAAAGCATTTACACAACCAACACAAGGAAGCATCTCCTTCTTTGATACACAGTCCCTCGAGCTATGCCTTTCCTTCCAGTGCTATTCAGGGTGTGAAAAGAAGAAAGACAATGCCGTAGCTCTTGACACTTGGCTTCTCCCCATTGGCTCAAGGTTAAACATTCTCCCCCCTTATCATTAGGAAAATATGCCCCAGTCTTATTATTTGTTGCATTGACATAGCTGGTTTTGGGTATTTTAATTAAATTGCATATTGACATGATGTCCAAAATTATAATGTGCATGGCTAGAACGAAATACCATCGACATCGATTTTAATCGCCGAAACATAAAATGCTAAATCGATGGTGGGGCTTTTTCCTATAGCTCCACACCATGATCAATTACAATATATACATCATATACATTTTTAATGCAAAAGAGGTCAAAACAGGGGTGTTACACCTTAACTACAGAAATCAAGTTCTAGCGCTTGAGTGAGGTTGAACCTTTGCAAGTGTTTCCAACAAGGTCATGCTTTGTCGAGCTAATATCTTGGGATTTATTGGACCAAGATAGAGATCTGAACCTCGGTTAGTGAAAATATGTCAACACCAAGGTTGTGAGACATCTAAATACTACTCAAAGCCACCTAACAAAAATGACATAATCAATCATAAGACAATGATACCCTCAACAGGCCATGTGTTGTTAGTGGGAGGAGTGTAGTAACCACATAAATGTTCACTCGCAGAAACTGAAATACCATCAAATGTTATGCAACAAAAAAGTTTCTGGCCACAACCTATTTAGCATTTTTATTCACCTGCATGTCTATTACATGCATTAAAACGAAGATAACTAAATGGAACGGCTAGCCTAAGGATCAAGCCTAAAAGCTTCAATATTACCATGTTTTTAATTTGTAAATTATTAAATTCTAATTTTATATAAATATTATTTATTTATTAAATATTTGAAAATTAAATAGTAATAAAGTGTATATATTTAAACTTATAAGGATGATGTGGATATAACAGAAAATAAATTTTACATAAACATAAAATCAAATACCATATCAATGGCCTGCGCTATTGCTACTCTAAGCTCTACAAATGTCCACACATTTAATAAAACTTGAACTTGGCATTGCTTTAAGCATGTATATTCTTTTTTGCCAATCCTATTAACTTTTTATAAAAGTCAATATTGAAATTTCTTGAGACTTCTAACTTATTTGTAGAGACTTCTAACTTATTTGTTGAAAAGCACAAAATCAATTTTAGTGAATGAGCTTCACTGCCTAGGTTTTGAATAAATTTAGTTGCATTTTGGAATTTTGTAGAAGATTTGCTAAAAGAGTTTTGATACACCTATACTATGTAGTTATTGTTGTTATAAATTTCTTAATGGCATACTAAAAGGTGATCTAGAAGTTCGTCAATTCTTGACCTTCAATTTTTTGTTTTGTCTTTCTCTCTCTGTTTGCTTTTCTGTCCTTCAACTTTGTTGTTTTTCTCAGCTTCTCCCCTTGCTTCAGGTTTTACAGTCTTCGGTGAACCATGGCCATCTTTGACTCCTGACACCATGCCAATAGCTGATAGATGCAACCGGGGTACATTCATCGATCTTTCTGCCGTTTGTTGATCTAAGATCGTCCAATCAAACATATTATCATATTGAAAACCTTTACGAACAAACAAATCACTGAATAAGCTCTTCAAATATGCATAATCTGGCCTCTCCTCAAAACCCAGAGACAGGCAATAGTGAAAGTAGGATGCGAACTCCGTGGGATGAGACTCGCATAGATATTCGATAGAAGTATCCATCTTCTCCGAACGAATCAATTCATATTTTTGAGACTTGGTTGCTCCTACTCTCACATCGTGCCAAGGAAGGTTACCCCTTAAAAAGTACATAAGAACATATCCAAGGGACTCCATGTCGTCCCTTCGGCTTTGCGTAATGCAATTGTGATTATTGATACTCGCATACCATGCAGTTCCTGTTAGACCTTTGGTTTTCTTCTGGGGAATATGACGCAAAGACTCACGATCACAGAAATTCTTTGCAAGACCAAAATCAATCACGTGGACCACATTTGATTTTTGACCGATCCCCACAACAAAATTTTCAGGTTTTAGGTCTGTGCAAAAAGCCATTTGCATGTATATGTTCAATCCTGTCAATCAGCTGATCAGCTAACATTAAGACAGTCTTAAGCGAGAATTTATACCAACAAATGTAAAATAACTCTTGCAGTGTTGGGCCTAGAAAATCCATAACTAGAATGTTATGACCTAAACCATCTGCCCCAAACCATCTAACGTTTGGAATACCAGTTCCACCGGAAATCAGTCCATAGACTTCATATTCATGATACAAGTGTGGTTTCTTTGCGTCGATGCTCTCCATCTTAATCGCAACATTCTCCCCTGTCTCCAAGTGTGTTCCTAGGTATACCTCGCCATGTGCACCGCTTCCGATCTTCTTTCCGAGTTTGTATTTTCTATCATTCTCTCCAATCACAGTGCCCTCCATCGCCAGCAGTCTCCAGGCAAATCTGACTTCGCTCAACCTCAATTCTGATATAGTGTTGTATCCCGCAAACTGTATGTACTATTTAGTAATTCAATGTAGGACATCACACGCTCTGGCGGCAACTTTTGACTCTAAAAACGCAAACTGTATGTACTATTTAGTAATTCAATGTAGGACATCACACGCTCTGGCGGCAACTTTTGACTCTAAAAATGCATGTGAATTGGATTAATAACACCCGAGTAAGTATGTAACAATGTATATGTATAAATAAACCAAAAACATAAGTCGAATGATACGTCGGTTGAGTGTGAATTGAAACAAAGAAGAAACGAAAAGATAAATCGAATGATAGGTCGGTTTTAAATTTAAATGATATATATATAGCAAGGAAAAAAACATACTTTTAATGTTCATGTTTAATAAAAAATATGCATACCTGATCAGTGTATATGTGAAAGATGTCAAAAGTGTATATGTATAAAAGATGTCAAAGTGTATCGGTGTAAAACATAGTAAAACCAAAATATATAAAACAAATGATGCTCAGTTTCAAATTTAAATTTAAATTGTGTACATATTTATATGTCAAATTTAAATTTAAATGGTTTTACTTGTAAAACATATATTTGAATAATTATATACTAAATTTTATTTCAAATTTAATAAATAAATATTTTTATGTTTAGATATTAAATATGTTTTATCATAATAATTATTTAAGGCAATTATATAGATAATCTATGAAATAGTTTAGAGGAGCTTAAGTTTTCTTTTAAGTTGAGAGTTGCCCCGAGGGGGTGGACAATAGATATAAATTGTAATATTGGAGTTAAACAAGATTCCTTCCTCTCCTCTACCCTTTTTGGCATTTAAATTGATAAGCTAAGAAAGTGTTTAGAAGAAGCAGGTTGCATCGGTAAAATATTATCTGGGATAGTTACGATCCTCCTACATTATGCTGATGATATTGTTCTTATGGCAAGGTGTCCTTCTGATCTTGATAAGCAATTAAGAATTCTTAAAGATTTTTTCTCTAACATGGGCATGACTATTAACACCAAGAAGACAAAAAACATGATTATAAAATCTAAGAAAGACACCTATGGAAATTTTATTTATGATAATAGATATCTAGAGGAAGTGACTTCTTACAAGTGTCCTTTAGGGATTGAGCTTCATCCATCCTCCCATAACCATGTCCAATCCTCCATGTCCCCAAGACTTGGATACATAGTGCCATGGAGACCCTTGTAAAGTAACACATGGTGCTTTAAGGAATTGTCCATGGTTTTCAACGACTCAATGGTTTCTTTAGGCCTAAAAGCATGCTTTTTTCACTAGAATGCCATTTGCAAGGAATTGGGACACACATATATTTCTTAAACCGGCCTAATGGAATAATCACTATAAATCATAGGTCAATGATACCCTCAATAGACCATGTGTGGTTGGTGGAGGAAACCTTCTTAGACTTGGATGGACAAAAGATTTAGTTAGGACCCAAGGTTCATGTCTCTTCCACTAACCATGTCCAAGGCCCCAAGACCTCAACAAAAGTCTCAATGGATACCCTTGCAAATTTATGCATGGTGTTTTTAACCATTGTTCATGGCTCTAGATTATTCAATGGTTTATTTAGGGCCAAAGGCATGTACTTCTTCTTTAGAGAACCATTCCCAAGGCCCTAAAGACACTTACATTATTCTCAAAACCACATAATGGTGTTAATATTTTCAATCATAGGACAATGATACCCTCAAGAAGCCATGTGTGGTTGGTTAAGTTGATATCATTATCCTTGGATCGATAAAACATTGCTCTAGAGATAGAGATTGAAGTATCCTCCCTTGAACATCTCCAAGGCTCCAAGTCCCCATGACATCGATACATAATGGCATGGATATCCATGTAAGGTCATGCATTTTGCTTCAGGAATTGTTTGTCATTATTGATTCCTCAATCATTTATTTAGGGACAAAGGTAGGGTCATTTTCTCTAAATCATAATTCCTAAGTGTTGTCCCTAGGAAAATATGTACAAATTTCGGTAAAAAAAGTGAATAATCCAGTCACAACGTCGCAATGGGAAAATGAGAGGAGTAATTTTAATATGGAAATTCAACATGTTTTGAGAAAACAATAAATCTAAGAGTGAGTTAAGTTAGACTAATAGTCTATCTCTCGGAATGGGCATGATGGTAATCTAGCCCGTTAGTGCCTTTACAAAATGTAATGGGATTTGGGGTAGTGAGAACAACCTTTCGAGTGTCATTTGAGAACTAGTTGATGGTTGAAACAAGAATTTTAAGAAATATATAGATCGATCCAAGCTGTGTGTGGACGATCATTGAATATTGATGATATTGAGAGAAACCTTATGCAAATCGCTGATTATAAAATTATTTTGAGATCGATAAAGAGGTCGACAAAGAGAAGCAAATAAAGCATGATGTCATGAGAAAGATAGTGAAAACCCATACATTGTAAAGACGATTCTAAGAGAAGTCTGCAAACTGAGTGCATAGATCAAAAGCGTTCCAATATTACTCATGCGAGATGAAGAGCTCTTTTGTGGTTTTTTCCACATGGGTTTCCATGTTAAAACTCTATGTCTTGTATGCCTAGATGTAACTTGCATTTAAGTCTTTATGAGTTTGTCATAATGACTTCATGTTCTGCATTGACAATAATAATCATTGTGAATATGTTTTGAATGTGTCCATGGATCGATCTGCTTCTTTTTGTCTATGTGCCGCTGGTAATCCATCTCTCCATTTCGGTCGAGATGTTTCTTGATGTTATCACTAAGAAATCCCCTTCCTAAACTGCAAAAATTTGGTTCTTCCAGTCCCATCAGATATCTCATGTGAGACTACACCTTCCCAGGTGTTGTCGACGGGGCTTTGCTCTATCTAACTAATATCTTGGGCTTCGTTGTATGAATAGATAGATTTAAACCTGGGTCAGTGGAAAAGGAACCAACAAATGGTTCCGTTGTCGAGACTTAAATAATTGTGAAGGGGACATGTTTTGGTACCCGATGAAATAAAAAATTCAAGATTGGCTGGATTACAAAGAAAGAGAGATTTCATAGGAAAAAAGTGAAGGATCATGACCAAATCCAACTGAATGGTTAGAAAAATATATTTACTCAATGATTCATGAGATTTTATTTAGTGAATTTCCCATTCAGTTGCATGAATGGTTGTCAAACCTAGTGACTCAAAGAAAAAATTTCAAGGCACCTAACCCATTGAGTGGACTCCTCAGCTGATCCAACAGTTGAAAAGAGTCGATAATCCTATATCTTGGGATTTCGACTTCTGGGTTGATATCATTTTGGAGGGATATATTACTGAAATTGCATTTAATACGATAAGATCATACAGTGAGAGAGAAAGATAGTTCTCCTAAGAACTTCAAGGTTGTTACTTGAAATATTTAAAGATGTGGATAAAGATGTTGGTCTGTGAAAAAGGGATTTTGAGGATGGAGTTCGATGAGTAAATCCATCTATGTGGATGGCGTGGGTAATGTTGCAAGAAAGACTTGAACAATATGGATGAAAATGAGATGAGATGTTCTCTATCGATAGTGAGAATGAGCTAGAGGGTGGTATCTTGAGGAGTGGAAGAATATTTCTGTCATGAAAGAGAAGAAGATTTGCAACAAGAAGAGGAAGTTGTAACAATATTTTTTTTCAACCATGTAGTGACCTGGTTTGGATGTCAAAATATTTGTATAAGTTATCAAGAAACACATTTTGTGAATCACTCAATTGAAAAATTAACAGAGGAATTCTAGATTCAGCATAGGAAGACAACGCCATATCACCCAAAAGTGAATGACGTTGTCGAAGCATCAATACGATCTTAGAGAATAAAAGAAAAAGATATGTAATATTCAAGGGGATGATTGGGATCAAAATATACCTATGGCATTATGGGATTATCACAAAACCTTTAGAAATTTTACCATACGAACTCCATTTAATTTGGTTTATGGACAAGAGGTCATAATGCCATTAGAATATATTGTACCTAGTCTCAAAATTGATGCAATCATTGAGATGATAGATGTTGGAACAATAGAAGAAATAATTTTATAGTTGGTACAATTGGAAGATGATTTGTTTGTCACATGATATCACCAATGGGTCGAGAAGGAGTGACATAAGGCTTGGAATGGCCTCCATGTTAAGTTTAAGTAGTTTCATGTTAGTGATTTTGTCCTCTTGTGTGAAGCTAGCTTTTTTAAGCACACTGGTAAGCTTCGAACGCACTTTTTGGGACCATATATATTCACATGTACCACAGAGGGAGGTGTAATCTAGTTGCAGAAGTTAGATAGTACACCCTTCAAAGGGTTAGTGAATGGATATCAACTAAAACCTTATAAGGATAGCTACGCTTCTCTTGACTAAAAAGATAAGTGTGAAAAAATATATACAATTATATACATGTCATCATGAACTATACATCAGTCATAAGATAAATGTCATCATAGACTATAGGCCTATCGCAAGAGAAACATTTTCATAGACTATATGTCTATTGTAAGATGGAAATTTTTCGCAAGTGAGAACCCTACGAAAGTTAAGTCAAGGTAACAAGAGATTTTGATGGTGTGATTTTTTGTCACATTGACCATTAATGCATAATAATTACTCATTGTCATGATAAGTGAAGTGATGGTTCATTTGGAATTTTATTGGAATGATGCCAAAAATTTTCCCATGTGATATTCGATGCCACTTTTTCCATTTAATGCAAACCCATGTGAGCGAACAACTTCCAACATGTGTGAACCTATTTTCAAATTCATGCAGGAGTGTGTTTATTCATTTGTATCCAACTGAGTAAACCTTTTAAATGAGTCATTTGTCTACATCATAGCTGAAGCCAAATTCATTTTATTAGGTATGATCATCTCTATATTTAGCACAAGCACTGGTATAGAATTAGGCATGGAGCTTCCTTCTCCTACACCAATTGTTGGAGAACCTCTAGAAGTTATGTCATGGCCAAATGCAATTGTTCCATCAAGAAAGAAGTGCACTGGCCATGAAAAATTTCCTCAACAAAGATGTAAATCTACCCACAATGTCGAATAATTAAGATATGGATATACGAGCTTTCCACCTGAATACATTTCATCAAGAAAACATGGTGATCCTAGTGTAAATATCAGCAAGAATGCCAAGCATCTGTTGGTTAATCCATCCATTCCAAAAGGCCTCCATGTAATTCTAGGAATTCTCTTGAATATGAAGAATATGGGATTCATAGACCATGATCAATGAAATTTTCCTCAACTCGTCATGCTGAGGTACATGACCTCTGTGAGAAGAAATGAAGCCAAATAAAAAGAAAGGGATAAAAAGGGACACAGACGAAAGTTAGGAACTTGATGAAGATGATTATGAGTTATTGTAGGAGGCCAATATTACTGGATCTCACCGTCCGAAATTTGGAAGCAAGAAATCTATGGAGTTAAAGAAAGTTGGAATGAATGCTGATGTCGAGAAGGAAAAGGTAGGATTCTTTGATAAGGATGACATGGAATATGGCAATCGAAGTTATTTTATGGTGTACAAAAAATTGTAGTGTAGTTTTTTTAGTGAAGATGAAGCAATTGTTGGTTTTCCTTCAGGGAGGTTTCCTTTCATCAGATGGATGAGTTTTGGTGGATTTAGACCTGATAGATTCAATCATTGGACTTCCTGTTGTAGGGGTTCACCCAATGTCGTTATTTGATGGAAAGGGGGAAGACCCAGGCCTAGTCAACCATATTAAGGGGAAATATAACCTAACCATATATAATAGAGACTTCTCCATTTCCTCTATCAATGATATTATTGTTTGGTTCACACCAAAATTGTTATCAAGAAAGTTGGTCAAGAAGATGCAATTGAACCAGTGTATTGTTGAAACCATTGTTTTAGCAGAGCAATGTTCTATGGGTGTCCATATGAACTAGTTGACCTACCTATTGAATGAATTGTTAGCAAATTCCATCGATGCATAGGAAAAAGGTAACCCATTTATGTATTCATGGTTGTTAATTTTGATATTATTTGTCGCATGGGATGAGCCACCAATTTATCAAGGGATGGATGTACATGTGTCGTGTCGAGGGATGCAATAATAGAACATATAGTGTGAGAAGGAGAATCGATGCTGACAAAAGGAAAATAACATTGATTTTTATTTGCATGTAGATGCACTAAGGCATCACATTAGGAACAAAGAAAGGATTGTTCCGAAGATTGTCCAAAGGTTTCGCAATGTTATGATACTTTATCCTTGGGTACACCACATATATCTGTAGCCTCGACAAGACCCTGAGAATCAATGGTTGACCACTGAGTTTCGACTAACCAAAGAAAAAATTGAGACAATTGTTTGGGATTGTCCAAAAGAGTGGAGACAACCTGTCATATATGATCAATTATCTGCTGAGACTGAAACACGATGTTGGAGAAACCCACCAATACAGCCTCATCGACAGGGGTTCCCACTTTGTCGACTCCCACCTAGGGCAATCTCCCTGAGCACCGGCCCTGATAGGTCTTACCCTACACAACAACATCTACAAAGTAGATGAGGTATCACCTGAGGCATTCAAGGGAGAGCTGTTGGAACCAATTTTCCGCAAGTGGGGATGGAGGACATGGGGATCCGACAAAAGGACATCATAACTGCTAGATCTAGAGCTTACAGTCGACTTTACACCATTTCCTCAAATTACAGAGTGTATTTAGAACTTATGCAATCATTATAGCATCATACAAATATCACCATATCACTACTACCACAAAATTGTCCATAAAACATATCTACTCATAGTGCAACAAACAGTAGTAGAAAAATAGATCGCATCAATATAGCAGAAAAGCAGATCGCATTGGTATACAAAAAATCAAACTAAATCACAACAACATTATACCCAAATAGGTCATAGCATCATAACAGAACAAGTCACAACATCACAATAGATTAGATCAGAATAGTGAAAATAGATGAGACTTGTGCCACAATTTCCATATCATATTAATCTTGCACAAGGGAATCATATTACACAATTCTTCTCCAAAATCGGAGACTGTATACCTCAGGAAAGAAAAAATACACAGGAAAATATTAAGAAAAGTATATCACACTAGATGTTATGCCCCAATTATCCTCTAATGCAATTCTCCTATTCTTCTTCGGTACCTCTATCTACTTGCAAAACTAGATCTATAAATAGGCTTGTGCCATTACACTGAGGGTCCACTTCTAACTAACTTATAACTGCTAATGACCAATTACAACAAAACTTGGTCAAATAACATATAAAATATTCAAAGCAGTTATTCTTCTGCCCATCGCCCCAATATGACCTTGCATAGTACCACGTGAGGTTACATAGCTACTATGATGCTGCGCAACTCACTTATCAAAACCCCTACCAACAGGCCCCCAATACAGTCTTATGGCTCATCCCCAAGCCACGTCAAGTTGATAGGGTGTGTGCTGACATCCATGCCTTGAAATCTTCAAATTTATACACAATCTCACATACCCACAACAAGACTTTGTCGGTAGTACTCTCACAATTAGTCAAATTATACTTCACTAGGTGCTCTTCCTGGGCCTTACTGTAGACCGTTTCTCGATGCTTTTGCACTGCCTGCAGCATGGAGACTACTTTAATAGCCAACTGTCAACTGATTTCCTGAAATTCATCAAGCTGAGCATGGTGATTTTATTGGTGTTCTTGCACACGGGCAGCTCTTTGCTGTAAATCCTTTAGTTCTTCAGCCTATGTGATCTGTACCATTAGTGGAATTGCCCTCAGTGATGTCTTTAAGGTCATATGTTGACCTTCCTCTTCTTGCACTTTCGTCATCATCTGATCTAGCTACTCATCCTAGACAATGCTCTACCAAAACTATGTTGTCGCTTCCATAATGTTTTTTGCCTAATGCTCCATATGTTCAAACTTAGTTGCGATGTCTTCAATGGAGGCCTTCCTTTATACAACCTATTCTAGCGGGGTCGTAGGTTGCACCAGGGCATTGAGCATCAGGTTGGTATCTTGAAGCTGAACAATAGTTTTCCCCAATCATTTTTCCTTCTCGACGAGGGTGAGTTCGGCCATGTTCTCAAAAATATGTCGACAGGCTTCAGAAACAACCTGCTCAACTTCGCCGCACCTGGCACACATCCACACCTGTTCAATGATTAGGAGGTCTTGCACCTTTTTCATTTTCATAATTTGTTCAGCAGCTTCTCACTACATCTCAGCCTACATCGCCTTTAAGGCATCGATTTCTTGAACTTTTTCTTCTTCTAGCTGCACCCGGACCTGATGTAGCTCATCAGCCTATTTCTATGCCTTCTCTGTGACGGTTTGGGACTAGACATAGCCCTCAGTCATCTCTTTCTGTCATTCTGCCAATTCCAGGGTGGCAACGTGATGTAACTCCACTAACTCCATAATGGAAAAATTGTTCATGTCCAAAGGAATGCTCTAGATCGGTCGTAGCAGTTGGTGAACTTCCTCATTTCCCATGTCAATCGCAGTCGGGGGAACTTGCACGTTCTTGGCCCGTGGCTCAGCGCTAATCGATGGGATGTCCTGCATCATGGGTCACACATATGTTTGCCTAGAAATATTGCCAAAAATTGAATATAATCGATCTCTTACCACAAGAAATTATTCATGGTTTGACACTCAGATCACCTTTGTCGCATTCTTAGATAACTCAATGAATGCATTGATAAGCCTCTGCAGTTGATCCTCCATCCTCGACTTGGTACCACTACCTGCTCCATATTCCTGGTGCCACTTGGTGCGATTCATCTGTCGCATGTGTTGACCTGCATCCTCAGGTTCAGTTCATGACTCGTTGCCAGAGTCGTGAGTGCTCAGGTCCTTTAGGGTAGGTTCTTCTAGGGAATCCAGTCGCTTCTTGTTAGAAAATTCCTCCTGACTCACTAGATTTCTCCACTCCGTCGACCACTCTTAGATGATGGCATCCAATTCCTCTGTCGTGACTTTGTATAGCAAAGGAAGCCACTGCTTGTTGGGGTCTGTTACGAAGATAAATTCCTATGGATTGGGGTACCATGTTGGGCTTAGGGCAGACCCGGGTTATATACTTTTGTCTTTGCACCAACAAAAGACCCACAGTGTTGGTCCTTTTAGTAACAACCTGCGAATAGGTTCCAGTCTCACCCGAAACAGCTATGGGGTGCCGCAGATTTAGGTTTTTGCAAGCAGAAGAGGGATATTACTATACCTTTAGCTTATAACAAATGATAATCATTAAATACAGAGCTTTGACATTCATTTATTTAGCTTCGTGGTTAGATAAACAAACAGTGCCTTGCTTAACCCTTTAGTGGGAATTCATAGCGAAGTTAGTATTTAGTAGTGATCTTACTTATTAGTTGTATATTTATCAATGCACAAAGAACATAACAACAACACAAAAGAACCCTGACACAAGATATAACGTGGTTCACCCCCAGTTTAGGGGCTACGTCCACAAAACTGTGTTTTATTCAACTCTTTACAAAAACCACAGTTTTGATCTACGCACTCAGCTGCAGATCCCTTGAATTCCTCAAAGTTGCGCATTAAGCTGCAGATCTCTGCACACACAGCTGCAGATATTCTTAATCACCCAAAACCCTCTGCACACATAGCTGCAGAGGTCATCCACGCACACAGTTGGGACTTAACCTTTCTTACAAAATGAGCCTTAGCTTCGCATCAATTCATCTTACATCAAAAGCCTAAACTGACTTCTTTACAAGAGTGCTTATTTACAGTGCACTTATTACAAAACCATGGGCTTAAACCATGGGCACCCCGAACCCTAAACCTTGGACTTAAACCATGGGTTTATTACAAAAAGAAGGCTTTGACTCAACCCCGACACCCCTAAGACTATTTTGAGTCTCAACTCCACTTACAAGCTTCCACAAAAACCGCGGAGTTACCAAAATTAAGGACCGTTAAGGTGTGCACCCCAACAGGCCCCTAAGACTCACCAGTGTCCCATCCTGACACACTCTGATGCTTTTCTGGTGGTAGAATCTTATTGGCGAAGATAGAAAACAACTTGCTATGGCTGCATCAGCGTCCCTTCTGCTACTGTGACCACGGCCGCGGTTTGCTTGATCCTTCATCTTTTCACCCTTAGTAGAATACGACCATATCTCATGCTGTTGTCTGCCTTCGTCATATTTATGGTGGTCATGGGGGTCATTGGGCCTTCTATCAGCGACCCCATCCTTCGAACTACCTCCCATTCATGTCCTATTGAACATTTGACGATCCACAACTTTGGGTCCTTAACAGGTGGTGCCCCTGTGATTGCATGCCACTGTAATTTTGCATACGACAAATAGCATGCCTCCATTCTTCGGGATCCTCCTAAGTATTTCCTGAGGGGTTCTGCCTTTCTTCATTCCACTTAGAGCGAACTTCTACCTTAAATTGCTTTCTGGTTGATCATATCTGCATTGGCTGCTTTGGTGCTGGAGACACCTCCTTGCAAGGAGGATTGCTCATAAGGTTCTGCAGACCTCTCTCCCTGAACTCTCATAACAATTCCTAGACTTCACGATCATTTGACATGGTGCTAACTGTAAACTCAAAGAAGTGCACAATGCAGGAGTCAGAGGCTGGTGTAGCTTCTTATAGAATCCCGCAACAAAATTTGTCATCATGGTGCATTACTGACACCAAATCCGATGGAACGGCGGTAAATCCGGTCCACACGGCGCTAGAATTTCCCAAATTCTCATCATGATAGGAAATTCACGTGCCGACGCCGCCAAGTCGAGTTTGTCCCGTCAGTCACATTTTAGGCTGCGACACACCTTTCTTCTTTGACACAACCACTAACTTCAGCTTCTCCTCAATGAGTACCCTCGACATAATATTCGCCTTCGACCCATCCTGACCGACACGACAACCAAACTTCAACCTTCAAACTTTGACAGTCTTCAACACTTCGTAGCTTTAAGAACAACTTCATTATAGTCTAGTACCCAATGCCAACTGTTCTTGGTACTTAGACTGCCCTCTTGCTGCTACTTCTGATTAAGGGGCCCCAACTTGTCCCTATACTTCTTTAACCTACTTCCATTCACCATGGAAGGTAAAATTTCTCCATTCAATTTAGCTAAATGGACTGCGCCACCATCAGTAACTCTCTGCACTATGTATGGTCCTTTCCAATGTGTCTTGAAATTCCCTGGGAATTTCATGAATTTACTGTCATATAAAAGCACAAGATCACCATTCTGGAACCGCTTCCTCTTAATGTGTCTATCATGCCATGTTTTTTCTCTAGCTTTTTGCACTTGCTGCTGGAACCCTGCAATGAATCTGTCCTCTTCAAGTTCTAGTATCTTTGCCATCCTTTCTTTCATCACATCTAGGTCATCCATCTCTGTGAAAGAAGATATTATGAGGCTAGGAACAATGTAATCCATGGGCATGACTGCTTCTTGTCCATAAACCAACCTAAAAGGTGTATGGCCTGTCAACTTCTTGCAGGTGGTTCTATAAGCCCAAAGTACTGCTGGAATTCTAAGATCCCAGTCATTTCTATTAACATCGCAAACCTTCGTCATAGCATGTTCAAGGATCTTGTTAAAGGCTTCGATAGTTCCGTTTTCTTGAGGATGATAGGCAGTACTCTTCTGATGATATACTTGAAATTCTTCAGTCAATACTTCAATAGTCTTATTTAGAAAATGTGATCCTTGATCACTCATAAGAATTCTAGGACACCCAAATCTTGACAAGATGTTATCGAAGATGAACTTCACAGCTATAACAATGCTACAGTCCTTGATCGGTTGAGCTTTAGCCCAACAAGTAAGGTAGTCAGTTGTTGTAATAATGTATCTTGCTCTGGATTTCTTCGCAGGCGGATTGATAGGTCCAACAAAATCAATAGCCCACTTGTCAAAGGCTTGTAAAGTTACCTGTGGAACTAGAGGCATCTCGTCCCTCCTGGATGGTTTACCTGTCCTTTGATAGATGTCGTAGCTATGGCAATACTCTCTTGCATCCTTATGAATTGTGAGCCACCACAATCCGGCTGTCAGAATCTTCTGTGCTGTAGCTTTTCCTGTGTAATGACCTCCTGCTGCTCTAGAGTGTGCCTCAGCCAAAATTAATGGATTTTCATGCTCTAGGATGCATCTGCGCAGTATTTCATCTGGTCCCATCTTATATAGTTGTCTTGCTATTAAGGTAAAGTCAGCTACTCTAACCACCAGTTGCTTCTTCTGCTGCACTGTCATTTCAGCGGGTGGAATACCTGTAGACAAGTACTGAACAATATCCTGGAAATAATCATCAGCCATCCGGATGGAAAACAACTAGGCATCAAGAAGGCCTTCGTCCAAACTAATGGGCTCTTCTCTTGACTCGAGCCTCGACAAGTGTTCAGGTCCTAGGTTCAGTCTTCCAAGTTTGACTATGATCTCAAAGTCATATTCCTGAAACAGAATCAACCATCTACATATCCTTCCACCTAGCACAGGCTTGTTAACCAAATACTTCAAAGCAGAGTGGTCAGTGAACATCTTAAAATGAGATCCTAACAGATAATGTCGAAACTTCTGCAATGCATAAACCAGAGATAGACCTTCTCGTTCTATTTTTTTTTGCTGTGGACAGTTTTCTACTTGCAAAAGAAATAAGGTGATCAATATTACCTTCACCTGACTGAGCCAATACTATACCTAGAGCAATGGAGGATGCAGGGACACACACATGAAACTCCTTATTCCAGTCAGGGAATACTAAGATAGGAGCAGTTACCATCTTTTCCTTCAAAATATCCAAGCTTGCTTGACACTCAGGTGTCCATTCAAACTTAATATCTTTCTTCAACTGCTTTTCCATAGGGGCTGTAATCTGAGCATATCCTTTAATGAATTTCCTATAATATCTAGTATGACCAAGCATAGTGTGCAGTTGTTTAACATACTTCGGAGGTGGCAGGTTCACGATAATGGCTATCTTCGCAGGATCCATCATCAATCCTTGCTTACATACAATGTGACCTAGCAGAATTCCAAAAGGGGCACAAAAGATACACTTTTTCAAGTTCAAGGAAATCTGATGCTGTCTACATTTGTCCAGCATAAGTCTTGAAATAGCTATATGGTCTTTTAATAAACCGAAGATAGTCCAATCATCAAAATAAACTTCTAAAAATTTATGTATAAATTCCTTAAAGGCAGAGATGACTACTCTAGAAAACATAGGAGCTGCATTCTTCAATCCAAAGGGCATAACTGTATACTAAAAGGATCCCATTTCTGTAGCGAAGTTTGTCTTATGCCAATATTCTAGAGCAATTCTAATATGATGGTAACCTAAAAATCCATCAGTAAAAGAGTACACTTCTTGACCTCCAACATTGTCTAAAACTTCATCTGTAAAGGGAGTGGGGAAAGGATCATGCAAACAGGCATCATTCAGCTTCCTGAGATCAACACAGATTCTGATTTCTCCCTTAGTCTTATTTTCTTGCACCACCATAGGATTGACCCATTCGGACTCTTCAACAGGCTCAATGATTCCTGCAGCAAGCATCTTATCTAGCTCCATTTGGACTTTTTCTTTATACTTAGGGTTCAGCCTATAAGTGCGATGTTTCATAGGCTTCACATTAGCTTTCAAAGGGATATTTATCACTCCTATATCACCAAGGATACCTTTCATCTCTGAGAACTTTGTTGGGAATAGGTCTTGATACTCATGGAGAAGTTGGGTCACTTTGCTCACCATTTCGTCATCCCAATAATCTCCAATGGTAGCATACTTAGGGTTTTCTTCTGACCCAATGTTTACAGTCCACGTCTTTAGGAGCTGAGTCACTTTAGGTGCTTCAACTGCTGGTCCATGTACTTCGCAGTGTCCTTCTGAATCAGGAATTTTAATGTTGTGTGAATCATCATCCTCGTCAATTGCGAGGTTATAACATTCTACTGCATTAGCTTCTTGTTCCTTCCAATCAGGTTGGTATTCTTCTATTTCTTGATCATCAAATACTTTAGTATGTATCAACCTAACAGCTACGTCCAAAGCAGGAAAAACCTCATTAATAGAAAATGTCAGCACAAAACTATCAACAAGACTATCCCAACTTACAGTATCGTGGCGAAGCTTGACCTCCGCATACTAGTTCTTTGTTATAGGTTCCAGGGTCTGCACAAACCTATGTACCCATTTGTCATGAGGTACATGCTTCCATTCTTTGTAGCATTGCTCCAAATGTCCCTGAGGACACGTCTTACCATTAAACCTGCTTTGTATCTCCTGAGGTTGGTCCCTGAATCTTAGGCAAAGGGACTTCTGGCAGGCTTCCCAACTATGAATGTACTTTTTGTGACCATTCCAACATCTGGCTGCTGTGGCTTTGAATGTTGAATCTAGAGTCTCCATTTTCTATGAGTCTAGTACCTGCTCTGAGAATTGCACAATAAACTCTTCTGGGTCTGTCGAACCATCAAAAACAGGTAGGGTTCTTGTCTGTGAACTAAGCCATCTGAGAGACTTAGTAATTCTTGCACATCGATGTCCATGTAGCTCATACAGTCTATTCTGCCAATTCTCTAGGCCGTCATCTGAATCTGTCATGCAGGAGCTGTCACACTGCCACTCCATGATACCTTCAGTAGTAGGATCAACATAATATTCTTCCTTCACTGTGATATTGTAGATATGGTCCAAAACATGATGGTCTTCATCTCTTACTCGCTCAGTGTATCTCTCTCCTTGAGAAGGATCCAATGGTACTATGACTCTCAGTCCTTTCCCTTTGAAAGTCATCTGTCTCTTCTTCAGGTTGATTACTACGTCATTATCTATTTCCCATTCAATGCCTAGCAGTGCTGGATAAGGGTTGCTATCATCAATTATTTCAATTACCTCAAAGTCTGCTAAGGTTCTGACTCCATCAATATCTACTGATACGCTAGGGAGTCTTCCCAAGGGCATAATATTCTGCTGATTGGATAATCTCAACTATATAGGGGACCATTCCAGAGTAGTTTTTCCCATTTTTCCCATGTCTGCTTAGTTAAGACATTTACTTCTGATCCTAGGTCCAAGATGACATCAGTCATGTCATATTCTCCTATATGAGCATTCAATATCATTTCCCTACCAATTCTTCTGACTCTATGAACATTTTTTTCCTTACCAGAACTTTGCTGAGGTTCACAAGAAGAAATAACTTTCTACAACTCATTTAGAGCATTTTGATTTCTTAAGAGATTCATACAACTCTACAAAAAGGAGGACAGTGTACTTACTTTATCCGTCGAAGCTTCTTGCGGCTGCGACTGCTGCTAAGGTTGTTGCACAGGTGCTACTGAGGTGTTGGGGTCAACAAAGTCTCTCTTGGCTTCCATAAATGTCTCTTTTTCCCTTTCGACATCAAATGCTGGGATTTTTTCTAGGGCCTTATGGACCCAAGCCTCGGGAGGCTGTTTCTCCTTGTTCTGCACTTCCGTCGTAGCTCCACTCCTGGTAACAACATTGATGGCTAGGACAGGTCATTGCTCCATAGAAATCAGCTGAATATTCTGAGTAGGGGCACTATTTCTTTATTGAATCTTGGTGATCAGCTGTGAGCATTGCTCAATCACATGGTCGATAGCTCTACAATATCGACATGTCGTAGATGGGTTCCGATAGTCTCTAGCTAGATGTCCTGCCTGGTTACAGTTATAGCACACAACCTGGTCTCGTCCTCTGCCAGCCATACCACCCCGACCACGACCTCCAAAATTTCCGTGACCTGATGCACTACCATGGTAACCATATCCATCATTTCCTTGGCCATTGTTTTGTACCCGATAAGAATCATAAGTTCATTCTCTCATGAGATCAAATCTGCGACACTCATCGTCGTTGTGTCCCACTAAATTTTAGAACTTGCAATAAGGGTTCTTAGGGACTTGCACATACCGCTGCAGAAGATAGCAGTCTTCAGGTCGATGCTGGCCCATTGTCCTATAGATCTCACAATATAGAAAACTAGGGTTGAATGGGTTTGGTGCACCAAAATTCAAGAAATTTCTTACTGCAGGGCACTGTTCCTTGTCGTGACCCTTTGTCCGACATCGTGGACACCAAACCTCTTCGCGACTACCTTTCCCTTTTTTCATATCGCGAAGCTCCAGAGCCATCGCTACCAACTGCGCTTGTATTTGAGCGATACTAGAATTATCTTCAATAGGGGATGCTTCAAGCTTCATAGCGATTTCCAAAGCCTCTTGCTGATCTACAACCTTCTGTTGCATGAGTGGAGTCCTGATGTGTGGTAACAAAGCTACGATGAACCATTCCTTATGCTGCACTGGTCCAATAGTGAAACTAACTTGATCTAGCATAACTTTGAACCTCTGATCAAAGTCCCACACTAATTCTCCTCGCCTCTGCTGAATTTCCTTTAGTTCAGTGATACACTGTGAATCTGATTTAGGCTTCTTAAATTCCTTTATCATTGCTGCTTTTATATCAGCCAAAACATGGTTCTGAGTACTGGAAAACTTCATGAACCAGGTCAAAGCGCGGTCTCTAAAAGAAGTAACCAGCTGCGCTCTTCTTGTATATTGATCCGTAATGTTCTTATCAGTCCACACTGCTTCGCATAAGAACCAGAACTGTTTTGGATCCTCTGATCCAGTTCCTTTGAAAATAGGGAGCTTAATGTTGTCATTCATATCGGCCATCGTGGATATAGGGGGGGGGGAGAGGGACTGGTAGTAGGCGGGGGGGAACTTACTGGGGTAGATTGACCTGCGACAGGAATACTCGGGCTAGGGTTACTTTCAGACTACGACCGGTTCTCAGGGATATTAGGTCTTCGCTGCGGGGTTACCAAAGGATTTCCAATAGAAGGGGTTTCTTCAAGCTCTAAGGCTGCTGGACTTACGGGGTTAGACTCAGTATTCTGACCTAGGGTATAGGACTCAAAATTTCTCTTGTACCTTTTTCCACTTCGGAGAAAACCACTTTGCTCATTGAAGGTACTTTCACTTGCAAACATAGGTTAGTAATACTAAATCTAATAGTCTGATTCAATGAGCAATATACCTTTTTCAGCTAATAGCATTTTAATTCTCAAACTAAATGAATTCAAGTACTTACTTCACAAATGCTTCAAGGGTTTGTGTTGTCCATAAATCAACAGCTTAGGATATCTCGTTGTTCACCCTTTTCAATATACTAATTCTTGCAGGGGTCCAATCATGAAACTGACCTTCTTGGAAGTACGTCCTTCTCTCTGTTAACCTGGATAACCACTGGTGCAATTCTATGTGGATACTACCAAAGAAAATTTCATAAACATCAGAAAAAATGTACCTTTGTAAAAATTCGTTTGAATTACGACGCGGATCTTTGTTCGCTTGTACAACAAATTTCAGATAAGTCTCTTCAATCCAATCATCGATTTCTTTCACTGAGGGTCTCCAAAACATAGACCTCAAGGTACGACGTAAACCCCTCTTGAGCAGATACTGAGTTCGACCAGCAATGGAACCAATTTGTTGGGCTTAGGGCAGACCTGGGTTCTATACTTTTGTCTTTGCACCAACAAAAGACCCACAGTGTTGGCCCTTTCGGCAACAACATGTGAACAGGTTGCAGTCTCACCCGAAATAGCTATGGGGTGCCGCAGAATCAGGTTTCTACAAGCAGAAGAGGGATATTACTGTACCTTTAGCTTCTAACAAATGATAATCATTAAATACAGAGCTTTGACATTCATTTATTTAGCTTCACGGTTAGATAAAGAAACAGTGCCTTGCTTAACCCTTTACTGGGAATTCACAGCAAAGTTAGTATTTAGAAGTGATCTTACTTATCAGTTATATATTCATCAATGCATAAAGAACATAACAACAACACAAAAGAACCACGACACAAGATATAACATGGTTCACCCCGAGTTTAGCGGCTACGTCCACAGAACTGTGTTTTATTCAACTCTTTACAAAAACCATAGTTCTGATCTGCGCACTTAGCTACAGATCCCTTCAATTCCTCAAAGCTGTGCACTAAGCTGCAGATCTCTGCGAACACAGCTGTAGATCTTCTTAATCACCCAAAACCATCTGCGCACATAGCTGTAGAGGTCATCCACGCACACAGCTGGGACTTAACCTTTCTTACAAAATGAGCCTTAGCTTTGCATCAATTCATCTTACATCAAAATCCTAAACTGACTTCTTTACAAGAGTGCTTATTTATAGTGCACTTATTACAAAACCATGAGCTTAAACCATGGGCACCCCAAACCCTAAACCCTGGACTTAAGCCATGGCTTTATTACAAAAAGAAGGCCATGACTCAACCCTGACACCCCTAAGACTATTTTGAGTTGCAACTCCACTTACAAGCTTCCACAAAAACCACGGAGTTACCAAAATTAAGGACCGTTAAGGTGCACACCCCAACATACCACAACAGATAGCTTGACTCCATAAATAAATCCTTTCCAATATGCAAGAGAAATCAAATATCTAACACTAAAGGATCAAAACTTGTACCTTATTTTGGACAGTTCAAGTAGATCCCCATTGAGCTTTCCAACTTCATCTTGAATTGATGAATCACTTCCTCAACAATAAGTAAACAAGACAAGCATACTATATATATTGGTGTTAGATCTACTCTAGCATATATAATCAACAACGTATAAGCATTTGAAATCATCCATGGATAAAATATTCATTCAAACATACATCATTGAACAGGAAAATATATTTCTATTAATATAAAATTAGAGATTACAATGAATACAACCTCTATTGGCACGTCTGCAAATCAAAGAAACTGAATCCCCCACTTGGGCTTCCACCACCTCAATCCTCCATCTCTTGATAGAAATCTCACAAGCAAAGGGCAAGCTTGGGAAGAACACCAAAGTGATCCAAGGGACAAAGGGACGCAGACTCAAGCACAAGTTCCAGCAACAATGGACTATAGTTTCTTTGCTCTCAATTCTCTTATGCCTTCAATGTATCCAAAGGGTTCCTTATATAGCTTTTCAATGGAGTAATGAAAGGTCGAATCCGAGCGACCTCCAGGCATATGGAAGGCCAGGAGACAAGTGAGTCGTATCCGTGTCAAGCAAAACTCCAAAAGGATTTGGATTTTGTACACATCCCGATGTACGCAGATTTCAGGGTCAAACCCATGTATATACATGAGAAAGGGTTTAAAAGTCACGTATAGCAATTTACACATGTTTTTAGGGATGGTCTAGGAAACATCAAAGGAAAAAAAGTGCTCCAAGGGGTCTAAGGAGTCTGCAGAGGTGTTGGAGCAGGGTCCCGCAGCTACAGGAAAAGCTGCCATTTTGGCGGATAGATATTTTGGAGAAGACGAAGAGATAAGGTGAAGCTATGACGCCGTAGCATGATTCTACCTGCAGAGCAGAGCCAAAAACTGTGACTGTTGGAACAAAGAAGTAAAAGAAGATGACAGTACCTGAGCGGCCGAGAAGAGAGAGCTCAACCACTGCATTGAAGGCAGCGGTGAAGATAGGAGGGCTTAGCTACCCTCATAAAGGAAAAGGAGCAACGAGGCCGAGGTATTAAAGACAAAGGACAGAAGAAGGGAAGCGGTGCATAGTACCCATGGTCAGTGCTGGGAAGCATGGAAGACTGCAAAGAGTAGTGGTGTGATGGAAAGCAGCTACCCCAAGTACAGATATGCCGAATGTCACTAGTTAGGGTTTGGGTTACTGTTGGGACAGACCCATAGTGTTGTAATGGCGAGACCTTCAGGCCGCCTATAAAGAGATGTAATTTGTATTGTAAAAGGTTGACATTTTGGGCATTTTAGGCCATCCAGCTAGTCAGATTATCAGTAGTCTGTTAGCTTACTGTTATTTTGTATTGTAAAAATCCACAGGGATTGATAGACAAAGAGAGAGAGAGAGAGTATATTGTAAGAAGGCAATATAGATATAGATAAGAGATCTAGGAGAGAAGGGCTCCAGGCTGTGTGCGGAGTTACCTAGAAGATCTCTAGTTGCAAATGTGGTGTAGCAGATCTGTGTACCTCTCTCAAGTTATAATATAGAAACACAGTTCTGTGGACGTAACTTCCATCCTAGAAGTGAACCACGTAAAATTGGAGTGTTATGTGTTTGATTCATGTGATTGTATTTACTTGTTATATCTGTCATTCATTACATGAACTTTTCTTACAGTAAATGTATGTGTATGTTATTCAATTCATTGCATATTAAAAGGATAAATCCAAGTTGAAGTCTTTAGGTATTCTGTATAAGGATTTGTGTAAGTTTCACTTGATATAGTTAAGAGTCGCAGTATAAAACAGCTTTGCGCATTGTGTCTAGTGAGTTAACACCAGTAAGATAAGTACGCTGAGTCGCAGCGGTAGGATATCCAGGGAGGCGATATCGCACCAGTAGAGGAGCTACGGTGCGCGATACCATGGGTTGAGAAGCAAGTGTAGGACAGATTTAGGTGTTGCCCTGGGTGCGGGGATGTGATAGAGGTTGGAGTCATTGCGAGCAAGAGGAAACTATGCATCACGTTGCAGAGAGGAAAGAATGGTCTCGCGAGCTAATAAGGGCTACGAGACGCACACAGGATTCCATACAGAACCTGGTCGAGACACTTGAGTCCTCAACCAATCCATTAGAATCACTTCATGTGAGAATTCAGGCCGCTCCGTGGTCTGTCGCCAAAAGGGCTAGTGAGATAGGGGTGTTGTTGGTTCATTATAGTAAACCTGGGTCTTCCCAGGCAACCAACAAATGGTTTTGTTGCTGGTTTTGAACAAACTGAGCACAGATGTTCTGTTGGCATCCTACTAGAGACGAACTCAACGAGTGGGTTGTGTCTAACCAAAGAGAGTTTGTTGAACGAGAGAACAAGAGTCCTAGACTGAGTACAGAGGACTGGTTACAAAAACATATCGTTACAGACCTACATGCGATATTTTTTGCGACCTTTGGAAATGAGCTTTACGACTGGTTATCAAAGTTGACTGATAAGAACATATTCAAGAAGAAACAAAACATCGTCCAGACACCGGAGCTAATTCAGACCGTGAAGAAACTTGATAATCCCAGTATGAGGACAGTAGACTTCTGGCTTGCGAGTGTGCTAGAAGGATTCGTCACAGAGTTTGTAGTTGACCAGAGAAAAAGCTTCAGCAAGGCTGAGCAGTACTTCTTCAAAGGATATCGCGGTAAGTACCGAAAATCTTTAAACTTGTCCATTAAGATGCTATTATATGAAAAAGAAAGAATGGATCTAGTTTCAGATGAATAAGTAAATATAGTAATGTCACAAGAGTTTGAAAGTGATTTTGATGACATTGGACGTACACGTAGTGGAAAGAATACAAAGTAGATCTCAGATCTCCCATATTTGAAGATAGTTTAGATAATACTAGACAATAGAATCACAGTACCACAGAAAGAATAGAAGGGGGTATCCCTTACCACCCTTATACCCCATAGAAACAGATCGGGAATCAGATTAATCCCATAGGAAATCCATCTAGTCCCTCGTAGATAGTACATACTACCGCTACATCACCTCCACCTACACCGCCGAGTGGTAGTAACACAGCAAATCAACACCCACCACGTAGAAATAGAATGGGGGATGATATGAAGTTACCTATCTTTTAGGGTATAGGGGCAGAGGACCCAGAGCAGCATTGATTTCTATGTGAAGCCATGTGGACCATTAAAGCAATCAATGATGACAATAGTAAAATTGTACAGTTGGTCACCACACTGAGAGAATGAGCCTTAACATGGTATATGAAGTATACCTCAGCGGTTACCTCATCGGTACCCAGAACACTTGTCCAAGTCAGGACTTCCATGATTAAAGAGTTTAAGAAACCTAAGTCTGAGTCATAGTGCATTACAGAGCTCAAATAAATCAAACAGTTACCTACAGAGTCAGTGTGGGACTTTGATAAAAAAATTAAAGCCCTTACAGACCAAGTCAGCTTTGATTTTGCACCGGAGCAGTATAAGGAATGGTTTATTGTAGCAGTACTCCCTCACATCAGACTACCATTAAGGCAGCAGAAACTCCAGACGTAGGATGACGCGTTGGAGATGGTGATGAAACTAGAGGCTTCACCTCTAGCTGAAACTAGCATAGGTATGGAAAATCTGCAAAACCAGTTGGCTAATCTTACGATACAGATGCATGAACTTAAAAAAGGGAAAGAGGTTGCGCAAGACATTTGGTGCGTAAAGTGTAAAGAACAAGACCATACTAAAGATAACTGTCTAGTCTTTGTATAATATCTAGCAACCGGGGCTCCTAACCCCTTACCACAGACCCATGGGCTGTGGTGTGAAATATGCAAAACAAGAGGACACCTACCTCACCAGTTCCCTCTACTTTAGAAGTACATGCAGACACCTAAGAACTTATACTACATCTTCTACAAGTCAGTAGGCCATGATGAACATGATTGCCGAGCCTATGATCTCATGGTCGGAGCAAAGCAAGACCTGTATAGAGTCCAATCAGAAACACAGGGTCAAGCAGCAGGACCACAGCATGATCTGGCTTATGTTGGCCATGGAGGAGGATTCAGAGGACGAGGAGGATTCAGAGGCTTTGGCCGTGGAGAAGGCTTTGTCCGTGGTCGTGGACCAGTCACTTGTTACAACTATGGAGTTGTATGACATTATGCTAGGGACTGTTAGAGCCCTACCACCATATGTAACTATTGCAAATATTACGATCACGCTATAGAATACTGTCTTACCTTGATAGCTAAGATCAAAGAACTAAAGCCAGTAGCACACTAGAACATCCAGTTTATTGCTGCTGAGCATGACGAACCAGAAGTAAGAGTCAACATTGTGACTCGCAGTGGTGTTTCCACCAATGAGATATTGCAGGTTACTGAAAAGACCACAGGTCAGGAGTGGGTGCGTAAAGCTCCTAAAAAATCAACACCACTCAACCTACAGAAGAACAAATAGACATTTCAGGAAGCTAAGACTTTCTTTGATGACCCTATACAATTAGGATCACAGGTACCGTTGTCTAGGGGTGTACCGTAGCAAGCACCTTGTGGCATTAGCCCTGACCAGACATCGCAGGCTGCCACATCGGGCGCTTGCGACGAAGACGAGTTGGCAAGAAGTGTACAATCCTTCCTGCGCAGTTGTTTAAAACTCATGAGAAATGAGCAAGCTATTGGATAACTTCGGCGCATCATAGATCAGTGTCAGCCATCTTCTTCCATGAGCAGTGCACAACGCGCTGTTCATAGTATTAGGGGACATACAAGAACAGGAAGAGAGATGCAACTCATAGCACATGTTGGAGAATTTGAAATGGATGAGGTCATCCTAGATCTAGGATCAGAGGTAAATGTTCTGACTAAGCAGAGATGGGAACAGATGGGTATCCCTAAGTTAGTCAAATCACCTATCCACCTCAGATTAGCTAATCAACAGAGGGTATCACCCCTGGGTCGATTGTCACAGGTGCTAGTTGACATTGACGAAGTTCACAGATCTGTGGACTTTGAAGTTATAGAAATTATTGGTGATAGTAGACCATATCCAGCACTACTAGGAATTGATTGGTTGATCGGTAACATGGTCGTTATCGAATTAAAGAGAAGACAAATGACCTTTGAGGACACGCAGATCCGGGTCATCGCACCGTTAGATCCTCTTCAGGGTCCTAGATACATTGAACCTATCCGAGCAGAGGAAGAGGCACATAACATGGACAGTCTCTATCAGACAAAGTGACTACATCAATCCAACCACATAAGGGAACATTAGTTGCTGATGCAACAACTGATGCACATTGGATTCAGATGTTGGTCTAGAGAACTGACAGAACAGACTTTACGAAGTCTCAGCGCGCATATGTGCGTATATGACTAAGTCACTGCGATGGATTGGCACAGAGATCAACGAGATTCCATCATTTCATGGTATAACAGACATTCAAGAATTTCTCATGCAGTTTGAACAACAAATCCTTCACGACCAGAGAATTGCAGCTATGGACCTTGCAGTACGAGCCATGCCTGCACGATGGTGGTATGGACATAAAGAGAATATCGCATCATGGGATGATCTTAAGAGGTTGATGCCGATCAGATTCTCTACCGACAGAGAGTATATCCAACAGAGATACACAGGAGAAAGTGAGCCCAGGACACACATTCAGACATGTGAACAGAATTGGTCGGACATTCCCGAGGATGAATGGGTTCACCGATTCATTCACACTTTAGACCCAGTTCCACGGAACTGGTACAAAGAGACTGAATTGCGCAAGGGAAAGATTACATGGCCACTTCTAATAGACAGCTTTCTACTCACATTTGCTTTTGAATATGAGTATCCAAATGTTGATTAGGCCCTAGAGATAATAAAGGTTAAAATATTTGAGGGTTCTACCCTATCAGTACAAACTCAACCTGAGTGGGCCATCCAGTTAGAATATGCGCTTGAGTGCTACAACTTTGCAATAGAACTAGAGGAGGAGGATGAGGTTCCTCGCAACATCAACATTCCAGAGTCAGAAGGGACTCATGATGTTGATGGACTGAAGCTACAGACTCCAGAAATCACATAGCCGCTCAAGATTAGAAAGATCAATATTGGCACAGACACAGAACCAAAGTTTGCCTCTATTGGAGACTAATGGACCAATGAAATAGTTGGACAGATTGCAGACTTGTTACATGACTATCAGGACCTATTTCCCCCCAAGTTCACAGAGATGAAGGGAATAGTCAGAGACCTAGAAGCAATGAGGATACCACTGAAAGAGGATGCTAGACCAGTCAAGCAACGTCCATATAGATTGAATCCATGCTACAAATAAAAAGTTAAGGATGAGATCGATAAGATGCTAGCAGTAGGCATCATTGAGCCCATAGAAGAGAGCGAATGGGTTATTCCCATGGTCATGCAAGAGAATAAAACCAAAGGAGACATTGGGATATGTGTCGACTTACGTAAACTCAACGACGCATCGCTTCATGATCCATTCCCGACACCTTTCACTGATGAAGTATTAGACAATGTGGGAGGACAGGAGGTCTACTCCTTCACTGATGGATTTTCAGGCTATCACCAGATTAGAATCCACCCAGAAGATCGCCATAAGACCATGTTTGCAACAGAATGGGGCTCATTCCAGTATACGGTAATGCCCTTTGGTCTTAAGAATGCACCAGCTATGTTTTCTAGAGTAGTAGTTGCTGTATTTAAGGAATAGATCCATAAATTCCTAGAAGTTTATTTTGATGATTGGACTATATTTGGATTAATTGACAAGCACATAGGAGATTTAAGACTGATGTTAGAGAAATGTAGGCAGTACCAGATTTCTCTGAACTTGAAAAAATGTATATTATGTGCGCCATTTGGTATTTTGTTGGGTCACATTGTTTGCAGACAAGGCTTGATGGTAGATCCCGCAAAGATTGCCATCATTGTAAATATTCCAGCACCCAACTCAGTCAAACAATTGAGAATAGTACTTGGTCATACCGGGTACTACCGAAAATTCATCAAGGGATACTCAAATATCACAGCAGCGATGGAAAAACTGTTAAAGAAAGATGTAAAATTCCTATGGAATGAGGAATGTCAGCAGAGTCTAAACACACTTAAAGAGAAGAGGGTTACAGTAGCCATCTTAGTATTCCTCGACTGGACTAAACCATTTCATGTACATGTGGATGCATCTGGCATCGCACTAGGGGTTTCTTTAACGCAACCAGGAGAAGGAGGTATCGATCATCCTATCGCATACTCCAGCAGAAAGATGTCGATAGCAGAAAAGAACTACACCACGACAGAAAGGGAAGTCTTAGCTATGGTGTATGCACTACAAAAGTTCAGGCACTACTTGTTGGGTGCCTCGTTCAAGATGTTTACTGACCATTCCGCATTAAAGTATCTGGTCAATACGCCAGTGTTAGGGGGAAGAATGTGCAGATGATTACTCCTCTTTCAGGAGTATGATTTTGAAATCATTGTCAAACCAGGAATATTGAATGCTGGACCTCACTACCTGTCACGAATAGACTCAGGAGAAGAGCCAAGTAATCTAGAGGACAATTTTCCAAATGCGCAATTGTTTTCTATTCAGATCGCAGATGAGTACTATGGTGATATCATTCACTTTCTCACTACAGGAAGGACACCTGAGGAGTTTACCAAGCATCAAAAGAGGTAGTTGGTCGTTAAAGCAACATACTTCACCCTGATCGCAGGACAGCTATACAAGTTAGGTCCAGATGAAGTCCTGCGCATATGTGTGATGCCGCATGAAAAAGATGCTATTATTAGAGAAGCACATTCAGGTACAGTAGGAGGTCATTTCGCTGGAAAGCCGACTGTGCAAAAAATCATGACCGCAGGATTATGGTGGCCCACATTACACAAAGACACTAAGGACTTTTGTAGATCCTGCGATATCTTCCAGAGGGTAGGAAAACCCTCATAGAGAGATGAAATGCCACTGCGACTGCAAGTTACGTTGCACGCATTTGACAAGTGGGCTATAGACTTTGTGGGTCCTATCAACCCACCGAGCAAATGAATTGGTGTGAGATATATCATCACTGGAACAGAGTACCTCACCAGGTGGGCCGAGGCCAAAGCAGTAAGAAACTGTGATGCTGCTACAGCCGCACAGTTCATTTTTGAAAACATCATCACTAGATTTGGATGCCTAGTAATATTGATGAGCGATCAAGGCACACACTTCTTGAATCGCACCATTGAGGCCTTGACGGAAGAATTCCAGACACAGCACCATAAGAGCACTCCCTACCACCAGCAAGCTAATATTACGGTGGAGGCCTTTAACAAGATTTTAGAAAATTCTCTTACTAATATATGCAACAACCAAAGGAATGATTGGGACCTCAGAGTTAACGCTGTATTATGGGCATATATGACTACATGCAAGAAACTTACAGGACACACACCTTTCAGCTTAGTGTATGGACAGGAGGTTGTTATGCCTATAGAGTATATCCTTCCCATCTTAAGAATTGCTTAGATCACTGAAATGGCTGATACAGACACGGTGCATGAGAGGCTAGTGCAGCTACTTGCCTTAGAGGAAGACAGATTCATCGCTGGATTCCATCAAAAAGTGCAGAAGGCACAAGAAAAAGCTTGGCATGACAGGCACATTAAGAGTAAGACTCTTCAGATTGGAGACCTAGTACTCCTCTATGCCAGTAAATTTCTTAAGTTTCCAGGGAAGTTCAAGATGCATTGGTTGGGGCCATATCAGATACAGCAAGTCCCAGAGGGAGGAGCCATTCAGCTCAGCAAACTGAATGGGGAGCTTCTTCCCACGATGATCAATGGAAGTAGGCTTAATCTTTATAGTGAGAGCCACTCCACCTCTCAGCCCTAATTCAGAGTCGCGGATGGTGCAGATGTCTAGTGTAGTTGAAAGGAAGCATCGCATCAGGAATTAGTCTACACCGGCAGGTATTCTAAGTATAAGGAATCGCATAAGGACGGTTCATTTTGATTCAAAAAGAAAAAGAAAAAAAGACACGTGTAAGTTTGTTTTGAGCAAGTGGTGCGGTGTTGCATCACAACATCGCGATGTTTCTCCATGCCACGTACCTAGTTTTGTAACGAGATAGAGGGCTAGTCAAGTCACTGTCTGACAGGAAGTTAATGAGGAAATGACCTGTATACCTTACCATATATTTGGCATGGCTTAATCATTTTTTCCAGATTTGGAAAATCTTCGACGAGACTGGCGCCTGCACACACACGTTTGGAGGAAAATTGATCAGATTTCAGCATTTATTGAGGATCAGAATGACGGGTGTGGTGTCATCCAAGAAATTAATATGACCAACAGGTTTAGTATAGATGACCGTTGCGTCCGGGATTACCGCCTTCAGTATAAAATCAGAAATTATTCATTCGAGAGGGTTACTTTTGCAAAGAGCCGAGAGCTATAGAGTGCAGTGTTAAGTTTCCCCTATCTAAAGATAATTTCAGTTATAGAGTGCTATGATTTATAGAGTTTGCAGCGATTTCCAATCCAAAGTATAACACTGAGTGGGTTTTGTCGGAGGATGAACCTCTAGAAGTGATTTTGGAAAGATTCAAGCATGGAGGCCTTATAGCTGCTATGACCACGCCAAGTTCATCACAGACAGAATAGGGACCAGGGATGAGGATCCAAACTCACATAAGAGAAGAATCCAGTCCGGAGCTGGACGAAGAAGTTCATAATGCAACAAAATACATCATACCATGAGTTGACGGTGCACCAGAGGTAAAAATTCCCAAGAGTGGTAAGTTTCCTGTTCCTATTCCACAGATTGATTCTCGAGTAAAGGAGGATGGAGATCTATTAGGATATGCCGTTGTTTCTAAATTTGTTGATTATAACCTGGGTGACAGTAAGACATACCCTCAGTTCAGGCTAGATCAGTACCTTAAAATATAGAAGAACCCAAGGATAGGTGCAGATGAATATGTTCCCATGGCACATGTCTAGGTTCTTGAGCACTCAGGTCTGCTCAATATGTTAAGAATACAACATTTTGGACGTGGCACAGAGGTTAATGGCGTGGTGCGCATCTTACTTTCATGCGTACATGGGGTTTACCTCTGGCTTGGTCACAAGGTTGACCTGAACATCGACCTGATACATCATATTACCGGCCTATCCAAGACTGGTCAAGTCCCGAAGACAAATATAGCAGGAAAAACCAAGGATTCCAAGCTATCGCCAACCCTAGTCGCCAAGTATAAACTGCAGCAAGGAGGTAGGGCTTACGACATTGCAAGCTTAATAGGTGATACTCTTATATTTATAGCTAGTCTGCTTGTAGGTAGACTGCTAACCAAGGTTTTCCCTAAGGAAGTCACAGGATCAGTAATTAACCTGGCCATACAAATTGCAGAGGGGGAACAGTTCCATTGGTCTTTATTTTTGTTAAATATGTTTCAGCAAGATTGTTTGCAAGCTCAATATGAGGAAACCCACCCATTCCATTTTTCATGGTTTCTGATACTCTGTGCATTCATCGGATGGAAGGAGCCACCCCATACACAATTTCGATAGCTAGCGAGTGGCGAGCCCAGAGGTATGCGCTACACAAACTTATGGGAGACTAGAAACCCATCCAAGAAAAAGGTCAATGCGATAGTATTCTATGAGTACTATAGGCTGTTGAGGAACGTCGTTAAAGAAACATCATGGATCAACAAGGAGGTTGTGGACATATATGATGATCGGTTCAATTTTATGGTGGACCGCCATAGATTTTACCTGAGGCCAAAAAGAACTAAAAGGGACGATTGGGCTAACGATTTTTTCAGGACGACAGTGAAGGATATCGAAGGCATCATCAAGGAATTTTATGCTAATTGGAACCAAGCGTTAGAGGATACCACACCCCTACAATCAGGCACTGCACAGACAGACCCATTGGATAAAGGCAAAGACAAGATGGAGACTGGAACGCAAGATTCAGCACAAGTGCCACTGCCAGGACAAAAGAGGAAGGATGAAGAACAAAAGACACTAGAGATGCAGACAATGCAAGATGGAGAAGAAGATATACCAGAGACACCGAAGAAGAAAAATCACAAAGCCACAAAACCACTTTCGAAGACTGCACTGACACACGATGATTATGAACTCGTCGCAACAAGAATGCATGACACATTGAAGGACTCATTCGAGGCGATGCAGACATCGTAGGCAAAGATACAGAGCACAATAGAAAAGAAGCTTCTGGAGTTAAAGATAATCATTGAGAAGACTGCCATGATACAGGTTCCACCGGTAATGGCAACCGCTGGAGAAATTTCAACACGGTCGATTTCTCGCGAGGAAATATTCCCAGCGGACCGCCTCAATACAGTCTTGATACCACCAGGGAGCATCCAATTCCTTGCATCAATGAAGGATGTACCGATACAGCTTAGGCAACCTATCGAGGATAACCTTGTGGAGTTCCACATTGATCAGTTACAGATGATCTAGCAGCAGTTAAGCACAAAGCTCAGAAGTAGAGATCTCGTGACTTATAAACAGAACACACAGCTCAAGCAACAAAATGCAACACTCACCACCATCTATCAGAAAAAGGCAGACGAGTTAAAAACATATGAAGCAAGAGAACATCATCTCTCTCAAGTCTTGCAGAGCATCGCATTGGAGTTACCCCAATGTAATATCGAGTTTGCCTTTCCTATCCCGCAGAAGGTAAGAAGAGTTGCAAACAAATCAAAGGCTCTGGAGGAAACAGTAACCAGGATGGAAGAAACAGTGATCAAAATGGAGGAAGACCACAAAGCACATATTGCTGAGCTTGAGGCTAGACCACCAAGCACCCCCCAGGTAGACAAGGAAGCCAGAGTAGAGGCCTTTTGACTCACTTTCATCGAGATAAAATCTCGCATAGATGATGCAATGTCAGTGGTAGCTGATGCGAAGAACACATGGTCGGAGCTAGATGAGCCTCCCGATAAAGTAGAAATCCAGCAAAGTATTAAGCAGATAGAGAATACCACAACAGCAATGAAGGAAGAAATCAAGAGCTTAGAAGCTCTTCAGAAGATGAGAAATACGATGGAGATGAACCGCTTGCAGTAGGAAGCGTAGCGGTTGAGAGAAAAGGAGATACACATCAATAACCTGCTTCAACCATATCAGGAACAAATCATAGAGCTAGTCGATGTGGTTGAGCAGAAAGTTGGGGAGTTCATTACTACCAGAAATGAAATTGATGTAGCAGAAGACTCAGGTATTAGTCAAGCTATGCTTGACTTGGCAAAAGAGCATGTCGTAGCTATGGAGAACAAAGTCGCAAGACTTCGGGACAAGCTTCAGTGCACTTCTCAGGAAGCCAAGGAGAAGCTACATCAGGAGAGGCATGTTGGTAGTGGCTCGAGAACGAGCCACAAGTAAGTGTTAGGGGACTGTTGGAGTAGGGTCCCACAGCTACAGGAAAAGCTTCCATTTTGGCGGATACATAGTTTGGAGAAGAAGAAGAGATAAGGTGAAGCTACGATGCCGTAGCATGTTTCTAGCTGTAGAGCAGAGCCGAAAACTGTGACTATTGGAACAGAGAAGTCAAAGAAGATGACAGTACCTGAGCGGCCAAGAAGAGAGAGCTCAACCACTACATTGAAGGCAGTGGTGAAGATAGGAGGGATTAGCTACCCTCATAAAGGAAAAGGAGTAACGAGGCTGAGGTATTGAAGACAAAGGATAGAAGAAGGGAAGCGGTGCATAGTACCCATAGTCAGTGCTGGGAAGCATGGAAGACTGTAGAGAGCAGTGGTGTGACGAAAAGTAGCTACCCAAAGTACAGATATGCCAACTATAACTAGTTAGGGTTTGGGTTACTGTTGGGACAGGCCCATAGTGTTGTAATGGCAAGACCTTCGGGCCGCCTATAAAGGGATGTAATTTGTATTGTAAAAGGTTGGCATTTTGGGCATTTTAGGCCATCCAGCTAGTCAGATTATCAGTAGTCTATTAGCTTACTGTTATTTTGTATTGTAACAATCCACAGGGATTGATAGGCAAAGAGAGAGAGAGAGAGAGAGTATATTGTAAGAAGGCAATATAGAGATAGAGAAGAGATCTAGGAGAGAAGGGCTCTAGGCTGTGTACGGAATTACCCAAAAAATCTCTAGCTGCATATGAGGTGCAGTAGAATTGTGTACCTCTCTCAAGTTATAATATAAAAACATAGTTCTATGGACGTAACTTCCATCCTGGAAGTGAACCACATAAAATTAGAGTGTTATGTGTTTGATTCATGTGATTGTATTTACTTGTTATATCTATCATTCATTACATGAAGTTTGCTTACAGTAAATGTATGTGTATGTTATTCAGTTAATTGCATATTAAAAGGATAAATGCAAGTTGAAGTCTTTAGGTATTCTGTATAAGGATTTGTGGAAGTTTCACTTGATATAGTTAAGAGTCGCAGTATAAAATAGCTTTGCGCATTGTGTCCGGTGAGTTAACACCAGTAAGATAAGTACGTTGAGTCACAGCGGTAGGATATCGTAGGGAGGCAATATCGCACCAGTAGAGGAGCTGCGGTGCACGATACCGTGGGTTGAGAAGCAAGTGTAGGACAGAGTTAGGTGTTGCCCCGGGTGCGGCAATGCAATAGAGGTTGGAGTCATTGTGAGCAAGAGGAAACTGCGCATCGCATTGCAGAGAGGAAATAATGGTCTCACGAGCTAAGAAGGGCTGCGAGATGCACATAGGATGCCATACAGAACCTGGTTGAGACACTTGAGTCCTCGACCAACCCATTAGAATCACTTCGGGTGAGACTTCAGGCCGCTCCGCGGTCTATCACCAAAAGGGCCAGTGAGCTAGGTGTGTTGTTTGTTCATTATAGTAAACCTGGGTCTGCCCAGGAAACCAACAAGAGGGACAGGGGAAGGCCATACAAGTGTGATTCACCTGGTGTGATAAAATCCACTGTAACAGATGCCCCCTAATGTGTGAGGTTAGAAGGGTCATACGATGGCTGAAATACATTATAAGTCCATCGTAGAAGTGGAGTGATGAAGAATCCCAAATGGAAGACCAGACACCCAATCAGCATAGTACAATGATACAACTCTGCATATAACTGCAAATACATATAGGAGTCCTGGATACATAAGAGTACAATGGCCATGAGTAGGAATGATACAAAATATGACATGTCTGGTCATCGCCATGTACAATATACATAGATCATAATCTCCATGATGAAGATATACATAGGATCATGATCTCCATGAAAGCTGAAGATATATAATAGATCAAGATCTCCATAATGGCTAGAAATGTCTGACATATACTGGAATCAAGTCATGAGAGCTGAAATCTCATGAACACTGCCACGATCAAGGAGGTAGAATATATGAGATGCCACCAATCTGGAAGGTCTTCTACACAAACTGCTACGAGTACAAGTCCTACTATGTGAATAGAGGTGTCGAGGTCGAACATAGTAGTCCATCATCTGATTACCGGTCATTGATGTATACCGTTAACAGATGCGAGATCACCCATCGATAATGATAATGGGAATCAAGGTACTAGAGTGCAAACTAACAAGTGTGAATAAATGTGTTGAGGTTGAACACTTGAGAGAATCCATTGATTAGGGGACATTGATGTATTCCCAAAGAACTGTCGATGGCGAGAGAACCTGCCACTAATGACTGCAAGTCTCAAGGCACTAAAAAACAACTCTAGATTCCAATCCCAGAATAAATGATCTGAGGTCGATGGGATGAAATCCACTGGAAGGAGGGAATTAAGGCATCCCCCATCATCCAGCATGAGGAACTCAGCAAATCTGTATAATGTGGAAGGACTCGATCATAAGGTGCATGAACTAGTAACTATACCGGGAATGGCTAACATGCAAAGTCAAGATAACTGAGGAATGGTCGACTCAGGTTTCAACTTCCTTTGAACAAGATCATAACGATGAATGGTGACTAAATGTAGGCCGCATAGACTTGATATACAAAACTGGGACATCTCTGTGACACAAGAGGCATCGATAGATGCTCCACAGGGACTGGAAGCTTAACCAGTCGGTGGAGATAAACTCAGATAAACGAGTACAAATCCTAAAGTCAAACTATAAACCCAACTAATGGATGTGATATACAGTGCTTTGTTCGAAGCCGACACGACTCGACAGCTTCCAAAGATAACATCTTTCCTTGTCCGGCTTTTTGGTTTTTTAATGTTTTTTGGACTTTTTCAAATATTTAAAAAGCTTGAAGAAGAATAAAACTACTTTATAGTTATAGACTAGGAGGAGATGAGTGTCATATAGGAAAACAAACTAGTTCCAAGCAGTGGAACATACCTATGCTCAATGCAAGGATACATGTGTAGGATAGCGACACTTGGGGGAAAGTCCACTCTCGGTAAAATAGGGAATCAAGATGCAAAGGATATAAAATATGGATCTACATGGCTAGACATGAGACAAGCTCAAGCTATATGGCTGAAACTTCAAATTCAAGGAAACCAGCATAAGGCTCAAGAAGGCAGGCAAAGCTCATGATAATGCAATTACAACTTGACATAAGGGAGTCCTGAGGGAAATAGGCCAGCAAAAGATCAATAGGACTATACGGCTCTTGTGAAATGTCATGGAAATACTATACAATGGAATCCCACACCCTAAGGGACAAAATGTCAACATGGGCACCAAATGCAAATAATGCACTAGCTAGGGTACCCATGTAAGGTCAAGCTCTACCATTCACATCATGCCACTACTAAAACAACAAGAAGGTTTCATGACATAATGAAATGGGTTCATAACTAAGGCTATAATGAAATAGTAATAAGGTCATGCAAAATGCAATTGGAGGTGCTCCTAACCTATATGCCAGTTTAAACATCATACCTCTAACTGGCACGAACGGGTCAAAGCAACAGTCAAAATGACGCTCAAAATGGTTTTCTACATCATAAATTAGTCCAAAAGGATTAGAAACGGTCCAAACTATACAAAAGGGGGTAAAAATTTTAAAAAATTTGAATTTTTTTTATAAATAGTAAAAAATTCAAAACATTATATAACATTTGAAATTTTTACCCAATTGAGCTCGGAACTTCAACAGTGAATTCTAGGAAATTCAGCCGGCGGAATCCATTACCATTTTTTCCAAGTACTTACCCATGCCCTGCTCTTTCATTTTGATGCAAATTTTATCAATTTCCATGGTGTTTTTAGGATTCTAGGCCCATCTTAAATGCGCACCTTGGCCCACAAAAAAATTGAGGGTTTTTCCACGTATAGGGATGGATATGTGTGGAAAATGCCCTCAAAGTTGCGTACATACACGGCTGTTTAGCAAACAGTCATGTATGCGGCTGTGCTCAATGATTTTTAAGTATTCTAATGAATCAAACTCAAATTTTATGTGCAGGATGGTTCTAGAATGGAGAGAACGTGAGCATGGTGATGTAGAAGGGGCAGTAAGGGAAGATCTAATGTCTCAACAAGCTTTGCAGTCATGCGGGCTCTACAAGTTTTGGTGTCTTGGTGGTATACGGGCCAAACCAAGACTACTATAGATACTAGTAGACTACTGGGATCTAGAATTAGAGTCATTCCAGATGGATGGGATGTCCCTCACCATAGAAGTGGAGGACATATACTTTATTACTAGACTTTCCCAACAGGGGGAAGTGGTGAACCTACACTCTCGTGGGCCCAGAGGTGGCCTGACTATAGATGAGTACATAGCAGTGTACTGTTATTTGGACACAGAGAAGGTGGGGAGTCAGATCCCATCTAACTCCATACAGGTGCTCGGCCTAAAGTCCATTCTACTAACACTAGGTAGGATAGTGGGGCTAGCCTCACTCCACCAGGCCTTGTGGCCATTGATGTTCTATGCCATGGAGTGCATGAGGCCCATAGTTTATCACTGGAGTATGACATTGTTGAGAAAAATGAAACAATAGCTCATCGACTGCAAGATGGGCAGGGTGTGGAACTTCAGTTTCAATAGCATACTGAGCACATTCTTCTTCGAGCGTGTTCCGGGATTGAGCCATAGAGTTGAATTTCCTCTACACGGGGTTCGATATTCGGCCCAATGGTGTTGGGAAGATGCGATGCGTAGACTAGGTGGAGGAAGGGTGTCCAACCCCTATCCAGCTGATTTCTTTCTATGGTGGCGACGACAGATAGTTGCCATCGATGATTACCCTTATGTAGGGATAGACTTTCGGGGAGACCCCGACATGCCGCTACCACCAGGATTGGCATATGGTGACATTGGTAATGAATCTTGACCCTCTTTTTAAAAATTTTAAGTTATTATTTTTTTTGTGTTTTCTGATTATATGGAATCAAAATACATGTTTTTGGGTGACAATACCTAGTGAAATCTACCATATGCATGCATATGTAGGACCACGATGTCCTGAAGGCTTCTCTCATCATAGAAAGAGGGGAAGAGGAGATGATAGCATAGGTGTGGATGTGGAGCAGACGCTCCAAAGCATTCATACCAACTTCGTGATATTGACACACAGTGTACCCATGGCACAAGTCGAGGACTTGCCTAAGGCCATGCAGCGCCAGGTGGTGGGTGTACCACGAGCATGGGTGTGTTTATTTTGATGGCTAGCTAGAGCCATGGTGACATTCCATAATCAAAACCCCCCTCCTCCTCCATAGGATTAGATACCTGGGAGTGATACATTTTGTACTACCGTGTATTTATAGTTTGGTGGCTCGATAGCCCCATTTTTGTATTATGACACTATGTATTACCACATTTTGGATGTTTATAAAAATTTTATGATGATCGATTTATTTATTTACATGTGTAAAAATTTATGTTTGTGATGAGCTTATTGTGTATGAAACAAATTCCAATCTAACACGTAGTTAGCATATGAGTTAGCAACTTGATTATTAATTCTTGGAACATGTATGTATGTTATATTTTCAAATTGTCGTTCTAACAATCTCACACGTAAGAATCCTCTTAATAATGTTGGATCTCTAACATGGTACAAACCATTAAGCTGTGACACTACTAACTCCGAATCAAGTTGTACCTCAAGAGAGAGAACACCATATGAAATGGCATCCCATATAAGCTCAATAACAGCACTATACTCAACAACATTGTTTGAAGAGGGCCATAAACATACACCTCTTGAAGACAATACCTGACCCATAGAAGTATAAATCACCTAAGCAGCAGAGGCTAAGTGTTGAGTGTGACGGCTCGCACCATCCGCGGATCCTATGAAGGTGGAAGATTCCATTGTCATTTGCCAAAAGAAACAAAAACTAATCACAAACCCGATCACCATAAGAAAAATACCTACCTATGCAAAACTGTACAATAATATACAATAACTAGCCTTTTCTGAAAATCATGCATAGTAATTTTTGAGATAGAGCCCATTTCTAGGCTCCGCGAAGGCTGTTCCCTCATAATCCACTAACTCATAAGCGCCCTTCTCTAACACACGTAGAAATATGTAAGGACCATGCCACATGGGGTTAAACTTTCCTGCCTGCAAGGGTTCTTTTGGTTGATCCCACAAAAGGACCAACTCTCCCTCACTAAACCTCCTTGGATGGACATACTTATCATACTAGACCTTAACGCGATGCTTATTCACTTCTAGAGCTACCAAGGCATCTCGACAGTGCTCATCAAGTTGCTCTAGGTGGACCAAACACTCCTCCAATGGGGAAGTGTCTGTTAAGAGCTCTATGACTAGCTTCAAAGAAGGAATCTCCCACTCAACTAGGAATATCAACTCCACTCCATGTACAAGCTGATATGGAGAAAACCCTGTGGTAGTCTTAACAGCGGTTCTATAAGCCCACACAGTAGGATATAACATAATGTGCTAATTCGTCTTACTTTGTGCGATGGTTCATTGGAGAATGGATTTTAGTGATTTGTTTACTGCTTCTACCTGTCCATTCGCTTGAGGGTAATAAGAGGAGGAATTCTCCTACTTATATCCTAACTTCGATGCCAACTCTTCCATCATATGATTCTAAAAGTGCGAGCCATGGTTTGTGAAAAGCTCATTCAGAATACCGAACTGAGTAATAATTTGGTTAAATATGAAGTGTGTGGATGTCTCACCATCATATTTAACCATAGGCATAGCCTCAGCCAATTTTGTGAAGTAGTCAATAGCCACTATGATATGATGATTCCCCCCAGCCAAAGCTGGGTTGCAATCCATGAAATCAAGCCCCCACTTAGTGAAGGGACTGGTAGTGATGATGGGATGTAATGGGGTAGGTTGGGAGCGCATATTCCATGCAAACACCTAGTAAGGGTGGCACTTCTTGACCGCATCTACACAATATTTAAAAATCAACTACTAGAAATAACCTGCTCTTAAGATTTTTTGGGCTGTAGAAAGCCCAAATAAATTACCACCACATGCCCCTCTGTGTCAATCATTCAGCACAAGCTCAGCCTCCTCATGAGTTAAACAATGACGTAAAATGGAATCTACCCCATAACGGTATAGGGTGTTATTCACTATGAGGTAATTCTTGGATACGTGACGCAATCGTCGTCGTTCATCCCATCAGAAGTGAGTGGGGACCTTCAATGTTTGTAAATATATAATAATATCCCCATACCATCGGTCCAAAGTTGAGATTAAGAAGATGTTCTCATCGATAAACGTGTCTTCTCAAACCATCTCCTTGGCTTCACTTGGGAAATCCGATATAATCTCCACAAAAATTAACAATTTCTTCAATTTTGCTGAAACAAACTCGAGATCGAATTCCTACAAGATGACAATACACTTATTATACTTTCCCCCAATCATCCTTTGAGTGAGGATGAATTGAAATGGATTGACATGGGCTACAACCAAGGTCTGGCGAAGGAGAATATAATGTCTAAACTGTTGAATCACATGTACAGTAGCTAAGGCAAGCTTCTCCACATGGGAATAATGGATCTCTGCGTCAATAAGATTTTGGCTCAAATAGTATATGACATGCTCTTGGAGCTCCTCATCCTCTTGAACCAAAACCATACGAATCGTCTCCATGGATGTGGCCACATAACGTAGAAAATCACGGTTATAGTTTGGGGGACTAATCACTGGGGCTGATGCTAGGGCTTGCTTAAGCACATCAAAAGACTCTTGGGCTCGCTCATCCCAACAAAAGGTGGTGTCATTTTTAAAAATACGCATAAAGCCTCTAGTCAAATTGGCAAACTTGACAACGAATCTCCACAAGAAGTTTGCCATTCCTTGCAAACATTGAAGATGTCTAATGTTCTTCGGGGGAGACAACTGAAGTATTTCCTCTACCTTCAAAGGGTCGACTTTTATACCCTCCTTGGAAACAATGAACCCTAATAAGCGACCATACTTCATGCAAAAGATGCACTTGTGAGGATTTAACTTAACCAAATAATGGTGTCACCTTTCGAATACTAATCTAAAATGATAGGAATGACGCATTCTCATAAGAGAATGAGCAGCAGGGTCATCCAAAAATACTTCAATAATCGATTTGAGATCATGGAAGATCAAGGTCATAGCCTGCTAAAAAGTGGCTCCAATGTTCTTAAGGCCAAAAGGCATCTTCTGATATGCAAAGGTTCCCCAAGGAAAAATAAAGGTGGTCTTATGTTGGTCCTCAAGTTTAATTTGTATCTGATTGTATCTAGAAAAGTCGTCCATAAAAAAAAAACCTCGCTACCTGCACACTCATCCAAGATTTGATCAATAAATGGTGTGGGGAAATTGTCTTTAGGAAAGGCATGATTCAAGTCACAGAGATCAGTGCATATACGGATCACTCCCTGCTTCTTATCTACTGAAACAAGATTTGAAACCCACTACATCAAGGGAACGGGATAGATAAAACCGAATTTCAATAGTTTTTCTATCTCTGCTTTAATCGCGGGTGCTTTCCTAGGATTCACTGCACGCAAGCATTGTCGAACAGAATTAGCATTGCGATAAGTTTTAATCTCATGTTCAACAATGTGAGGGTTGATACCTGGCATTTCATCATAAGACAAAGCAAAGATATCACAAAATTCTTTAAACAGCTTGGTGTATTCTTGAATCTAAGCATGGGAACGTTCTGCCCCAATATAGACATTCTCAATCCTGCCAGGATCATGAGAGATATTTATAGGAATGGTAGGAGATATATTTTCCATGTTTGCATCAGCCATCAGACCAGGAGAGCTTAATGGAACCATGGGACTACAATTTCTCTCACTAAGAACCTCCCTAAAGTTTTCATGCTCCAAGTGGTCAAGCTTGGGAAGAAAATAAGATCTATGATGGAATTCTTCCCAAGGTGTCTCAACCCCTGACATGGCCTCAATAATCGCTTCATCTAAAGGAAAAACACTATCAAGGCAGTCATGCACATGAGAAGACTGAACTGCCCATGCAGGTAGCACATATGGGTCCTCCTCCTCCATCCGCTCCTCCTCCATCCGTGAAGAGAAAGCACTAGGCTCTACAACACATCCAACATTAGCTTGATAAGATACCATAGTTGGAGGCAATGACACATCCATCATGATGGGATCACTTGAAGTATTCGATGTGGGAAGAATCCAAGGATCTTCCATATGACGCGTGCAAAAAGACACTAATCTCACAGATGTCAAAGCCTCACTAGAACTAGACCCTATCATAAGGACATGTGCATGACAACTAAAGCTTCCCATAACAGATGGATACATTCCTACACTCACACTCCCAATAGCCAGCTGAGAGTGCTCAACAATCGGGATCTAATCTCCCAAAGATGCAGTAACCGATGGATTCTTGAATGACGTTTGATCAATCGTAACTATCTTCCCATTAAATGGAAAGGATATAACATGAAATAGAGAAGAAGCTACAGCTTGCATATTGTACATCCAATTCCGATCCAGTAAGAGATTATAGTCAAGGGGCTGTTAAATTTCCATATTCTTAGATAAGACATTAGTATTTCATTTCATTTTCATAACAAAAGCATATAAACAGGATCACTGAAAGATAGACAAGCACAACCATACAAAAGGAACACAAAGATTTATCCTGGGAAATCCTTAAAGGGAAAAACCCAGCAAAAGCTTCCTCAATATAGATGCCCCAAAAAGATAAAAGATAAAACCAGCAAGGAGATCAAAGCCTAATCCTCCTCCTTCTCCAGCTACTTCTCTTCTCCACTAATGCGCTACACAAGTGAGAGTGTGTGTCACAAATGAGGAGCACTACACCTCTATTTATATTCATCCATTTACTTAAGTTAACTCATTTTACATGTAGGCTCGAGTTATACATGTAGGCTCAAGTAACTACACTGGGGTGTTGATGACCCACCTTTACAATTAGAGGTGACTACCTCATGACTCTTATTAGTTGTTCTGATTAGGAGCATCGGGGTACAATGTAATACAAGTGGTTCTCCCAGTAGGACCATCGGGGGCCACAAAAAGATACATATAGAATATTCTTTGAAGTTACAATATTTCAACACTCCCCCTTAACGAGAAGGGTATTCTACAACAACATCAACAACAACAAGAATAGATATAGGGGACATCATCAACATCAACCGGGTAACACATCTATAAATCATTGGAAGCTTTTCAACATCATGTAGTCTTCATCTTCAATCTTCGGTCTTCATCATCAGCAACATCTTCAGTCTTTGATCCGCAACATCTTCAACATTTTGATTAGCAACGACATCTTCAGCACTTGGACCTTTCAATCAGCAACAACATCTTCAGCATTTTGACCTTTCGATCAGCAACATCTTCAGCACTTTGAATTTTCTATCAGCAACAATATCTTCAGCACCTTGACCTTTCGATCAGCAGAAACATCTTCGGTACTTTGACCTCTCGATCAGCAATATCATCATCAACACTTTGTCCTTTCGATCAGCAGCAACATCATCATCATCATATTCTGATCTATCAATCATAATCATCATCACATTCTGATCTTTCAATTAGAAACATCATCATCATGCTCTGATATTTTGATTAGAAACATCATCAACATAGAAACATCATCATCATACTCTGATCTTTTGATCAGAAACATCATCATCATACTCTGATATTTCAATCAGAAACATCATAATCATAGTGCGTCATCATCATACTCTGATCTTTTAGATCAGTACATCATCATCATCATACTCTTATCTTTCGATCAGTATGTCATCATCATCATACTCTGATCTTTTGATCAATATGTCATAATCATCATACTCTGATCTTTCGATCAGTACGACATCATCATCATCAGCAACAACCTGCAATCCACAACTCAAAGAAAAAAAGTCTTTGGATCACTTTTGGACTTAAAGTCCAGGGATGACACAATCCCACCACATTCTCGACAACTAAAGTTACCGTATTGATTATGGGAGAATCAGTCCCTATCACTTTAGGACTAAGTCAAAGGACGATGCAATCCTACCACATTCTCGAGGACCGAAGCCACCGGATTGATTACGAGAGAATCAGTCCCTATCACTTTAGGACTATGTCTAAGGATGATGCAATCCTACCACATTCTCAAAAACCGAATCCATCGGATTGATTACGAGAGAATCAGTCGCTATAACTTTAGGACTATGTCCAAGGATGATGCAATCCTACCACATCCTCGAGGACTGAAGCCACCGGATTGATTACGGGAGAATCAATCCCTATCACTTTAGGACTATGTCCAAGGATGATGCAATCCTACCACACTCTCGAGGACCGAAGACACCGGATTGATTACAAGAGAATCAATCCCTATCACTTTAGGATGATGTCCAAAGATGATGCAATCCTACCACATTCTCGAGGACCGAGGTCACCGGATCTATTCTGGACAGAAGTCCTGAGATGATACAATCCATCTTCATTCTCGAAGACCGAGGTCTCCGGATCACTTTATGGCAAGTGCCCAGGGATGATACAATCCCACCACGTTCTCGAGGACCAAGTTCACCGGATCTATTGTGGAAAGATGTCTCGGGATGATAAAATCCCTCTTCATTCTCGAATACTGAGGTCTCTGAATCACTTTAGGGAAAGTGCCTAGGGATGATACAATCCCATTGCAACATCACTACTCCCCCTTTCGGCGAATATCTTTTCGAACCACACCAAGCTTGTCTTGAAAGTGTTCGAACTCTACTTGAGGTAGAGGCTTCGTCAGTACATCATCATCCAAACCATCATCATCTACATCTTCAGTATGTGAATACTAAACTATCACCATCTATATCTCCAGTATGCGTATACTAAAATCATCATCATCTATATGTTCAGTATAGAAATACTGAATCACCATCATCTGTATCTACAGTATGTAAATACTGAAATATCATCTATATCTTTAGTATGGGAATACTGAAATCATCATCATCTATATCTTCAGTATGGGAATACTGAAACATCATCATCTCTATATTTAGTATAGAAATACTAAATCACCATCATCTACATCTACAGTATCATCATCTACATCTTATCTTATATGTAGAAATACCGGATTTCTACGTGTTACGTCGGAACACAGGGTTCTTTGTCATCACAACTATGTTTATCACATAGAATCATTGTAGTTTCCATCTTCAGGTCAAAGAGACCTGATATCATCTTCTGAATCCATATGGCTTCACAACTTAGTAGAGCAATCTGCTATGTATTTTGCTTCAACCGTGCTAAGAGAAACACTGGATTGTTTCCTGCTAAACCATGAACTCATAGCAGACCTCAAACAAAAGCATCTACCTGATGTGCTTTTCCTGTCTGAGATAATTCCAGCCCAATCTGCATCTGTGTAGCCATACAATCTATGCTCATAGCTACCATCATAGTATAGACCAAAGTCTATAGTCCCTTTCAGATATCTCATCACATGTTTTGCACCTACTAGGTGAACCCGTCTTGGTTGAACAAGATATTGACTTAAGGTGTTCACAGCAAAACAAATGTCTGGTTTGGTATTTGTTAAGTACATCAATGACTCAATGATCTGTCTGTAGTCAGTCATTAGCTAACAGCTTCAGGTTGGAGTCCATGGGTGTGTCCATGACTTTGCATTCCAACATATTGAATCTCTTCAATATCTCTACCACATACTTTCCCTGGTTGAGAAATATTCCTTCTGAACTTTTCCATACTTCCAGACCTAGGAAATAATGCATTAACCCAAGGTCTTTCATCTCAAATTATTCTGCTAGTTTCTTCTTGCTTTCCATGATCTGTTTCTCATTCCCTGTCAAGAATAAGTCATCCACATATAGTAATAGAATGACAGGTACATCTTCTACAACCTTGTAGGAAAGGTTAGGATCAACTTTACTCTTGGCAAAGCCCATGCTCACCAGGAAACTATCTATTCTTCCATACCAAGCTCTGGGATCTTGCTTCAGGCCATAGAGGGCCTTCTTCAACTTGCATACTTGAATCCATTTGTCTTCAACTTCAAATCCCCATGACTATTCGATGTAAAACTCTTCCTCAATTATACCATTAAGGAAGGCTTGTCTTTACTTCATCATGGAAGAAAATACCATGATAGTTTTGAAGGAAGTGTACCTTGATTCCTGGAGTAAGTGTCTCTTCAGAATTAATTCCCTCTTTCTGATAGAAACCTCTAGCCACAAATCTTACCTTACTTCTATCAGCAACATATCTTATCTTGCAAATCCATTTGGAAGATACCACATTCTTGCTTTCTGGTTTGAGTACTATATCCCAAACATCATTCTAGTATCATAACATCTTCTATGAGTTTGTCTTCTCAGGTCATCAACATATCCTAGTCTTCTGCATTCAACCTTGAAGGTTGGAACCCGCTTTACTCTTGGTAAAGTCTCGATCCATCACAAAGCTATCCATCATGTCGTACCATGTCGAACTCAGATATAATTTTCTGTAGTCACTCCCCCTGAAGTGGAGTATCATATTCCCTATTCATTCTGTACAAGTGGTTCTATGCTTGATATATACTGGTCAATAGAGTATTTCATGTCATAGTCTATTCTTTCTGGGGAGAATCACGAACCTTGCTTTGTACACTTGTTCCATCATATCGTATACATCATTCCCCATGATCAACTGTTATTCTTTGATCATAGCTTCTTTCATAGAATTCTTTTCTTCATCTTGAGTTATCTCTTGTACCCATGGTGGTCTTCATCCTTCAAGGTGGATCTACCACTCTCTGAAGCTCTTTCTTTCGTCATCGTGTCTCTGACCCTAGGAGCTTTAGATTCATGTTTATTGGAGTGAATCTTGAATTGTCATCACTTGTTCTTTGGAACAAGTCTCATCCTTCTTTTCTTGTAGGAGGTTGCACATGACCTTTCCTACAATTCAAATGCACCAGTTGCATGGTTAGAACTATTTCATAAAACATATGCATAATGACAAATTATTATGCATCATACAACTATTTAGTCAATACAACATTCATCCATATCTCACATAAACTTTCTAGATGCCTTCCATCTCCACCATGACATTATTGAGATTGTGCACTAATCCAATATGTCAACAAAGAGGTTTGATAGGTAGCAATGGAGAGTTGTATAGCACCATGAGCTACTTACCCATCACATGCATATTAGTAGTATACAGTCATTAATGCAAACAATCTATCATGCATAACACATCAACTGAATATAATCAAATGCATAACAAAACAATATCATTAAATGACAATTGAATACTTATCTTTTGTTTGTTTCGTGGGTAGACTCCTTCTTGATCATTTTGCTTCATCATCTTCTTCATTCATGAAATCATCATTACTTATCTAGACGATAAGATGGATAAGAGGTTCTTTAAGAATGGAGTTCTTCATATTCCTCATCGCTTGAAGGATCTTCTTTGAATGGTGAGAGCTTGATCTTCAATTGCTTCCATCTTTTTTCTTATCTTCTTATGAGACGAGCTTCTTCTTCTTCCCAAAGTCTATTGAAAGTAATTACTTCCTTCTGGTAGACATTCTTTGCATGAATGAATCCCATGATCTTGGGAGGCCATTCTAGGTGGCTATCACCACTTCTGCATTCTCCACTTCTTCTTCTACCGCTTCAAGTTGTTCTGCATTTTGGATCTTCACATTATTCAACTGCTTTCTCAAAGCCATCTTCTGATTTAAGTTCTTATCTTCAAATATCTTGGTCAAGGAATCAAACATATTCGGTGTCTTTAGGGAGACACTTGTGGTACAAGTTGATTCATGACTGAATTAGCAATGATCTTCTTGGCTTTGACCAAGCTCTTCTTGTGTAAGGCTTTTAGCCTCATCTCCCTCTGGAACTGGAACCTCTATTACTCATGTAGGTGTCCAAACCATTTTATTCCAAGAGATCATATACTTCTAGGCTTGGAATTTGTCAAATTAACCAAGCTTATCATCAAGCTGATGTGATATATCACTTTGAAATGAGAACATCAAATGAAAATATCAAAGGATTAGATCTTACTAATTTGACGTGTCTGTCTTGGTTCCGAAGCTTGCTGATCTAGGGTTTGTCACAGAAACCCTAATTTTCAAAAAATTGGAATCTTTTAGATCTGATTGGATAGACAAATAGATCTCTTCAAATGGAGCTGTCCAATGTACTCCTTTTTTGAAAACAGTGGAGGGAAGCTCCTGGAACAGGAAGCCCTAGATTTCCAATTTCTTCTGCAGAAATGCCTGTTACTATTTCTGTGATATCTCCAAAATTAATTATCCTCTATGTCTGAAATTTGGCATAGAGGTAACCTCATGTCCCTGATCCAACACCATATTTTTCATCAGAATGTTTTTTACCATTTTGGATTTATTATCCTTTTCCCAAGGTGACCTGTTACAGGATTGTTCAGAAGAGAAAAGTTGTACGGCATTCCATGTGTCACTGGTTCATATTCTAAGTATGATATTTGGACCACTAAAATTACAGTCTGTTCCCTTTCCAATAAATATTCAATAATTCCATTTGGACCTCTGTAGCCCAAGATATTGCAGTTCTCCCCAGGTGTCCTGTTTAGGGATGAATTCTTGAAGAGGCTAGAACCCTAACTTGGAGGGATAATATCTCCTCAAATATAGTGAATCTGAGACTGAAATTTAGACACAGTGTACATCCTTATTTTATCTTCGGCCCCTAAAATTTTCAGCCCCTGATCCTTCTCCAATATTAGGATATAGCGAATTTACCAAAACGTAGCCGTTTTAGTACTTAGGGTTTTTCTAGCTACGGGTCAAACTAGGGTTTGACTTTCCTAGAGTTTCACCCAACCAAATTTCTTGATCCAGGTCTCTAAACTTTGGTTTTTATGAGGAGAAAAATCCTATGCTAGTCTCACTCAAAAATTCCTCTTCTGTAGAAATCCCTAATTTCTGCATCAAAAACTGAAAATGCTCAGAATCGAATTCCGCTTCGACAAAAAGATGCGCCCTTCAATGGAGAGTCACCCTAGCATACTTTTGATGATGGATTGTGGAGAGAGACCCAAAAATTAAGAATCCCTAGCTTCTGTAGCTACACAATGTCTTCTTCTTAGGTTAGCTCTGATACCATGTTAAATTTCCATATGCTTAGCTAATAAATTAGTATTTCATTTCATTTTCATAACAAAAGCATATAAACAGGATCACTGAAAGATAGACAAGCACAACCATACAAAAGGAACAAAAATATTTATCCTGGGAATTACCTAAAGAGAAAAACCCAGCAAAAGCTTCCTCAATATAGATGCCCCAAAAAGATAAAAGATAAAACCAACAAGGAGATCAAAGCCTGATCCTCCTCCTTCTCCAGCTACTTCTCTTCTCCACTAATGCGCTACACAAGTGAGAGTGTGTGTCACAAATGAGGAGCACTAAACCTCTATTTATATTCATCTGTTTACTTAATTTAACTCATTTGACATGTAGGATAGAGTTAAATCACGTAGGATCGAGTTACACATGTAGGATCAAGTAACCACACTGGGGTGCTGATGACCCACCTTTACAATTAGAGGGGACCACCTCATGACTCTTATTAGTTCTTCCGATTAGGAGCATCGGGGTACAATGTAATACAAGTGGTTCTCCGAGTAGGACCATCGGGGGCCAAAAAATATATATATATAATATTATTCAAAGTTACAGTATTTCAACAGGGGCGCATCAACCACCTCAACCTCTATCATAATGGTCTTTTCTTCCAAATGGACCGTAAGGGATGGAAGGATCCCGTGCGGCCTAAATGATCTCCCATCAAAAGAATTCAACATAGCACTGGATTTAGACAACTCAGGGGAACCTAAACCCTTCCAACATGATAAATACATCACAGAAGAAATATCTCCTTTGTCAATCACAGTGCGCTTGATGGTCATGTTAAGACATTCTACATAAATCAAAAGAGACACATAGTAAGGCAAGTGAGGTTGCATTCCTGCGGTTTCAAATTTAATCATAGAGGAAGAGTTATCATCATTCACACAAAGGGAATAAAGTAAATCCCTCCTTTGTGAAGGAAAAATCTGAAGTACTTCAAGTGCAGACATCGCACAAGCAGTGTGGCCCAAATCCTCGACAATAGAATAGTTCTGGGAGGCTCGGGCATTGGGATTGTGCCTCGAACGCTTAAGGACTCCCTTAGGAATGTGAGGTGTAGCTTCAGGTTTATCCACAGGTTTTTCAATATGCAAAGGAGTCCCCGGTGGATCAGGTTCCTTTCCTGGGTTGGGTTGTGACGAACCATAGTAATTCGCACAGGTCACAACCTTCATAGCACACAACATGTTGATGCAACCATGACCACTAGCCTCTGGCGAATCTTGATCACCACCAGACTGATCATGGGTCCTCGAGTTCATGTTTTGATTATGAGGGAAAGGGTTGGTCAACACAGCTAGGCCCTGTGCTAAGAATCTCGAGGCTTCATTGATATGAGGGCACAAGTAATTGAGGTGATCCTCCTTACATAACTTGCAAGGAAATTTAACATTACGTTTAGATTTCTTGTCCCCCCCAGCATTACAGGAGTTCTTGTCATTAGTATTAGCATTTTTGTTCCTATTCCAACCCTTATGATTGTTATTACCCTTCTTTCTATTCCTTTCAGGTTGCTGGTTACCCTTTTGGTCCAACGATTGCATCGAGAGCACACTCACCATTTGGGTGGGTTGAGACAAAGTTGTGGCTTGTCCTGAAGTGGATTGGTTGATTGACAATTGACTGACCTGTTCACAGCTGAATCCATAGGTTTAGCACTCACACAACCAACAATTCCATTGGCATGTGGTCCAGGTTTAACTTTGGGGTTGAAACTAGAACGCGGAGCATTGGGAATGATCTCATATAACAAACCAGATTGAGCATAAATCAAATCCAGTTCCTGCTCCCTAAAAATGGTTTGTTCCTCATTTTGCACTCCGGATGTAGAAACATCCTTTGCTATATAAGGCAATAACGACTTAAGGAACCATTCGAGGAGGAATTTTTGTAGTATAAAGGCTTTAATCAACCTCTTCCATCTATGCCACCCTTGGATATGGTCCGAGATATGCGTGGCTTTATCCTGCTGAAATGTGGACAAGAGTTCCGTACCAACGTCATAATGCACTGGTAGCTGGAAGTGGTTAAGAAAATTCATCGCTAGGTCATCGAACAAAGAGAATGCCCCCCTAGGGAACTCTATATACCATTTTGTGGCAGGCCCTGTAAGGGTGCATTGAAACAGCCTTAAACGGATCGAATCTTCATGTAAGGAATTTGAAGAGCACCATAGGTGAAACGTTGTATCATGTTTGCTAAGATCCTCTCTAGGTTTTCCCTCGAATTTGGGTATGTCCGAGGGAAGCTTAGTAGGGAGAACTGGCCAAGATGGGTCATGAGATACATGATCATTCGTCAATCTTGACAATTCAGGAAGACTTAGCATTGCAAGGAAAGGGATCCTAGGATGAGCAAGTCAATGCATCGCTCCCTGAGAGTGTGGGTTCACATAGGTCTAATTAGCATAACCACCCTTTCCTTGGCCATAGTTACCTCCTACCATTTGACCCATGTAGGGTGGCATGGAAACACCATAATGTGGTGTACCTTAACTATGTGGGGCTACAAAGCCATAATTAGGAGAGGAAGCGGTTTGTTGATACCTGTACCCATGAGGTGAATAACCATATCCATACTATGTCCCATAACAAGGTCCATAATACATCCCATGATATGTCCCATGAGACACTCCATAAGTAGGAAGGTTATGGAAGTCATGACATGACCTCCAGAAGTAGGAATACGACCCCCCGAAACAACAGGAGGTACTTGAACTTGAGATACAACTGTGCGAGTAGTAGTAGTATGGACATGACTCATAGCAACATTTCGACCTGAAGGACCATGTGAATGAGGTGGAGGAATGACATTCGAAGAACAAGGAATCGAAGATGAAGGGGTTTGTGAAATAACATACATGGTGTTCCCTATAGTCACTTGTCTTGGCTTTGGTATCCTAATAGGATCACTAACCCTAGTTCTAGGAGGAATATGTGATGTAGCTTCCACCACTGGGATGGAAGGTTTAATATGATTCGTGGTCCCAAACCTCTCCACATGGTAAGGAATGGGAGTGCCCCTAGGCGTAGTGTTAGGTTCAAACTCTGACTCGACATGAAATGTCAAATCATGTGTGGGAATACTAGACATACCATAACTACCATAACTAGTGCTCATGGGTTCATACTGAGTCTTGTCATCCAAAATTCCATACTGGTGATGCATGAATGGGGGATCATAGCTAGAGTAAGTATGTCTATCATGAAAAGTACCTATCTCAGAAATTACAGGACCTAACTTAGAAATGACATGCATATCAGGTGAAGGATCATAGGTAGGAGTAAACTCCCCATCATCCACTTGAAGTGGAGAGGAAATCTCAGGAATACCATCTTCACGATCTCCCATCATGTGTGAATCAATGTGCAAAGTAGTCTTCCTAGACCGTCTGTTTCTCTCTCCCAAAGGAGGAGGAGAGGTAGAAGGAAGAATTCCTGCTAAATGATGAGAATGGGGAGGAGCCACACCCAAATCCACAATGACTCAAAAATATAAAATACTCTCTAATTATGCAAACCCTAAGAAAGCTAACATGCATAGAGCATACACCAATAAAATATAAAGCCAAACACAAGCAATCAAGGGTAGGGTAAGTGAGCTCCCGAATGAAGCAGGTATGTCTCGCCTAGGAGAGGCTTGGGACTCACATACACAATAAGCAGAGGTATGTAACCAATTATTGTGGCCCTCAACTTCAACGCGTAAAGAAACTATGTTGTCCGACCCCAACCTGGTCGGGACACCCACAGGATAATCCTTGCAAAGTACCCCCTTGATATCCTAGGTAAGGAAACTAAGGTCACCTCAATATAATTAATGCTCAGGTGGATAGTCGCAGGTGGGATTGACCGTATGGATAGGGTAGAAAATCCCAAAACTTTCGAAAGAGCCCCCAGATACGAATACAATCCTAAAAATATCTCTGGTGCTACTCAGTTATGACTCGGGGTCATCCCAATCAATAACCGCTCACACTGCCTCATGCTTAAATCCCTTTTAAGAGGAGGATCCCGAGAAACACCAATTATACCAAGGAATTTCACACTCTCACCTCAACAGACACATACATGTTGTTGTTTAGTGGTCTTGGAGAATTTACTCACAATGAACTATTCCAAGACCCTAAAACCTAATCTTGTTGGTGAACCCTATCAAATAAAATAGTGTAGTTCATTTTAATTAAGCGTTTATTTTAATTGGATTTATTACTAAAAAAAGGTAGATGACCATGCAACCAATGGTGTTATGATGCAACATGAAGCAAAATGCACACCTAACAATCAATGCAAATGCATTGTGTCCATGAAAAATAGGGTATGCTACTACGTGAAATGCAAAATTTTCTTCAAATGATAAATGCAAGCTTTCCTATATGAAATCTTGACTAATACTTCAAACGAAATCTAGTGCAAGTACTATGCAAAATGCAAGATGCAATGCATAATGATAATCAAATATTTTTGTATTTTTTGAAATAAAAATGAGATACTAAAGCAAAAGAATGATTATACAACCCCCAGACTCTGCAACCACGATCATGCAGCACTCAAGAAAATTACTAAGGTAAAAGAAATCTAATGCACTAATACCAAAACAAAAAATAAAAAATGCAATGACAAGAACATTCTTCAAAAAAAAAAATTTACCCTAAAAAAAACGTCTCTGGTCAGAAACAGAGGTGTATACAGACTCCAGCAATGTCAAAGGAGATTCAACAATTAACAAAATTCACCCAGCAATAATCATTCTTCCTCTATAAGGAAAAAATAAGGGCATACATGATTGTTCGCAGTAAAACCACCTATGTACATGGATATATCAGTGAAAAATGCATATATACGTGACGGTGAGTTAAAAACTCGCATACAGGAAGAAAAGTGCATAAAAACAAAGGAAAATAGACAAGCTGAGACAAACTTCATACCAATCAAACATTGCCAGGCATACATGCCCCCATACCCGACACAGAAACAGAGAAAATAAGAGTAATTCAAAGTCATTGAATGCCGATAAAAACCCCAAAGGAAAACTAATAGGAACTTCGCAGCGGAGTTGCCAATTCTGTTACGAAGAGAAATTCCTATGGCTTGGGGTACCATAATAGACAGCTTGACTCCATAAATCAATCTGTTCCAATATGCAAGAGAAATAAAATATCTAACACTAAAGGATCAAAACTCATACCTTATTCTGGACGGTTGAAGTAGATTACTGTTGAGCTTCCCAACTTTAGCTTGAATTGATGAATCACTTCCTCAACAATAAGTAAACAAGACAAGCATACTATATATATTGGTGTTAGATCTACTCTAGCATATGTAATCAACAATGTATAAGCATTTGAAATCATCCATGGATAAAATATTCATTCAAACATACATCATTGGATAGGAAAAGATATTTCTATTAATATAAAATCAAAGATTACAATGAATACAACCTCTGTCGGCACATCTGCGAATCATAGAAACTGAATCCCCCACTTGGTCCTCCACCACCTCAATCCTCCATCTCTCAATAGCAAGCTCACAAACAAAGGGCAATCTTGGGAAGAACACCAAAGTGCTCCAAGGTACAAAGGGATGCAGACTCAAGCACAATTTCCGCCAACAATGGACTATAGTTTATTTTCTCTCAATTCTCTTATGCCTTCAATGTATCCAAAGGGTTCCTTATATAGATTTTCAATGGGGTAATGAAAGGTTGAATCCGAGTGATCTCCAGGCATATGGAAGGCCAAGAGACATGTGATTCAGATCCATGTCAAGGAAAACTTCAAAAGGATTTGGATTTTGTACACATCCCGATGTACATGGTTTTAGAGGTCAAACCTGCATATATACACAAGAAAGGTTTAAAAGTTGCGTATAACAATTTAAGCATGTTTTTAGCGATGGTATAGGAAACATCAAAGGACAAAAAATGGTCCAAGGGGTCTAAGGAGTTTGCAGAAAGACATGGGAAAGCCATACAAGTGTGATTCACCTGGTGTGGTAAAATCCTCTATAACAGGGTCCCTCCGCGCCTGAATGCAGATAGAGTGGGGCCTGATAGAAAACTGAAGGATCCACTAATACTTGGCCACAACGTAAGGAGAGACTTGGGGAATGAAAAATGCCATGGCTTGTAATGCTTCCCAATACACCCAAAAGTGGATGCATAGTCCATTTGTCAGCTGGGCTCTTCAGCACACCATAAGTTTTGATACCTTTCACCTTAGCACACCTTTCTGCATCAACAGCCATTGATTGATAATCTTGTGGTTCCATCCAGGAAACTAGCACAATGAGGATCAATAGCCAACTATATGAAAATGACCTCCCATCGTGAGTAGCAAGCACATCTTCTAGAAACTGATTCAGCAAAAATAGAGACCAATTTATTTTCACCCCCTCAACACACTTCTAGGCACAGGAAATAACACCCAAATTGCATTATACTGGTAAGTTTCCCCGAACGATGTTGATCACTAGAATCCTTGTGCCAATGCGCACTACCTATGAGTTAATGCTATCGATGCGATAAGCACAGACATCACACTGTAAACCAAAGCACTCCTTCATCTTCTTTGCAATATTTTTGTCAGTATCTCTCCCATGGATATACTATGTCAGATATTCCCTGGCCTTCGGCAAGCCTGTGATGCTTGCGATCAAATCTACTGTAAATGGGACTAGTTTATTCAACCAAAGGGTCCCTCCATGAAATAAATCCAACAATTTCTTCACACATGCATGTGCTTCATTCAATCGCCCAAAATGAGGCATATTTATGAGCCCCAACAATCCTGATTGATCTAACCCACTTGTCCACGGTTGAGGAATCCATCGAATTGGAGCACCAAGCCCTATCAAGACTGACTCATAGGGATCATCACTAACATTTTTGATCAATAGTAGGTCATGGTATTCCAATTTCAATGTTATTAGTGTAGGGACGATGCCGACCAAACACTTCATCCCCTCCGGCAGCGATGACAATTTTGGTGGGTACTTTTGATTCTTTGATGACTTCTTCAGTTTGGCTCCTGGATGTGTAGGAGAGACATATCCAAAAATTTCATGAAAAAAGACACATCAAGGTGCCATAGACTCAACAGCTTCTGAGCTCGTTGTCCCAGTCTGTGCAATTTCTTCTCCTTGCACTCTCATTGAGGTGTGAGTTTGCCTCTTTTGTGGCATCATAGGACTAGGCCTCTGAGCCTACCGCTTCTACTTGGGAATGGATGGTGAACCAACTGGAATACTCATAATATCTTATTCCATAGCCATGGGCTGAATAGGGGACTCGTACTCACTTGAAATCTCAATGGCGGTGAGGTTGCTCAGCATGCTTCATGTTTGAACCCTTCAAACATAAGAATGCACTCAACGGCTCTAACCTGCAACACTACAACTCACTCACTGCACTACACAATTCCTTCTTTTATTCTCACTCTGCTCGCTCAACTAAACAATTCCATCCTTACGCATCTTGTGTGTTGTTTTATAGCCACCTCCAATCAAAAGTTCATCATTTCCAAATATATCCTCATTATTATTGCTAAATCTAGTATTAATGACAACAACTCCATCGACAATCCTACTCTTCCAACGGTTGGATCAATAATTAATGTGGGTAGCTTCAACAAGTGCTGCCAGCCAACTGGTTTAACTAACTACATTTATGACTTGATTTGACCACCCTAAATCCTGCAACTATCGCAAGTGGTTGACCAGTTATCGCTAAAAACTTTAACCTTGTGCGGCCTCTCCCTTGGGGCTCGCCTTGCTATTCTAATCTAAAATCTTCATTTTTTTTTTATCGCCTCAAGTGGTGCGCATTTCCAACCCCAACCTATAGGGATTTATGCGAATCCCATTGACAAGCGTCAGTAATACTAGACCATCTAATTGTTGTAATAGAACTGCACCGCCAGAAGTAATGAAATGAACAAGATAGGGACCTAACCAATGTATTTGTAAATTACTTGGCTTCTTGATGAACTTACTATCATATAACAACACCAAATATCCTATCGTAAAGTATTTTTTCTTAATGTGGAGATCATGCCACACCTTCTATTGATCCTTCACAACCTGTTGGTGGAAGCCAACAATAAAATGGTCTTCTTCAAGCTAGATCAACTAGGCAATTCCTTCTTCTAACGCTTCTGCATCATCCATGCCCATCGCTATGGCAATGAAAAGATAGGGAACAATATACTCCATGGGCATGATTACCTCTTTCCCATAGACCAGCTTAAATGGTGTTTTCCCTATTAGCCATTTACAAGTAATGCGATAGGCGCATAACACTGCTAGAATTTTTAGGTCCCAGTCATCGCGGTTAGCGTTGCATACCTTAGTCAATGCGGTTTCCAAGATTTTGTTGAATGCTTTGATGGTCCCATTTTCCTGTAGATGGTATGGTGTACTACTCTTATGTTGCACCTGCAACTCCTCAGTTAGCACTTTCACAGTCTGGTTGATGAAGTGACTGCCCTGGTCACTCATCAAGATCCTAGGACACCCAAACCATGTCACGATGTTTTCAAATATGAACCTCGCTATCATCGTAGTGGTATAATCCACAAATGGCGTAGCTTCTGCCCACCTGGTGAGATAGTCAATTGTAGTGATGATGTATCACACACTTGTCCACTTCTCTGGTGGATTAACAAGACCCACAAAATTGACAACCCATTTATCAAATGGTTGCAGATTCACCTGTGGTACCAGCAGCATCTCATCTCACCGCGATGGTTTACGGACACACTGGAAGACATCGCAATTCCCCGCATAGTCTATGTCATCATTATGAAATGTATGTCAGCATAGTCTAGCATGCAAAACCTTTCGCGCAATAGCCTGACCTTCATAGTGACCTCCCGCAATTCTTGCATGTGATTCTTTGAGAATGGGACCCTTCTGATGTGGTAAAATACACCGTCCCAAGATTTCATCTAGTCCAAGATTATATAACTGTCCTGCAATTAATTGAAAATTAGAATCCTTTACGACCAACTACTTCTTTTATCCAGTCGACATATCCTTTGGGGCAACACCAGTGGCCAAAAATTGACTAATTGGTGCATAGTGATCATCTTCGATGTCAACACGGAACAGTTGTGCATCTAGCAATCCATCTTCAATATTGGTCATTCTTCCCCATTCTCAACATGAGACATATGATTAGGGCCAGCATTCAATCGCCCTAGGTTCACAAGTATTTCAAAATCAAACTCCTTGAAGAGTAACAGGCATCGACGGATCTTACCCCCCAACACATGCTTATTGACCAAGTATTGTAAAGCAGAATGACCAGTGAACATCTTGAAATGTCTGCCCAACAAGTAGTGCCAAAACATTTACAGTGCATAAACCATTGCCAAGCTTTCCCTTTCCATCGTTGTATAATTTCGTTTAGCAAAAGACAAATTTCGATTGGCATATGCGATCAGGTGATCTAGGTCTCCCTCACCTAGTTGCACAATAATGAATCCCAACACGATAGAATAAGCGTCGACATGCACATGGAACTCCTTATCCTAATCAATAAAAACCATTATGGGTGTAGAGTCCATCTTGGATTTTAAAGTGTCGAAACTTCCTTGACATTCCTGAGTCCATTCATAGGCTGCGTCCTTCTTTAGTAGTTTCTCCATGGGGGTAGTAATCATAGTGTATCCTTTGATAAAATTGCCATAGTATCCGGTATGCCCCAGTGTGGCTTGAAGCATTTTGACATTAGTCGGTGGTGGTAAACTAATGATTAGCTCAATCTTCATTGAATCAACCAAAATACCTTCTTTATAGACAATGTGCCCCAGTAGCATGCCAAATGGTGCACAAAAAATACACTTTTTAGAGTCTAAGGTGATCTGATGCTGGGAACACATTTCCAGCATCAACCGCAGGTTGTTCAGATGGTCCCTAATTAGTCCATAGACAAACCAGTCATCCATATATAGCTGTAGGAACTTTTGAATAAAATCTTTAAATATAGCAACAACTATGCAAGAGAATACTGCTGTGCATTCTTTAGCCCAAATGACATGACTGTATATTGAAAATAGCCCCGCTCAGTGAAAAACATAGTCTTATAGTGATTCTCCTTCACAATCTAGATCTGGTGGTATCACAAGATTCCATTCATGAAAGAATACATCTCTTGGCCGCCTACACCTTCAAGAACTTTATTTGTAAAAGGGGTCGGGAACAGATCATGTACACATGCATCATTCAACTTCCTTAGGTCGACACAAATGTGGATTTCTCCTGTCTTTTTATCTTGGACCACCATAGGACTTATCCACTCAGATTCTTCTACAGGATCGATGATCTCAGCATCAAGCATCCGGTCAATATTGGCCTTCACACAGTCCTTGTATCATGGATTCAATTGATATGGCCTCTGTCGCATCAGTTTTGCATCTGGTTTCAACATAATTTTCATTCTCCCCAGGTCTCCTAAAATTCCTTCATCTCTGAAAACTGTGTCAAAAAAAGGTCTCGAAATTCATGTAGCAAGTCCGTGATCCTAGCCATGGTCTCTTCGTCCCAGTAGTCTCTGACATTGGGAAATTTTGGGTTCTTTGCCGACCCAATGTTGACTTTCTAGTGTTAGAATAATCAACCCATAGTATTTACCCACTTAGACATTATTTCATTTATTTTGTCTTATTTGCCTAGTCCATGAGTCCCACCATGTGCAAGTTGTCAATTGCCTATCCATAGAGGTCAAACTTGCCATTATTGACTCATGGAGCGCTTTGGAAAGTCCTGGGAATCAAATCTGCTTTATTCCTGGCCTCCTAGGCGCCCTTCTGCTTTTTCTGCTTTGTTGACTGCTTTTCCAGTTTTTAAAGCACATAAGGAAAGCTAGACTAGGTGAGGTGAACCTGTTTTATTCCCCTTTCATCCTCCACTCTTTCCTCCATGCAAAAGCATGTATGAGCTGCCATTTGACCACTCTTTAGCTTGCCCATGCGCCCTTGCTAATTCGTGGGGTCCTTGATAGATTTGGGATCAGCTTTTTACACCTATGGGGGATTTGCCTATTTTGGGTAAGCCTGCTTTATGCTAGATTTGGATGCTTCCTTATGCATTCGATTTGCTCATGTATTCTATATATTCAGCAGCCTATGTTATTACAGGGTTGGCTATTGTACACTCAGTTAATATAATTTTGTGTTACAGCTCCATATTCAGTCTCCATTGTTGATAATTTGCATGATCAATTGTTAATTGCTGTGAGTGAAATTAATCTACTGCAGGCCTGAATTTCTACATCTAGATCCTCAATAGTTGACTCATCGAGTCTGTCGGTATTTCGGGGGCTACAACATCGCAGATTCCTTTGGACTCTGGAAGATCAACATTCCGCAACTCATCAACATCTTCAGGTTCCCTTGACAAGTTGTAATAGGCCATCATGGATTGGATTGAACAATGCACATGTGGATCAACTGGATAGGTGACAAGGGTGACCTTGATTACGATGTCATGGATGATTTGCAAAGCATTTCATACCTCTCGGTTGATGTCTTGAAAACTAAATGTCTACGCAAAATAAACAGACAAATCCTCCCAAGTGGTGATATTCTTACGCAACTCTACCACCACATACCAGGATCTCGGCCATGGGGGATTCCCTTGCTGACCAATATCCTATCACATTAGTTCATATTGTGGGTTTTAAAACTATAAAAAATTGAACCAATATATTGCAGGTATTTGGGGGATGAGGGGTTTAAGGTGGGGGTGGGTAGGGTGGTTTATAAGGATTGAGGTATAAAAAGGGGTGGGGAGGAGGTTTGAAGTATTGGGAGGGGGTTTCAACAAAAAGAGTTTGGGTCAATATCTCTTGAAACTAAGGGTATTCTTTAATATCCCATGATCAGATGTGCTATGTGAGAGGTTCACTAAGTGAAGTCCCCATGATCTCGGCATTTCTTCCAGAGTGTGAACAAAAGCATGGACCCATTCATCTCTGGGTCGCGATGCCCATAAATTCTGACACTCGATTAAATGACCAGTGGGATCATTCCATCCATCATATTTCCCAGCATGATAGACCTCTAACTTTCCAAAGTGGACCATCATCAATTTGTGGCATTTTTCCAGTCATGGATCATCTGTTTATGTGTTGCCCAGCATCGAGCCAGTGTAGCCTTTAGTGCTACATCAACAGCTAATATCCTTTGTGATTCAAAAAAATTCTCTTCAAATTCCTGAAAGAACTCCGATAGTCCCGGTAGTCCTTCATAAATGGGAAACTCGACAGTTTCAGTTGCAACATACGGGAGAGACTGTGTAATCAACCCTCATTTCCTGAATGATACCTCATGCAACCAATTCTGCCAATTTTCTAGAGTGTCTTCAGATTCAGAGGATGTGGAACTTGTACTGGGCCATCCAAGTTCACCATCGATGGTAAGGATGGATATAGTCTTTGGAGATGTTATAAGCATGATCCCAACTTCTCCCAACTTCATCCTTTAAAGCTTTAATATATCGTCGTCCTTCGTGAGGGTCCATAGGAGCAATGACCCTAACATACTGGTTTCCAAATATCATAACTTGTTTTTTGAAGTTGACAACTGCCATGCTATCATTATCCCATCCAATCCCTAGTAGCATGGGATAGGAACCACCATCTTCTACGAATTCTATCACATCAAAGTCAACATGCATTTTCAAACCTTCAATGTCAACAACCAAGTTTGAAATGCGACCAATGGGCTGAACCTTCGCCTATTTTGCTAGTCGCAGTTGTACCAATGACCATCCCAATGTTGGATTTCCCATCAATTGATAGGTTTTCTTATTCAGAATGTTTGCATCTGATCCAAGATCCAGAATGACCGAGTCAACCTCGTAACCTCCAATCTAGATATTCATCCTCATCTCCTTGCTTGTCTTCCTTTTTTTCAAGGAATTCACAGTAGAATCCTTCACTGGCTTATTTGGGTGATGCAATAATGTCACAATATCGACAAGGGTGTCAGATTCCCTTGCCAGTGATAGACAACTCTCAAAAAACTTACGCAAGGTACCATGCTATCGCGATGGTCCTACCTCTATAGATGGATCAAAAGCAAATGGCATATCAACAATTGGTAACTTACCTGTATTTCTCCCGATTTCATTCTTTGCATCAAAGAAGGTATATTTCTCTGTCACAATATAAAATGCGACCTTTTTCTTACCAGCAAGCTGAAATTGCATCCGTGTTCCATCATCTCCATTTATTGCACTAGTGCAAGTGACAATCCCAATGTTGACATCTTTCACTCATGGCTCATCCTCAATAGTGGCAACTATTGATCCTTAATTCAAGTTCAATGGCAGGTTCTAATTCAATGGTTGATTCATTGGTTGGTTATGAGTTTGAGGAGGGTTCTGGGTGCGAGTCTATGGTGGGACCTAGTTCTGCATTATCGGTTGGTTTTGTACTTGGAATGCAGGCTGATTCTGATTCTGCACATTTTGTAACTAAGGAATATTTCCTGGCTTCCATTTTTCAATCCACTGAGGGATTATTTCAACATTATTATTGTTGGATGCATAGTATGTACATTGTGCATGAGTTCACTCCTACTGATAATTTCCAAATACCCCATAGGTGTAGCACTGGATCGATTCACGACCTTGTCCTCCTCCTCGACCAAATCCTCCTCCTTGACCTCTGAATCTTCCATGGAATCCTCCTTGGAATCCTTGTTGAAACTGCGGTTGGACCATCTATTGTTGCAGTGGTTTTGGTTGTTTCTATATGGAGTGTGTGGCTTGAACATATTGTGGCTGATTATACTATGGTTGTGGTGCCTGGTTATACCGTGGTTGCACCACCATTTGCGGCAGAGGTGCAAACTGCGGCTGTGATATAAACTACTGTTGTTGTTACGCAGGGACAAACTGCAATGGAGATGGTGGTGTATACGGCACTTGAGCTGTAGGTTGTACTACTTATTGTTGTGCTCTCTCCATCTGGGGGTCCTCATATTTCACAAAGTATGAATCATACGTCCTTTCCTGGAGCAAATCATAAGCTCGGCATTTTTTGTCAACATGTCCGGCTAACCAACAAAATGTACAGTAAAAATTTTCTACCTTGGTAGCCATATTCTGCATATAATCACAGTTCTCATGTTGATTCCCATAGACCTAACATATGTGACACCATGGTACACCAACATAGCTTAACGGATTCAGGGATCTCGACAGCAAATAGTTCTGAAACGTCGGATAGTTGTCCTTGGTATGTCCACCTGCATGGAAACGGGTGCACAAAATATCATCACAATATTCCTTGGCCTTTTTCATATCTTGCAGTTGGAGTGTGAAATTGGCCAATTGCGCTTGAATCTCATTCATTTCGACCACAGATTCTCCTACTAGTGATGCCTCTAATTTCATCGTGGTCTCCAGAGCCTCGCTCTGTGTCACAATATTTTGCTGCATTAGTGGCTTCCTGATATGTGAAACAAGCACGGTAATGAACCATTCCTTGAGTTGAACATCACTCATCTAAAAAATGACCCGAGCCATCAATGTCTTAAACCGCTAATCAAATTCCCAAATTGTCTCATTGGGGAACTGTTTGATCTCCTTAAATTCTGTAATATATTCAGCCTCATATTTTGGCTTCTTAAATTCTTCAAATAATCCTATTTGCATCTCATCCAATGTCTTTGCGATACCTCACCAAGGGATCCGCATGAATCTCATGAACCATTCCAGTGCATAGCCCCTCAGAGTAGTGACAAGATGAATTTTCTTAACATCATCATCGATAGTTTGCCAGGCGGTCCAGATCGCCTCACATAAGAACCATTACTACTATGGATCATCAGTGTCATTCCATTGAATATTGGTAACTTTATTTCATCGCCCACCATTCTGGTCCTTGTTCCTCTTGCTGGTGCTCTATTACAAGATTGTTTCTAACACTTTGGGCAAGTTGACATAGAGTGTGTATTATTTACTTGTGGTGGATTAGTGCATAGAGGTGTGGGAACGTTACTGCTAGAATTCGATCATGTTGTCCTTCCTGGCATAACCTAGGCTTGGTCATCCTCGTCATCACAAGAAGGTCACTTCATCCCATGTGGTTTTTCTTCATGGAATTGCACTTCGATTGCAGCAAGACCTTCCCCTGTCCTCTACCTCTTCTCTCGAAACCTTGCTCCACCCATCGTACAACCACTTGTTTCCTTGGTGACCTTCACATTCTCAGCAAAAATTAGTCCCATCTACCCCTTACCTTTTCATGCATCTCCCCCCTTACGTCGCGGTGCCTGCATCCTTCGCACACTAGAGTTCCACTACTCTTTCTCCATCTTTAGAATACCTTTTTCACAAACTAGTTGCTTAATGGACAATTGCAGTGACAACAAGAACCTTCCTCGCGGTCCACTAAAGAACTCTCTTTCTACTTCGCTAAAGGAATTATTGGTGCCGACTGCAAACTTGGTGATGTATCCTTCTAATAAACTATCCAACCACACTTCAACTACCCTCGATGCCCTATTATTGGTTTCTTGTAACTCCTGGATCAACTCTAGGGTCCAGGATGTCGGCTCTCCTCCTTAAAAGTTTGTCTTCTTCTTAGTGAACTTTTCCAGCCATTCCTGCAAGAGGATGGGAAATTCACAAAAGTTGTCAAAAATCCGATGGAAAACTGCTATCAAAGATTCAATATTTCCATCATATTGGCATGATCTCCGACAATAGATACCACTAATTGAACGTCAGATAACCGACGGGGAACTGTATATTAATAAAAAAATAACCTAGCTTGCGGTACAAATGTATGGTTGACATCACATTCTTGACTTGAAATCGTTACAGTATAATCCAAAGAATTGACCTGGCATGAGAATTATCACTCTTATATGAGACCGTTACACAACAAGGCCATAGTGTCTTCATTGGTAGTTCATATTTCCAAACTAAAATCATCAAATTTAATGACTAGAATGTTAGAAAATGGTTATTTTTTTACTCTTTCTATACTATGTTATGCTTTCATTATCTTTTAATTTTTTTTATTGTTTAGAAGATGGGATATTAACTACAACAACCGAATAATGTGTAGAATCAGATATCCTAGTTGTGTGACAAATCCAACCTATGGACAATCTATTGCTTGTTTTCAACATCTAAGTTGTATTGTCTGTGTTAGTTATGTGATTCTTGGTTGTGCATTTGTTGAATGAAATAACTATTGTGCAGTAAGATGTGTTGGACAATATTCTATTTTGTGTGTAAGGTATTGCTACATATGATTGTTTCCTACATTGTAATTTGTAATTACCCTTGTTTGCCAATAATCCAATAACACAGAAATAACAAGAATTAAGAGGAACACAATCTCTCTAGAATTCGAGTTAATATCACACCATGCGTATTTTTTGAAATTTTGCACATTGCTTCCAATTCCATGGGATTTTTCATTGGTGTTTTCTTCAGTGGTAGAGTCATACTATAAAGTAATTGTAGAATATACCACAAAACACCAACCTTCAGTAAATTATCCCATAAATTTGATGAGGAAATAAGACCAACAGTCTGAGGAGTAGCGTCGATGGCAACAATATCAAATTCCAATTCAATACAATGTAAAATGTCTTCCTGAACTTAACAAAATGAAGCATCTGAGATCGCACACATGCAAACTGGATAATGCATGGAAATGTTTACATCACATTTTTTACAATCATTAAATATGCTTCAGTTGGAGCCGTGTTTGGATAAACCACATAAATTCATAGAGACTAAAGAGTTTCTAGTAGAGGCACACTTCCATCCCACCATTTATTTCATATACATATTCACCATCACCTTTAGATCCAACTGACGTGGGAAACTTCCATTTTATTAGAAAGAAAAAAGGTTATTATAGACTTAATGTTTTTAATTTCAATAAAAGACAATGCAATTCTCTTACCAAACCTTAATGCTTTTACCTTGAATTCTAATTCCACATTAATACTTGCTATATAGATATAAGATATGCATGTTTCAAAAAGTGAAAATGCTTTATTCCCACTAATTTTATTACAATAGACATTGCTAAAGCTTGCAGGTGTTGCTAACACTCCTCCATGAAATGTATTATATCTATTTATATATTCCATTTTGTAGTTTAAGCTTTGTCAATGTACAAAATACGCAATGCAATTTTTTTCCTTCTCTATATCAACCTAGAGCCTTGAAAATTTGTAAATAAAAGTGGATCCAAAGGAACATTCACTTTGATGTTTGGCCAAATTCCAACAAAGCTCACTAGGCATAGAGAAATTGACTAGAACCTCAATAACAACCAGGACTAGAAGTGACTAGAAAATTTCACAACTATGAAGTGCAGGAAATTGACTAGAAGATAGTGTATCAAAGAGAAATTCCACGTGTATTTTAACAAGTACTAAATGCATTATGAGGATAGTATTAAAACTCCAAGAAAATATAATTAGTAGAAATATTATGTTTCTACCTCAGTTAGTACTCTAAAAGGTCTTGTAGGGGTGCCCCTGACTTGTCTCTTATGTTGTTCTGCCCCGTTCTTCCCCATTGGTGAACCTCTTTTGGTGGAGTCAAAATTCTGAGATAAGTGAAATGAAACAAGGTACATCAATCAAAATTCATAGAAATCTTGTTAAAATTATTCTAAATGATAAAATAAAACCCAGTTCCTTCTAAAACCAATTTATTGAACAAGAATCCAAAAACACCACTCTATAACCTCTTAGAGACCAGAAATCAAATGAAGGAAGATAGAAAAAAATGTTAATAGTAAAAGAGAAATGGGATAGCATCACCCTTACTTTTTTCAGTTTTTCTTCAGCTTCTAGAACTGCACATGAAAAGGCAATTTTTTTTATCAGTACCATATGTCAAAAGGGATAAAATGCTCATTTGGATTTTCCTAAATAAAAAACATAAAATTACATGATGAAATAAAAAATAATTCCTTACAACTGATTAAACTATCATTCAATAAGGATTTTCTCATAAATAAATAAATTGGCATCTCTCATCGACAAGGTAGAGATCAATACGAGCAAAATGAAAATGAATATTGAAAGGAGATTGGATAAGCCATCAATGTGAAACCTCTATAAAACCTAGAGAAAGAAGAGAAGAAAATTAACACAGATTGTTAGATGAGAAAAATTAACATAGGAAAGAAGGTTAACAATAAATCCATGTTGCTTTCCAATAAAAATAACCATAATAGTCCTTTACCATTAACTCTCAAAAGGTGCATGAGCATCAAGGATCTCTTAGCTTCCAATCATCAAAGTAATGGAAAATGAAAAAAAATGGAAGTTTTATGTTAAGAAGATTGAGGAAGACTTCATATTTTTTGTAGGGCATTTTCATCCTATAGATTGGTCAGGAAATAATAGGATGCAAGATGGTTCTGATCACAGTACTACTAAAATGATCCAAAAAATGTTTGTTGTAATATAGTTATACCCTACAGAAAGAATTCAAATCTTATTTAATATTTTTGCTTACTTATTGGTTGTGGTCTTTGTGGATGAGGCTAGATGCAAGAATTGCATGATTTTGAAAGAAGATACCCCGCAGTTACATATTTGTAGCTGATTTTTTGTGAACATTAGTCAAAATGTCCATAATACCTTCAGCTATAAACATTGTGTGCAATGCAAGAAAATTTCTATAAACCTCTTACAGCTAATTGGACATTTTATCAGATATTCATGAGACGGTTTTTTTTTTCATTGACCAACATGTCACATCCCCATGCCTTCGACTGGTAAGGAGGATGCGACTACAAGCTTCGAACACACGGGCTAAGAGCCCCATGAACATATGAATTCATAAAATAACATGCTGATATGCTGAAATAAAATGCATTCAAGTAGAAAATGCATATATGCCATTGTTTATCATACACAGTGGAAGAAACATTCATTCATACAAGCATGTTCATCTCATAACAATTAACAGTAAGTAAGGTTGCAGAAGTAAAATAGGAAAGGTCACTTATCTTATGAAAACTCCTTCCGCAACCAGCTATGTCGCTGCAACGTTCCTCCCAACCATAGGCCAGCGTGCTCCTTAATCTCTCAGCAGTGCTGCCACCCCCAAGCTAGGCATGATTCTCCAAGGAATAAGGGAACTAGCAGGCTTATCCATAGCCAAGGATACACAAAACACACAGCCAAGCCAACAGAGTTGGGTTTATCAGGCCATTAGGGGGCTGGAGAAGGAAAATTTCTAAGTTGGTGAGCTCATTACCGAGCCAAGAATACCTACACCAAAACTAGCCTGGCCTCTAAGACACCCAAACACACCCAACACAAGGAATCGGTCCCTTCTCTGCTACACAGTCCCTCAGGCCCTGCATTCCCTTCTAGTGCTATTCAGGAGTGATGGAGAAGAAGGCCAGCCCTCTGCTCTGTTTATGTGGTTTCCAGCCACTAGGTTTATCAAGCAATTCTAAGCCAACATCCCTGCTCCTCTCACAGTTCGAACACCAACCATTGCACTTGAGCAATTAATTTAGTTGTCATAGCTTAAACAGGGAAAACGAATCCCAAACAAATCATACAGTCCCAAACGTATCAGTGGACATGGGGAAAGAAAAGTTCTGGAATGTAATTAGCATACATTACCAACATACATAGGGGAAACAACAATCCGTTTCCATAGTCGAGGCCGCTGAGGAAAAATGTATGCAGACCACACTTGGGGACGAATTTACAGTATCTCGACCGGTGCATATACAACCACAATGCAGAACCCACAAATCAACCCATGAGTAAAGAATGGAGCCACACCATTCTCCAATTCACAAAGGAAAACTACTGCGTGGTTAAGTCCAGCAAAATCCTGTGCGTGAAGACGAAAAACAGGAGAGAATCGCTCTACGTGAGAATGAACAACAATGGGGGGGGGGGGAACGCGAATTGCAAGCGCGTGAGCGTTTTTGCACCGTCATGGGGAGAATGGAAAAAATCCCTACGTGAATAATGGCAGTCATTTTTCCCAGCCATAGTGAAGTCAACCATGGTGGAGTGTGCATGTGGGTGAGGACTGATAGTCCTGCCACCCCACTCCCAAAGATCATAACTGCCTCAACCACCAGAAGCATTTCTTCAATGAAAGTGGTTGAGTAAAGCAAGGAAAAGAAGACACATGGGTATTTTTCTCTCATAAACCAAGGTTTTACATCCCCCACCCCTTATCCTTTGGAACCATGCCCTTTTCATTCAATGTTGCACTACCATAGCTGGTTGTGGTTTTAGTTTTAATTGATGTGCGTATTTACATGATGCTGAATTATAATGTGCCAAATGGCATGATAAACCATCGGCAACTATCCCCATTGCCGAAACACACACACAACCAAATCGATGGTGGGGATTTTTCCTTGAGCTCCTCACCACGATTAATTACAATATATACATCATGCAAACGGGGTCAAAACCGGGGACATTACACAACATTTCAACGTTTTATGGAAAAAATTAAAGAACGTCTAGTGAAAAAATTCCATGAATCTATACTACAAAATGTATGTATGATTTCATTGCATTGAGAGTAGTGATATGCATATATAATCCAGGTATATAGTTCTATTAGATGAAATTGAAAAAAATAAATTCCATAAAAATGAAAATTTTAAAATCCCATGATTAAGATGGATCTCTGTTGATATTAATAATCTACATAAATATAAAATATCTGAAGGTATACAAAATATCTCATTCCTTTTACCCATGCTTCTTCCTAATCCTTGTGGAAATCCCTCGATGGAAAAGACATTACAAGGAAGTGAAAAACATGTTAAATCAAATGGGAAAAGGCATTACCAGGATTATGGATGCAATTCTAGCAGCATCCTCAAAAAATCTCCCTGCATTTTAGATTCCATCCAAGAAGTGAAGCTAATAATCTAAGGGATTAAAGGAAAATTTCGAGGAGATTTATTCGTATTGTTGAGAATGGTAAATTTTGGTAATGTTTAAAATGTCAAGTTGTGAACCATGATTAGTAGCACACAAAAACAACATTTGGTGGTGGCAACAACAGGCACCTCAATCTCAAATGGGATTTGACAGGTGAACATTCTCAGGGATGAATTACTTACCTTGATCAGAATATTAAAGGAAATGGAGTAAGATTTGGTATGTACGCTTTGATCGATAAGTTGAATAATTCTTGGATCAACACAAGACGTACTGAACAGGTTTAAGTGGCATAATCCAATATTTTCACTAGGTTGTTGCAGTCTGACAATCCCTATAGGCTATATTTCTTGGTCTTAGTTAAGACTATTGAATTTGTAATCTACTGTTTTAGTATAATGCATATATTTTGTCCTACAACAAGAAACAGACTCTCAGATACAAACAACAACATCTGGAAAAATCCTTGTACACTTCAGAAAATTCATCTTTAATGTTTTCTAGACTAAGAAAAGTATTTACAAGCTATCTCCACATGGATCTCCATATGATCAAAATTATGAGCCCATTGCACTTTCCATAACAAATTAAGAGCTCTCTTACAAGTAGATAATTGTATGATCCAGCAAGTATCCTTCAATGTCTAAAGGGTGTGCCTTCTCTAGCATAGGTTTTGTGATTTTAAGGTAACAAATCTACAAGTAGACTAACAAATTTTCCAATAAAGATTTCCAAACTTTATATGATTTTATAAATTGTAGATAGTTCTTTAGAGGCTTTCTTATTAAGGTTTTCTTTTTTTCTCCCTACCTAGAGATTGTTGCTTAGTTGCTTACTTTGGTAGTAACATATTTCATGTTCCTTGTCCCTTCAATTGCAAATTCTTCCATGGTATTCTTCTTTACTCGTTTTCTTTAATACCTTGGAACCCTATCGTATGTTACTAATATCATGGATATTTCTTATAATGAAGGGTTCCCCTTTCCTTTCCTGTGTTTTTATATTTTTCATTTCTAAATTTCAGTTAATAAAGTTACCAACTCCTTAGTATTCATTGTTTTATATTCTTTGTTTCCTTCCATGAGGATGGATTTCCAGAGTCCAAAAATATTCATATATTTATTTACACCCTTGGTACTGGGACTTCCCTTGTTTGCATAGTACCATTCCTCTATTACTGTGAAAATTTATTCAATTAGCATGGTCAGTAGTTTTCTTCATTTAAGCAAACTACTACTTTTTCTCATGTTACCATGCAAAAAATTACTACTACTTTCTAGAATCTATTGTTCGATAAAGTGGGAGAGAACTTTAAGTTTAAAATTTAAAATTAAATACTTTTGCAAGAATCCCAATTATTGAAGATTGGCCTAGTCAGTTCAACATGTGTGAAAAAAATTGGGGAGGACTAGTCACTTGTTATATTTTCTTATTCCTCCTTTAATACATGAAAATAATCAATTCTAATGAAGTATTTGCTGGGAAGAAATAAACATCCTTGTAATTGAGGGTCTGGGGTTACCAACTTACTCTTAAAACTTGCAAACAATTAGTTTTAAAGTACAGAAAAGGAATAGGAAGGAATGTTAAACTCACCAGATTAACGACGGTTGATCCATGCTTTCTCTTCTCCCGCTCCGCTCCTCTCCAAAGCTTTCAAGGATGCACCTCCTTCACCTACAAAGAGCAAATCCTCCAAGTACAATCTTATACATGTATATATGATAAGTTAGATAAACAATATATAGAGTACTTAATCATAAATATTCATCAAACCATGATACGTGAAAGAGACTCAACACCAAGTTGGAAGAAGGATTCTCTTTATTGACAATAGTGAATGAGATAAGTGTACAACCCAACGCCTGAAACAAGGACTCCTCTACAACCAAAGGATTTTGAGTTCTGCTGCTCCAAATACTTTTGAATGTATACCACCAGCATAAATTTTCTCTCCAAGTATGATTTATTAATGCCCTCCCCAAGGCCTCTATTTATACTTAGGGAAATAGAGCAGTTTCAAATGTTGAGGAGGTTGAGACAGTTGAGATAGTTAATTATTAGGGCTCAACACATCTCAATTAATCATATTTCATTATTTTTAATGTCGAATGGACATGTACATGAGTATTAATACTAGCAACCTGTGTATGACATGCTAGTTGCTATAAGGGAAATCCATGTATAGATTTGTACGCGGGTTGCAATGGAGATACTCACGTACAGTACGTGCAATGCTGGCTGGATAGTGAATGCATCTCATGGCATGCCCATATATAGTGTTTAGGCAACCTTCAATCCATAAATTTCCTTTTTTGTGCCAACATATGAAGTGTTAGCACTCAAATGGAGAAGTTCCATTTGGGTTGATAACAGACGCCCCCTAATGTGTGAGGTTAGAGGGAAGCGATGGCCGAAATACATTATAATTTCTATCTTTGGAGAACTCGGAAATCCAATGGAGTAGAGGTAGTACTTGAAACAAATACATAATAATGTCATATACAAAGTCATATTTGAGGATGCTATGTTCAATATACTGGAACACTAACTCCTTTACAAATGTTTGAGTACATCATATAGTATGGGTACAAAACCACGTATATTACAAAGGTGGTTCGAAGCCACAATATAATGATGAGTCTTCAAAGATATGGAAGCCGTGTACATAGGTAGAACATAATCTTGCACAACTTAGTCCATAAACATTGAACTAACGTCTTCATAAACAATCCCAAAGAACCAGTACAATCCAAGCCATTTGAATAGATGTAGGTTGAAGTCGAACATGGAGTGGATTCAACAGATTATCAATAAATAGGTGATAATCGACAACTAAAGCAAAGGAATTCACCAATGATGAAAGTGAATCCTGAGGTATGACCGTAAAAAATATAGGTCTTTGTCATTAGGAAGTGCTGATGTGGAACCATACCATGATAAGGAAAGCAATAGATCCTCGAACGGATCACAAGAGTGACTAGGAACTGGGTAAAGGAAGGGAGACACAAGTGATAGCAGATATGACAATGATGGGATCAGGATATAGATAAGAAATTGGGTTAAAATCCTTGAATAGTGAGCACAACACAGAGATGACCCAAGGAAGCTTATAACTTTATAGATAGAACAACTAGATTTATCTATCATGTAGGATACATGATCAGATTCCCCAGGTAGAACAGACAAGAGGAAGAGTAATGAACTTGAAGTAATAACTGAACTGCAAGTGAACACTGAGACATGGGTATCAGAAAAGGCAGAGAGTGTTGTGTTCAAGGATGACATGCTGCCACTAACTAAAAATCAAGAGAAAACTTCTTCCTTACCTTCCCTGTTAAATTTGAACAAGTCCAGGAAAGTCAACTTGAGTCTCTCTTCATTTTTTAACAAGCTTGAAGAGAAGAGGGAATATTGCTTGATAGTGTCATTGATTCTTGGATTTAATGAGCCTGAACTAGTACATGCTTAGTCAATGTTTTCACATTTAGAGAGTTTGAAAACTCCAAAGAAGACTCCAGGGGGGTCCTTTTTTATCCAATTTAGTCTCCTGAGGCCGAAAAAGTATAAAACATACCATAGGAGAACTCTCTTAACTTTCGTAGAAGAAAAGGTGAACCTTTTTCATACTTAGTCAGGGAAGTCTGAAAAAAGGTTAAGTCACCACCTACCCAATGCTCCTTCAAGAGCAGCATATAGCTTGAGTTTTAGGAGTGTGAACGAAAGCAAGATCCCTCACAAAGATCCATTTGAGCACGAGAAATGGGGCTTACAACAATAAACTCGATGCTTTGTTATTTAGTGTTTAACGAGCATGATAAAGACATTAAGTACACTCAGAATATTTTTCATGTTTAGGTTCAGAGCACGAAAAAGAGAAAAATGAGCTCATACCGGGAGTTCCTTTTCCGTAAATTTAGTCCCTCAGGTCCGGAAAAGTGATAAACATATGCCTGAGAATACTCTTCTCAATTCCGTAGAAAAGAGAGTGATCCTTTCTCGTACTATTTCGCATGGTATAAGAAAGAGATAACCTACCACCAATGTGGATGCCCATTCACATATTCTTAATGAGCTTGAATGGACAGGTTAACCGGGAGTCAATTCTATTTTAAGGACTCAAACCTGGGCCTAAAGAAACTCCATAAGGGTGGGGAGTCCTATAAAGGGATAGCTTGTAAAAAGAGACCAAAATGAGGCTTCATTTGGCATGAAAATTAGCTACAAGGATTCCCCTATACCCAAGATAGTTGTAGCATGAGTATCGAAAGACAACATAGGTTCTAAACAAAGATACTCATGAGAGGAAGGCCCTATCCATGGAAGAATGATGGTAAAGACAAGGAGCTAATGGTTTAAAATACCACAGTCTGTGGTTAAAATGTTGATTGCTAATTTTAAGATGGAGTAAGTATAGATGCAAAAATACATGTGAAATGACAAAAACCAACCTATATGAGCAAAAAACACCTTAGAACAATGATAAACCTATTACAAGGCAAAAAGAGATATGGTATTAGTTAAATAAATTTTGAACTATAGGAAAAAACCCACTTAAGAAATATAATTTCTATAAATAGTTCGAAAACTTAAATAAAACTCACCATTTTGAATTTTAGCAATAAAAAGCAAGTTTTCACCTCTACACCGGTGGACAAAATCCAATTCTGCAAGTGTCAAGTAAGGCTACACCCCAAGCTCATTAATTTGATCCTAGAAAATTTTAAATTTAGGACTTAATTTTATATTTTTGAGTGCCCTTAAGCAAGGAATGCTGTGTACATGGGTTCTCTATAGTGAAACTCATGTACACGCGTTCTATATGTGAGTTTCCCAAAGGACAGTCACATACAGTATGCAACATGCCTAACTAGAAAGTCATGTATGCTGTGTGAAGGGTAAAAGAAATATGTAGGGTCCAAATTATGAATTTTTACATGAAACTAAAGGTTCACAATGGTTGTTTTTCTAGGTTTGAAGATGGTGCCTAAGTGGAGGGAGTGTGAGCATGAAGGTATGGATCAAGAAGCACTCCAGGATGCCCCCACTGTGAATGTTTTAAATTCAAGTGGGTTATTGAGGTTCTTTTGCACATCACCTATGTGGGCCAATGTCCACCTACTAGAGTTCATGATATATTACTAGGATCATGATTTGGGCATGTTCGACCTTCAAGGTGAGTCCTTAGAAATTACCTTAGAGGATATTTACTTCGTTTCCAGTCTCTCACAATGGGGAGCTCTAGTCAACTTGGAGGGCACCGGCAGAGGCAATGATCCTCTAAGTGTCCAAAACTACATTGATATATACTACGCACCAGGTACCCAAAAGAGAGGGATTTGCATCCCTATTGCACATATAGGTGATCTTCCTCTACATGTACTGAAAAGTACCATAGTGAGGGTCACGAGATCATATTCTCTTCATCTTGCTACATAGAACCAGATGAGGTTGGTAGTAGATTGGATGCAGGGGGCTTTATATGATTGGTGCTCGGGAGTTATCCTGATTTTGAGGAAGCAACTCTCCGACTGTAAGAGAGGAAGGAGGAAGAACTTTGGATATTGTAGCATACTAGTAGCCTTGTTTTTTGAGAGAGTGTTGGGATTAAGCCATGCAGTACCTCTACCAGTTCGATCTCTTCCTCACCCTAGGCTGAGAAGATGGGGATATATCTTCCTCCGCCATGGAGGAGGTGGCTTAGTGTAGAGTGTATATGATGATGATTTCTACTTTTGGTGGGAGCAGTAGTTACCACTACTAGATTAGTTTCCATATGCTGGGATGGATTTTCATGGTGATCTAGACCTTGTCCTCCCTCCATGAGGTGTATGGGGAGAGCTAGGTAATTTTTAATTTTCAAGTTTTTAAAATTTTTATGAATTTTAAAAATAGAGATATATACATATGTATAAGAGTTCTAATCCTATAAACATGTCAAAATGCAGATATTGGACCGGTCTGCCCTGAAGGGCATCCACACATGTATGTGCGTCCTGTCTTAGGCGAAGACCAGGGGCTTATTAGGATTCTTGAGGGGAATATGGCCAGGCTTACCCAGAGAGTACCCACCTTGCATATTGAGCACATCCTAGCCATCATGCATGGATTTTGTGGTTGGAGTTCCACCTATCTGGATATGCATTTTGAGGCAGGTGGCCATAGCAGTTTTAGTATACATAGATGCTGTTGAGGCTGCTAAAGGTGAGGAGGCTGAAGAAGCTAGAGTATAGGGAGACTAGAGGGACCATGGTGGTCCAGCTTAGAACTAGGGATTTTGATGGACTATGATCCATATTTTGTATATTTTTTGTATATTATACAGTTATGACTGGATCTAAGGATCAGAGACTCGACCTATCTATAGACAGATATTCACACACACACATATATATATATATATTGTGTCAGTTTAATTACAATTTTTTTTTATGTGTATGTTGTATATTTTTATGAAATATGTGTTAGATGCCAATCCAAAATTTAATTATCATATGCATCAGTTAATGAATTTTGATTTCTTGGAATGTGATTGAATGTAATGAATTTAAAATTTATTTCCAATAACCTAACTTGCATGAACTGACGTAATAGAATAGGGTTCCGCACTTGATAAGCTCGATTGAGCTAGGAAACCACCAGTTGAGAGTCCAGTCAGACTTCTAGTTGGGTGATACCACATGAAAAAGCATCCCATAGAAGCTCAATTACAGCCCTATACTCAGCGACATTATTAGAAGCAGAACCTAAGCATGCGCCTCCTGAGGCAACTAACTGTCCTAAGGGAGAATAAATGACCCATGCCACTGAAGCTAGATTACAAGTGTGGCGACTGGCACCATCAGGGAAACCTATGTACCTCTTGGAAGACATCTAAAACAAACAACATATGGTGTAAAAAAACAAACCGACAAGCTAGTGTACATAAAAATACATACAATAAAATACAAGAAAAAGCGCTAAGCCTAAGCATAGTACTTTTTCAGGTAGAGCCCATTTCTAGGATCAAGTAGCTTATTCCCATCAAAATAAATTAAGTCATATGCACCCTTCCCTAATACATTTGACATGACATAAGGCCCCAACCACATGGCCTTCAATTTTCCTGCCCCTAGGGGTTCTTTGTCTTTGTCCCAGAGAAAAACAAGTTCCCCCTCAGAGAAAATATAAGGCTTGACTGATTTATCATATTGGATTTTGACCCTATTCTTTTGAGCTTGATTTGCTATCAGCACATCTCTATGCTGCTCATCAAGGTCTTCTAAGTGTATTAGACGTTCTTCAAGCTCTATTGTATCGGGTAACACATGAATATCTATTTTCAAGGATGGGATTTCACATTCAACCTGGGTAATGAATTCCACTCCATGAATGAGTTGGAAGGGGGAGAAACCCATAGTAGTTTTTACATTAGTTTGGTACGCCCAAAGAGCAGGGTATAGTGTTATATGCTAGTTAGAACGGGCTGCATCAATTGTACATTTGAGGATAGTCTTCAAAGTCTTGTTAACAACCTCAACCTGACCATTTGCTTGAGGATAGTATGAAGATGAATGTTCTTGTCTGAATCCAAGCATAGTGGTCAGTTCCATCATCATGCTATTTTGAAAATGACTACCATGGTCAGTGAAAATCACCTTGGGTATACCAAACCATGCTATAATCTGATTGAACATGAAGAAAGTTGTTGTTTCCCCATCGGCTTTAAAGGTGGGATTTGCCTCTGCCCATTTTGTAAAATAGTCCACAGTGACAATGATATATTTGTGCCCCCCAGCCGAGGCTGGATTGCACGTCATGTAATCAATCCCCCACTTCATGAAGGGTCCCACCGAGACAACAGGAAATAACGGAAAGGGATGTGACCGCATTTTTTTGGTGTAAAGATGACAGGGATGACAACGCTTCACCACTTCCACACAATCTTTGAATATTGTGGGCTAGAAATAATCGACACGTAGTATCTTTTGGGCTGTTGCTAACACAAATAAGTGACACCCACATGCTCCACTGTGGGAATCATTCAGGACAATATCCCCTTCTTCATCGGTAAGACAACGACCCAAAATAGAATCTACCCCCCTTCGATATAAAGTATCTCCTATGATGAGGTATTTCTTAGCATGAAGGCATAATTTATGTTGTTCCTCCTGCGAGGAAGCCGTATGATACATCAAAGTCTAGAGATACATAAGTATATATCCATACCAGGGGTCATAGGTGGATATCAAGGAGATATGCTCATCTGGGAATGAGTCTTCTTCAATGACTACATCTTCTTCCATTGGAAATTATGCTACAAGTTCAGCAAAAACTAATGATTTTTTAGACTTAGCAGACTAGAAATCCAAGTCAAACTCTTGGAGAATGACTATCCATTTGTTAAATTTCCCTCCAACAATCCGTCGGGACAAAATATACTGAAAAGGATTAACATCCGCCACTACTGTTGTACTCCTTAGTAAAATGTAGTGATGTAACCTCTGAACAGCATAGACAACTTCTAAGGACAATTTCTTGATGTGGGAGTACCTAAGTGTTATAGCGGATTTCACCACACTAGGTGAATCACACATTGTATGTCTTTCCCCTGTCCCGCTGCAGACTCATTAGCCCCTATGGACCAATTGTTTTCTTTTGATGTATCATTTACCATCCCTAAAAACATTAGAAAACTGATATACGCGGCATTTTCCCCGATAACCGCGTACATACATGGATATTCCCTCTATAGTCGCGTACATCGGGATGTGTACATAATCCAAAATCCTTTGGAGCGTTCCTTGTTTTGGATCCGATTCATATGACTCCTGGCCTTCCATATGCCTTGAGATCGCACGGATTCGACCTTTCAGTATCACTTTGAAAAGCTATATAAGTAACCCTTGAGACATTGAAAACATAAGAGAGAATTGAGAGTATCGAAACTATAGTCCATTGTTGCCAGAACTTATGCTTGAGTTTGCATCCCTTTGTCCCTTGGAGCACTGTTGTGTTCTTCCCAAGCTTTCCTTTTGCTAGTAAGCTTGCTATCGAAGTGATGGAGGATTGAGGTGGTGGAGGCCCAAGTGGGGGATTCAGTTTCTCCGGTTCGCAGACGTGCCGTCGGAGGTTGTCACTTGTAATATCTGATTTATATTAATAGAAATATCTTTTCCTGTCTAGTAATGTGTATTTGAATGAATATTGTTTCCATTGGAATATGTCAAATGCTTATACATTATTGATTT
>LPNX010516132.1:255675-272684 GCA_001517045.1 Pseudotsuga menziesii | reverse complement strand
TGTCACCATGGCTCTAGCTAGCCGCCGGAATAAACGCACCCATGCGCGTGGTACACCAACCACCTGTCTCTGCATAGCCTCAGGCAAGTCCTCGACTTGCACCATGGGAATCCTATGAGTCAGTCGTACAAAGTTGGTATGGATGCTTTGGAGCGTCTGCTCCGCATCCACACCGGTGATATCGTCTCCTCTTCCCCTCCGTCTATGACGTGGGAAGCCCTCTGGTCACTGTGGTCCCACATTTGCACATGAATGGTAGATGTCATTATGTATTGTCACCCAAAAACATGTCTTTTTGATTCCATTAATCAAGAAAACACAAAAAAATTAAATACTTCAAAAATTTTAAAAAGAATAAGGGTCAAGATTCGTTACCTATGTCTCCATATGCTGATCCTGGTGGTAATGGCATGTCCAGGTCTCCTCGGAAGTCTATCCCTGCATAAGGGTAGTCCTCTATGGTGATAATCTATCATCGCCACCATGGAAAAAAGTCTGCTAGATAAGGGTTAGCCACCCTACCTCCCCCCAGTCTGCGCATCGCATCTATCCAACGTCATTGGGCTAGAACTCGAACCCCGTGGAGAGGAACATCCACTCTAGGGCTCAATCCTGGAACACGCTCGAAGAAAAATGTGCTCAAGATACTACTGAACCCAAAGTTCTGTATCCTACCTGCCTTGCACTCGCTGAGCTGATGTTTCATGTTGCTCAGTAAGGAAGTGCTCCAGTCATAGATGGTCGGTGTCATGCACTCCACCGCATAGAACATCAGTGGCCAAGAGGCCTGATGGAGTGATGCTAAGCCTGCTATCCTACCTAGCGTTAGTAGTATGGCCTTTAGGCCCAGTACCTGTATAGCATTGGTGGGAACTTGACTCCCCACCTTCTCCGTCTCTGGGTAGCAGTACATAGCTATGTACTCATCGATAGTCAGCCCATGACCTGGCCCTCCGTGGGCATGAAGGTTCACCGTCTCACCTCGCCGCGATAGACCTATGATAAAATAGATATCCTCCACCTCAATGGTGAGGGACATGCCATCTGGCCAGAAGGACTCTGAGTCCAGATCCCAATAGTCTACAAGCATCTGTAGTAGCCCTGGTTTGGCCCTCAAGCCTCCTAGGCACCAAAACTTGTAGAGTCTGCATCTTCTTAGAGCTTCTTGAGCCATTATGTCAGCCCTTACTGCTTCCTCTACGTCACCATGCTCGCGTTCTCGCCACTCTAGCACCATCCTGCATGAGAAGTTGACCAAATGTCCATTAGATTCATGAAAATATTAGTGCGCAGCGTCATATGCAGCTGTTTTCAAAATAGCCGCGTATGTACGCAGGTTCTGGTCCCTTTTCCGCGTATAGCCAGCCCTATATGCGGAAAAAACGTCGATACCCATGTGGGCCGTGGCGCTCATGTAAGTTTGGCCTTTAAAAATTCATTTGACCATGACAAATCATAAAAATTGTATTGAAATGCAAGCAGAGAACATGAGTAAGTACCTGGAAGAATCGGTTGTGAATTCCGCCGGCTGGATATCCTGGAATTCGCAGTTGAATATCAGAGCTCAAATGGGTAAAAGTTTCAAATGATTTCTATTTTTTACTATTTATAGAAAAATTTTCAAATATTTGAAAAATTTTACCCCCTTTCCTATAGTTTTGACCGTTTCTAACCTTTTTGGACCATTTCTGACCTAATTTGTGATGTAGAAGACCATTTTCAGTGCCGTTTCAACCTTTGGATTGACCCGTTCGTACTGATCTTAGGTATAACATCTATACTGGCATATAGGTTAGGTTCACCACCGCTTGCATTTTTCATGACCTTATGACCATGTCACTATATCCTTAGGTACGAACCCACTTTATTATGTCACAGAACCTTCTTGCTGCTATAGAAGTGGCATAATATGAGTGGTAGGGACTCACCTTACATGGGTACCCTAGTTAGCGCCTTATTTGCATTTTGTGCCCATGTAGATGTTTCCCCCTTTAGGGTGAGGGAGTCCATTGTATAGTATTGCCATGACATTTAGCAAGAGCCTCATACTCCTCTTGATCTTATGCTGTCCTGTTTCCTCCCGGACTCCCATTATATCAAGTTGCGGATGCATTATCATGAGCTTTGCCTGTCTTATTGAGATTTATGCTGGCTCCCCTGACATTGCATTTCATCCATATAGCACGAGCTTGTCTCATGTCTAGCCATGCAGAGCCTTTTATTTATATCCTTCGCATCTTGATTCCCTTTTTACCGGGAGGGGATTTTCCCCCGAGTGTCGATATCCTACACATGTATCCTTGCATTGAGCATAGGTATGTTCCACTGCTTGGAACTAGTTTGTTTGCCCTAAATGAAACTCGTCTCCTCCTAGTTTGTAACTATAAACCTAGTTTATTCTTTTTTCAAGCTTTCAAATAACTGAAAAAGACCAAAAAAATCAAAAAACCAAAAAGCCGAACAAGAAAAGATATTATCTTTGGCAGCTGTCGAGTCGTGTCGCCTTCGAACAGAGCACTATATATCACATCCATTGGTTGGGTTATAGTTTGACTTAGGAGTTGTACTCGTTATCTGAGTTTTATCTCCACCGACGAGTTAAGCTTCCAGTCCCTATGGAGCCTCTATTGATGCCTCCTGCGTCATAGAGATGTCCCAGTTTGTATATCGAGTCTATGCTACCTTCATTCAGTCACCATATGTCGTTATGCTCTTGTTCGAAGGAAGTTGAAACCTAAGTCGGCCATTCCTCAGTTATCTTGACTTTGCATGTCGTCCATTCCCGGTACAGTTACTGGTTCGTGCACCTTATGATCGAGTCCTTCCACATTATACAGCTTTGTTGAGTACCTCGTGTTGGATGATGGGGGATGCCCTAATGCCCTCCTTCCAGCGGATTTCATCCCATCGACTTCAGATCATTTATTCTGGGATTGGATTCTAGAGTCATTTTGAGTGCCTTGAGACTTGCAGTCATCAGTGGCAGGTTCTCTCGCCATCGACAGTTTTGGGAATACATCAATGTCCCCTGATCGATGGATTCTATCAAGTGTTTGACCTCAACACATGTATTCACACTTGTTAGTTTGCACTCTAGTACCTTGATTCCCATTTTCATTATTGGTGGGTGATCTCGCGTCTGTTAACAGTATACATCAATGACCGATAATCAGATGATGGACTACTATGTTCGACCTCGACACCTCTATTCGCATAGTAGGACATGTACTCATAGAGGTTTGTATAGAAGACCTTCCAGATTGGTGGCATCCACTATATGCTACCTCCTTGATCATGCCAGTGTTCATGAGATTTCAGCTCTCGTGACTTGTTCCAGTATATGTCAGACATTTCCAGCCACTATGGAGATCTTGATCTTTTATATATCTTCAGCCTTTGTGGAGATCATTGTACTTTGTATATCTTCAGCATGGAGATTCTGATCTATGTATATTGTACGTGGTGATGACCACATATGTTCTATTATGTTTCATGCCTATTCATGGCCATTGTACTCTTATGTATCCGGGACTGCTATGTATTCACAGTTATATGTAGAGTTGTATTACGGTATTATGCTGATTGGGTGGCTAGTCTTCCATTTGGGTACCTTCATCACTTCACTTCTGGGATGGACTTATAATGTATTTCGGCCATTGTATAACCCCTCTAATCTCATACATTAGGGGGCATCTGTTATAGAGGATTTCACCACACTAGGTGAATCACACATTGTATGGCTTTCCCCTGTCCCGCTGCAGACTCATTAGCCCCTATGGACCAATTGTTGTCTTTTGATGTATCATTGACCATCCCTAAAAACATTAGAAAACTGATATACGCAGCATTTTCCCCGATAACCGCATACATACGCGGATATTCCCTCTATATTCGCGTACATCAGGATGTGTACATAATCCAAAATCCTTTGGAACTTTCCTTGTTTTGGATCCGATTCATATGACTCCTAGCCTTCCATATGCCTTGAGATCGCATGGATTTGACCTTTCAGTATCACTTTCAAAAGCTATATAAGGAACCCTTGAGACATTGAAAGCATAAGAGATAATTGAGAGTATCGAAACTATAGTCCATTGTTTGCAGAACTTATGCTTGAGTTTGCATCCCTTTGTCCCTTTGAGCACAGTTGTGTTCTTCCCAAGCTTGCCTTTTGCTACTAAGCTTGCTGTCGAAGTGATGGAGGATTGAGGTGGTGGAGGCCCAAGTGGGGGATTCAGTTTCTTCAGTTCGTAGATGTGCCGTCGGAGGTTGTCACTTGTAATCTCCAATTTATATTAATAGAAATATCTTTTCCTATCCAGTAATGTGTATTTGAATGAATATTGTTTCCATTGGAATATGTCAAATGCTTATACATTATTGATTTATATATTCTAGAATAGATCTAACACCATGAAATATAGTATGCTTGTATTGTTTAATTGTTGTTGAGGACGTGCTATAACAATTCAAACTGAAGATTGGAAAGCTCAACAGGGATCTACTTCAACCGTCCGGAATAAGGTACGAGGTTCGATACTTTAGTGTTAGATGTTTTTATTTCTATTGCATATTGGGAAAGATTGATTTCTGGATTCTAGCTGTCTGTTGTGGTACCCCAAGCCATAGGAATTTCTCTCCGTAACACTAAGTTTAGGTTCAACTAAAGCACAACTAAGATAGTAAATGACATTCTCCTAAATCTTATCGTCTTCTTAGACCAAAACTACCCCAATGGTTGACTTAGACGTGGCCATATACGATATAAAATCCCTAGAGTAATCTTCCAGACACAGTAAAGGTGACGACAACAAAGATTTTTTCAATTCCTAGAAAGCGAGTTGTGCAGTTTCATCCCATACAAATGGGGTGTCCTGTTTTAACAGGCACATGAAACCCTTGGTAGTCTTGGCATAGTTCACAATGAAATGTCGAAGAAAGTTGGATTTCCCCTGCAGGCTTTGAAGTTGCCTGATAGAACAAGGAGGAGGTAGATTTACAATGGCCTTAACTTTTAATCGATCCACCTAAATGCCTTCATTAGAGACAATGAATCCAAGTAATCTCCCTGAATCAACACAGAACACTCACTTGTGGGGATTCAAGTGGATCTTATAGTATCTTCATCGCTCAAAGATTAGACGCAAGTGATCTAGATGATCGATTCTTTGACGAAAATGCACAGGTAGATCATCAAGGTAAGGTTCGACAATGGCTTTGATATCATGGAAGGAAAATTTCATTTCCCGTTGAAAGGTTTCGGCAGCATTTTTCAATCCAAAGGGAATTGTTTTGTACGTGAAGGTAACCCAAGGACAAATGAAAGTAGTTTTATGTTGGTCTTCTGGTTTTATTTGAATTTGATTGTATCCAGAGAAACCATTTGTAAATGAGAACACTTCACTTCCCATGCAAGCATCTATAATTTCGTATATAAATGGCATGGGGTAGTTGTCCTTAGGACAGGCTTTATTCAAATCTTGAAATTCATTACAAATGCGTATGGTCCCTTGCTTCTTATCAACAGGAATTGGGTTAGACACCCATTCCATCAGAGCTATGGGATAAATGAAACGAACTTTCAACAGTTTTTCAACTTTAGCCTTCATAGCCACCGCTTTATGTGGGTTAATAGGTCTTAACTTTTGTCGAATAGGTTTAGCATCAAGGTATGTTCATATCTCATGTTCAACTATCGATGGATCAATGCCTGGAATCTTCTAATATGACCAGGAAAAGATGTCGCATAATTCCTTGAACAAGGCCATATAGATTGCAATCTCCTCAGGAGAGCAGTTTGCACCTATATGTATATTTTCTGTGACATCTGGATTCATAGAGATGTTGATAGGGATAGTAGTAGAAATATTTTCCATATTCCCCTCAGCAAACATTCCTTCCCTTGGTAAGGGATTGATGGGTGTATCAACATCATCTAATAGTCTCATATGAAACTCTTAATTTTCTATCCTACTTAGCTCTGGAAGAAAATAGGATCGATGGTGAAGGTTTTCACAGATCTTACCATGTCCACACATGGCTTCCAAAATGGCTTCATCAGAAGGTAAAACCATATCTAAATAGTCCGTAGAGTGCAAATATTTTTCCACCCAAGCGGGCAAATAGACTTCTTCCAGGTCCTCTAAGACTGTGAGAGGTTCTGGAATGGGATCAATAGTGGTTTAAGTGAAAGCTTGGTAAGCCACTTCCACTGCCGATAAGGGCAATTCTAGTTCATGGGGGGAAGGGAGAACCCAATAATCATTCCTATCAACAACCGTGGCTATGGAATTCCCCACACTAGTAGAACCTATATATTTAATCGAGTCTGGAAGATCAAATGTGCCCATCAGTGATGCGTACATTCCAACCCCCAAGCTCTGTGCATCAGGTTTGACCTAATCAACCAATGGTATAGCAGACTCATTAAACTCCATGCGGCCTTATTCTTGACTCCCATTTGAGAGGAGCTTCCCAGATACTATCGATAAAGATAAGGTTTTACCTATCGATTGGGCCAGTATGTCTAAATTTTAAAACTTATGGGAAGTTTACACTTCCTAGACCACAAGTCTAGCCTAAGCTGGTAGGTCTATGGCCCTAAAAAATAAAAATTACTAATAAATTTTAATTATTGCGTTCATTTTAAGGGCTATTTTTTACTCAGAAGGAAGTGGAGTGAAGGACTATGATGTTTTTTGGCTCGATAAGAAATATAAAAAGCAAAGGTGTATGTTTCCAAAGCAAATTATCACTACTAAAAAAACTTCTTTTTCTTTTTTGTAAATATGAATTGATGAAAATGCAATGATAAAGAGAACACTAAGACTATATTTTTGTAGTTTTTTGAGATTATATTTAAAAAATTGAAAGTAAAACTACTCTATGCAAAATCAAATGCAAAAGATTTTAAATGTTTTTCTTTTCATTTTTTAAAATGCTCAAAGACTACTTATGCACCTAAATGCACAAAACTTGAGTATGCTTGAATTAAACTAACTGTATAAAGTAAGAAAAGTGAAGTAAACAGATTAACAAGACCAAGGATCAACCACCTAAGGAAGACTCAGAACCCTAGCTTAGGCAGACACAATGTAAGGAAAACACTGAGATCACACAGAGGCAAGTGACAAACCAATCACTATCCGAAAATAGAATGGGATAAATAGTGTCTGGAACCCTGATCACTGATTCAGACAACCAACACTTAAACCTATAACTCAACTAGGAAAATCCACTTCAAGTTGCAAACAGAAAGACAATCCAAATAAAAGAACTCAAGGGCTTTACAAGAAAGCATAAGGTGTGGCCAACAAGGTCATCAAAATCATAGTACAATGCTTATAAGGAAGACCACACAGCAAACAAAATTTATAGAGGGATAGGGACAAGCAAACCCTAACCCAAAAATTCCAATGCTAAGACGTGTATGCGACTTTGTATAAGGGAAACCCGTGTATTGTACGCGACTATCCTAGAGAGCAACCCATATACGTAGGCCTCTGTATGTGACTTTGTGCAAGAGAAACCCTCGTAAAGGTACAAAATTTTCTAATAAAAATAATTTTTTTCAAGGTCTTCAAACACTATCCCAAGCATGAAACAAGACAAGATACCACACATTGACTCAAGGCAAAGACTGGGCAATGGTAAACAGAAATAACCCATAGCAGTCTGGGATCCCCAGTAGAGTCGCTAGTTCTGTTGTATAGGATAAAGAACCCTTGTAACCGAGGGTCTGGGGTTACCAAATTACTCTTAAAACTTGCAGACAATCAACTTTAAAGTACATAAAAGGAATCAGCTCTAAACTCACACAATTAATGACAGTTGATCCAAGCTTTCTCTTCTCCCGCTCTGCTCCTCTCCAAATATTTCAAGGATGCACCTCCTTCACTTGCAAAGAGCAAATCCTACAAGTACAATCTTATACATGTATATATGACAAGTTAGATAAACAATATATATAGTGCTTAATCATAAATATTCATCAAACCATGATACATGAAAGAGACTCAACAGCAAGCTGGAAGAAGGATTCTCTTTATTAATAATAGTGGATGAGATAAGTGTAAAACCCAACGCCTGAAACAATGAGTCCTTTGCAACCAAAGGATTCTGAGTTCTGCTACTCCAAATATTTCTGAAGATATACCACCATCATACCTTTTCTCTCCAAGTATGATTTATTAATGCCCTCCCCAAGGCCTCTATTTATACTTAGGGAAATATAGTAGTTTCAAAGGTTGAGGAGGTTGATACAGTTGAGATAGTTAATGATTAGGGCTCAACAAATCTCAATTAATCGTGTTTTATTATTTTTAATGTCGAATGGATGTGTACACGAGTATTAATACTGACAACTTGCATATGACACGTGAGCTTCTATAAGAAAAACCCATGTATAGATCTGTATGCGGGTTGCAATGGAGATACTCACATACAATACGTGAGATGCTGGTTGGATAGTGAATGCATCTCATGTCATTCCCATCTATAGTGTTTAGGAAACCTGCAATCCATAAATTTCCTTTTGTGTGCCAACATATGAACTGTCAACACTCAGATGAAGAAGTGCCATTTGGGTTGATAACAGTATTGAATGGAAAGATACCACATGTTTCCAATAAATCCATTCAAAATGTAATTCTACCACCCGCATTAAAAATTTATGATGTCTATGAGCACTGGTGCAATAAAGTGCTCACCACCTATTTACAGTTAACAACAGTTGACTGGAGCTTGGAAACATTCCTTGGTTTTCTTATGTGTAAATTTTCGATGAAATTTTCTCAAATTTAAATATGCAATTGAGTATAACGTAAAATTCAAATACAGAACACAAAACATTATTTTCACTTACCAGTAGCATCAAATATGTTATTATCTATTGTCAGAAGTATTTGATCCAAAGAACAACATCTACTAGTAAAAGTTTAAATGGTTGCGATTTGTGACCTCAAGACTGACTAAAATGTTGTAAAATTGTGGCTGCAGAAAAAATGACTCCTTTTTGGGGCACATACTACAAAAAAGAAAATGACTCTTTGTTAGGACACATACTACAAAAGATCATTTATTAAAAACCATAAGGTTGTTAGTGACCTACACTGCAAGCTGTAATCATGTTTTAAACTAGAAGTGACAAAAGAATAAAGACTTGGGTTCTCTTGAAGGATTTGTGGCATTTTTTTTGAGTTCTTTTAAGAAATTTAACAAGCTTGAGTTCAAAATGGTTGTTGATTGAGGGTTTGAATTTATGGGAAAGTTATATGGTTAAAACAACCTAATATATTAATTTGGGCTTAATTTGGGAACTTTTGGCATATCTCAGTCTCCCGACTCCAAACAAAAAGTAGTCTCATATTTGGGTAATCCTATGGGTGGCAAAGTGATAATAAAGAGAAAATAGGGTGATGTATTATCAGCTACAACCCTAGTGTCAGTCACATGTGCACAATTAGGCCTATTCTCAAATTTTTCATACTGATAAAAGATATATATGACCTATAGACTTTAGATTAAAATGGTCAAAGATAATCCCTTATTTAAATGAAAAGGAGGGTTTTTAGGTAGGTTTGGTTGTATTTGTGTATAGACCATGGCTTGAAACTTCAAAAATAGCCTCTGGAGGTGCCAAACAACAAATATGAACAATTTTGAGGTCATAGTATAATAAAATCATCTCTTCTTGGAGGTTTATATCCTCTAGCTCTGAAAATAAACCTTGTTAAGAAATTTGGGCAGCTTTGAAATTCATGGTAGTATCAAAATTGTGGAAACTTAGACATGTAACATCCTTAAAACAATCTTGTAGAAATTTATTAAAAATTAAAGACATATTTTGATGGTAGTTTTCATATATTATTTCATGTAGGATCTAGAAGATTAAAATTGCAATGATTTATTAGTATTGGTATCTTCAAGTTTGAGTTTTTTTGTGGAAACCTATATATAAAGATAAGATAAGATAATAATATTAATTTATAAAAAATGAACACAAAAGTAGGTCAATGGGAATGAGTGGTGAAAAGTGAATACAAGAACAAAGAATCGAATATTCACAGGAAACACTCTCTCTCATTGGGATGGGATGGGGATTTCCCACTATAAATTGGTAAAGGAAATGCTATTTAGGAAGTGTGTAGGGTTCAAGTCTCTTACCCAATGTTAAATTAATTTTGTACTACATCCAAAATGCGTTATGTATCTAATATTACGAGCAATTATTGTAATATTAATGTATTATTAATTAAAACATAGGATCACACCCTTTCAATGAAACGATGTATTTTGATCTATAAAAGGTATTCTGATCATTGTAATTAAATAATCATTCAATATTCAATTTTACTGTGGTTAATTTTTGGAATTCATGTGGGTTTCAGAGTTTTAGTCCACTTCAAGTGGTATCAGAGCCTTTGGCTTAACTTGTAGCCTTATTTTAGGGATTCTCTAATGTAACGTCCCCAACCCTTTGACCGGTGAAGAGGATGCTACTATACATCAAATCATCCAGGCATCTTGCCCTATGAACATGAACATACATACATATATTGCTGAAGCATGATGCTTAAGACATAAGACATATTATGAAGTATAATCATTCACATACATAATGGAAGAAAAACATATCGATCAACACTCATGCATAAACAGATCAACATTTAACATGTATATCATCATTCCTCAATGGTAAACATGATTGCAAATACAAGTTAGGTAAGAATACTTATCTTATGAAGAACGTGTTTCACAACTAGCTACGTCAGTGCAATGTTCCACCCAACCATAGGCCTGCGTGATCCTCAATCTCTCAGCATCACTGCCACCCCTGAGCTAGGCATGATTCCCTAAGGAATAAGGAACTAACAGGCTTACACATAGCCAAGGATAACAACACCACAAGGCACACAATTCATCCAAGCCAACACATTTGGGTTTATCAGGTGAACAATGGATCAGCCAAGACAACGAAGTTGGGTTTATCAGGCCATCCAAGAGCCAGGAAAGGCTAAATCCTAAGCTGGTGAGATCATTGAAGAGATACAAACACCAACACCAGAACCAGCCTGGCTTATACAAAACCCACACACACCTAACACAAGGAAATCAGTCCCTTCTCTGCAACGCAGTCCCTCAGACCTTGATATCCCTTTTAGTGCTATTTAGGGGTTGTGGAGAAGAAAGCCAGCTCAATAGCACTATCTATGTGGTTCTCAACCCACCAGGTTTATCAATCACCTCAATCCCTCATTCACCACTCCAATGCAGTCCAAGGACAAAACCACTGCATGCAAGCAACCAAACAACTATTCAAGCTTTTACAGGGGAAAAACACAATCAACCAAAACGTAGGAACTCCTAGCAATTCTTAAAGTGATACCACCACAAAAATGGAAAGCACAACCAATAAAAACATGGGCAAACCGTAGCCCATAAATGACTATGAACCCACATCACCCGATCCTCAATGCAATTGCTGGAGAAATTGCACAGGCAAAAAATGGGGAAAGAACAACTCCCAACTATGTGTGATGGACAAGGATGCAACCCACAGAACTATTGATTCCATTACATCCATGATTGAGCGATGGAAATAACAGAACCATTATGTAGTCTGACAATAGTGGAAAAAGACACAAAACTTTGCATGAACAAAGGAAATAATTGATCTACAATCCCTCAAATCCGCGAGGCAGAGGAGAACCATCTTACTGCGTGAACAGGAAGAAAATATCACAAACTAGAAATCCTAGCAAAAAGGTAGAACCAACCCCCAAACAATGAATTCTGGATTCTTTTAACTCAGTTCATGTGAAGGTGAGTGAACAGCCACGATCGGGATAGTGGATAGGCCAAAAGATGTGTCATGGAGAGAGTGTGAGCGTAGTGGTATTTCTTCCAGCAAAACACTGCCCAAACTAACAATGGAATAACTAAGGTGGTGGTGAGCAAAAGAAAGTGGTGACACATGGCTCTTCCCCTATGACTCAATGTTCAACATCCCCCTTCCTTATCCTTTGGAATCATGCCCCTTCTCAATTTAGTTATAGTGAACATAGCTCGTTGGGTTATTTAATTAAAATGAACATTTACATGATGTCATAATTTAATATATGTTGTATGTACCAATATACCAATGGTGACCATTCCAATCCGAAACATAACATAACCAAATCAATGGTGGGGCTTTTGCCTTTAGCTCCTCACCATGATTATTTACAATATATGTATCATGTATATTTAATGCAAAATGGGTCAAAACCGGGGTGTTACATTCCCTTACCCCTTCAATAGCACTATCCTCAATGCTTTACAAAATTTGAAAAAAATGCTACACTGGTACCACTCAGTGTTTCGCAGGATTGAACAAAAATGGATGTGCCAATCACATGGCATCATCTAGCTCCCACGTAGCCTCTTCAGGTCTGTAGTGCTCCCATTTCACCTTTACCTACCATATGGCCCGGTTCCAGAGCATTATGACCTTCCTGTCGAGGATGCGCATTGGCTCGATTTAGAACTCTCCCTCAGGTTCCACCTGAATCACATCCCAATATATCACATGGTTAGGATCATGTACATATTTCTTAAGCAAATAAACATGAAAAACATTATGAGCTCTAGTACTATCAAGCAATGCAAGTCTATATGCAACAGGCCCTATCCTTTCAAGCACTTCAAACGGCGCACAGTATCTAGGTGACAGCTTGGCACGACTTCCAAGCTTCAATGAAATTTTCTTTTCTTTCACTCTGAGGTAAACATGATCCCCAACACTGAACTCTCTATTCATCCTATTCTTATCTGCATAGATTTTATGTCTATCCTGTGTTGCTTTCATATACTGCCTAATCTTTACAACCTCTTGCTCCATTTCCTTGAGCAATTCTAGTCCAAGCACAACCCTGTTCACTGGGTTATCCCAAGTTACTGGTGTCTTGTACCTTCTTCCATACAAAGCTTCATAAGGACTCATCCCCAAGGATGCCTGCTGTCCATTGTTGTAAGCAAACTCTACCAAGTGTAAGTAATCTTTCCACTTGGTTCATTTGTCCATCAAATACATGCGAAGCATATCTTCAAGCACCTGATTAACTCTTTCTATCTGCCCATCTGTCTGAGGATGGTAGGAAATGCTGAAGTTTAGCTTTGTACCCAAATCTGCAAACAATCCTTTCCAAAAATTGGAAGTGAACTTGACATCTCTGTCAGAAACTATTGCCTTCGGCAATCCATGCAATTTGAAAATCTCCTTCATAAAGATCTTTGCAATGTCATCAGTCTTGTGCATGGACTTCACTGGTATAAAATGTGCTTCTTTTGTCAAGTTGTCTAACACAACCATGATGGAATCATGTTGCCTCCAATTCATCGGCAATCCTGTAATAAAATCCATGGAAATAACTTCCCATTTCCATTCCAAAACTGGAAAAGGCCGCAACAATCTTGTTGGGTGTTGATTCTCAACCTTTACCTGTTGACATTTCATGCACTTTAAAATGTATTCATACATGTCCTTTTTCATTCCTATCCAAAAGTACTACTTTCTACCTGTAGCAATTGTCTTCTGATATCTTGGTTGACTAGAATACGGAGCTTGCTAGATTTCATCCATAACAACTCTCCTCAAATCTGCTACATTCAGAATATAAATTCTTCCTTTATAAGCAAGAAGTCTATCTTTTTCCAATTTATATCCCTCATACTTCTTCTCAAGACTTTGCTGCTGCAATTTGTCTTTTACCTACTCGTACAATTCATCTCCGACAACATGATTAACAATATACTGCCTTAAATCTGGTTCGAAAATACTAAGAGATGCCACATGCATTTCCTATACCTTCCTAATGAGTGCATCATCTACCTTGTTTTCTTTTCCTTTTATGTGCTTCATTTCGAAATGAAACTCACATAAAAATTCCAACCATCTCGCTTGCCTAGCATTCAGAGTAGTCTGATCAAACAAATACTTTCGACCACAATGGTCTCTTCTGAGCTCAAATATTCTACCCATCAAGTAATGTCTCCACATCTTGAGGGCATGTACTATGACTGCAAGCTCTAGATCATGAGTAGCATAGTTCTTCTCATGCTCCTTCAGCTTTCTTGACTCATAACATATCGCGTGGTTGTCTATGAGGACCCTGCAGCAAATAATTAATCAAAATACAAGATATAGCAACAGAACTCAAAATCACTTTTATATTAATCGCAAGCCACTTCGAGGGGACAACCTCCTTTGAGCAATCTCAATGCAAAATAACTTCACGGTGCCTTCCTTGGCCTCAACACACACTTATATACTAAAAATAGGCACCAATACAATGGGTCAAAACCATGGGCCAATATAAACTATGGATCAAAACCATGCACCAATACTATGGGTCAAAACCATGGGCCAATATAAACTATGGATCAAAACCATGCACCAATACTATGGGTCAAAACCATGGGCCAATATAAACTATGGATCAACAAATACTACAGGCGGCTTACAAAGCATATGTGCCTAACAACAATAACACAAACTATGGATCAACAATTACTATGGGATGACTTACAAAGCATATGCGTCCAACAACAATATACTAACATGGCAAAGACAAGGATTGACATGGGTTCCTAACATTGTCCTGCATAAGGACTCCTCCCAGCCCTTGTCTGCATGCATTGGTACATACCACAAAATCTTTCTCTGAATATACAACTTTCAATACTGGTCCATTGGTGAGAATATTCTTCAACCACTGGAAGCTCTCTTCACACTTTGAAGTCCATTCGAACATTATCCCCTTCTTTTGCAAAGAAGTGATGGCATGTGCAACCTTGGAAAATCCCTTAATGAATCTCCTGTAGTATCCTGCAAGTCCCATAAAAGATCTTACATCTGTCACATTTCTTCGAGTAGGCCAATTCATAATGGCTTCAATCTTCTCAAGCTCTACTGATATACCCTCTTCTGAGATAATATGACCCAAATAATGAATTCTATCTCTATAGAAGTCACATTTGCTTAGTTTTGCATACAGCTGATGTTCCCTGAGAAATTGCAATCTCAATCTCAAATGCTCTTCATGCTCTTCCTCATTCTTAGAGTAAACAAGAATGTCATCAAGGAAAACAAGAACAAAATTGTCCAAATACTTGCTGAAGACATTGTTCATAAGGCACATAAATGTAGTTGGTGCATTTGTGAGACCAAATGGTACAATTACAAAATCATAATGTCCATACCTCATCCTGAAGGTTGTCTTATGAATGTCTTCGTCCTTGATTCTCACTTGATGGTAACTAGACTTCAAGTCAATCTTGGAAAATACCTTTGCTCCTCTCATTTGATCAAAGAGGTCATCAATCCTAGGAAAAGGGTATTTATTCTTCACAGTAAACTTGTTCAACTATCTATAATCAATACATAACCTGAGTGTACCATCTTTCTTCTTCACAAATAGAACCAGTGCTCCCCAAGGAGACACACACTACTACATTTCGATCCAAAATCCAACAGAAAAATCCGACGGCGCGTGGATTTCTCTTTTTAAACTTACCAAAAATCACAAGGATACATATTTTTTTTGCAAATGTGGCCACAAGTGTTGATGAAGCGACGACGCCTTTAATTGGTCAACTATTTAACATGGAAAGCGCCATCGCATGGCGATGGGTTGGGAATGACCATCGACACTTCTTGAAATCCAAATACACTATCACTCCATCTATGGATATAATAAGTGTTGATAGGATTCCAAGATAATCGGAGAGATGTATCCTCCATAGGATTTTTTTCCTTGGGACAAAGGTAAATGAAATCTTCATGTAGGACATGGATTATACCATGATTTTTAATGTTTAATTCTTGAATACCCTAGTAATCTCTTTAGGTGTTATTTCATGTTTTTCAATTGTTATATTCCTTTCACCTTTAATAATAGAAAATAAAGAATTATCCTATTCCTTTTTTATTGGTGATATAATATAATTTCATATAATTATCTTCATGGACACGTCCATGCATCCAAATTTGTGCAAACCTAGCAAGACAAGTCAATCTCTCAAGTACCTCAAGATGTAGCTGATTTGGAGCAAGGAGATAACGCAATATATTCAATGATCCTCGTCTAGCTATCAATGTGAAATGAAAGAGAGGCATGCTATGAATTATTAAAGAAATGCACTTGAATTTGAAAAATGAAAGGTTTTCTTACAATGGATATTCTACCTACATTTATATTGCTGAAAAGGCCTTTTGGCACTAACAAGGTATTTGGGTTTCAATTATTATATGGACACATAATTTGAAGTCTAGACGGAAAAGGAAAATGATCATTAACATAAAAAATGCTTAAAAATCCTTTAACAATATGTAGGCATACTATTTAAATTACAATTATTTTATGCTGAAAGTATTTGAATGTCAATCAATAAATTCACTTCAACATTCCAGGTTCTTAATAAGAAAACACTAATTCTATTGCATGGTGCCATGCATGCCTCATGGAAAAGGGTTGGCGATGATAACGATGATGATAATGACTATGATGATGAATATGACAATAACAGTGAGAATGAGATGAATGACAACTATGATTATGACAATGCTGACAACGATGATGATGTCAATGATGACCATTATTCAGACCATAAGGGAAAGGGGGCAATGTTAGTAATGTCATGGAGAATGTTGATGATGATTACACTGACAATGTGAATGACATGAATGACAATGGTGATGACAATGATGATGACGATGATGATGAAAATGATGATGATGATGATGATCATCATTATTATTACAACCCTAATCCCTTTACTAGAATTATATTATAATGGATTGAAAACAATGGGCAAAAATTATACCAGAATATCCAATTTGGCATAGGATTTATGCAAAGAATATAACACATACCCAATAACAATGATGAAAATAATGATGAACAAAGATGATGATGATGCCATTGACAATGATGTGCTTATATAATGATAATGATGAAAATGATGACAAT
>LPNX010516132.1:193868-255344 GCA_001517045.1 Pseudotsuga menziesii | reverse complement strand
AAACTCTATTGACACCTTTAGTGGTACCATTCTTGCTACCAAAGTTATATTTTTTACAACCATGAACATTGGTACAATTATTAGGCTAGTGGGTATCTATTGAAAACTTCTTTGTAATCCTTATGCCAAAGTTGACAACCAACTAGGGCCAACTAGGCCAAACACAATTCAAAAAAGATAGATTTAATTGCGACAAGGATGAAAGATCATACACAATATTAATACCATCAATAAAACCCTAACTAAAAAAAAATTAGATGTCACCTAATTTGCAATATACACAATACAAAAGAGAAACCACCCATTTTCAATGTACACAGTAAAAAAGAGAATTTTCAATGTAAATAATACACAAAGAGAAACAACTCATTTTTCAATGTATACAATATACAAATGACAGATTATTTTTATTTTAGATGGATAGACTTTTTATTGTCACATATTTCTATAGACATGGATATATAAGCCTCGTATTGATACATAATGTCAATACACTACCATGAATTAACAAAATCTCTATGAGTTGAAGTGACCATCAACGATATTCCTTTGTACCCTCCATTGTTCAAAATTTGAGTTGAATATCCCACCACTCAAAATATTGTGATACTTTCTGTACAAATCATGACCTTTGAGGAATTTGTTCTTTAACACATACTCGATGTTCCCAAAATTGTAGGACATAACCTATTCAAGGTTGTTTCACCATGGATCCTTGAACATGAATGTCCCTCCACTTTCTATTAATAAATCCAATACTTAATCTTATAAATAATGGGGGTTTAATATTAAATATGACAATATACCCACCAAAGACCATGTTACAAATCCTTTTGAGTACCTTTATAACTAAATATTTAAATACACTAGAGAGAAAACTACCACAATACCCATCTTCAACCCATGTAAAATCTATCCCAACAAAAGTATCAACATCCACAAATCAATTACAAATCTAATTCTTGTCATTCTCGTTGGTTTGAAAAGTTGAAAAATTGAATGTACCATGGATACTTTTTATATTTGATGATATAAAGGACATTTTTTCGCAGTTAAAATAAAAAAAATATGCTCATAAACAATTAAAAACAACCTAAACAACACACCAAACTTTGCAATACAATTCCGCACTAGTGGTCCTATATATGGTCCGGGTTCCAATTTCTATTGCCTTTTAGTGCCTGATTCTGATGGATTTTATAGTTCTGAGGAATTTGACCTTATAATTTCCTTGTCATCCCAGATTCTGAGTCCATTGATGATCCTGTGGTTGATTTTTTCGTTTCCTGTTCCGATTCAGATTACTGTACAGATCCATTTTCCCCTTAGTTTGATAAATCTCCAGCAATCCTATTTCTGTCCCAAGTTCCTTTCCCTATTGTTCCATCTGTTGACCATTCTGTGGAGTCGTTGAGCAATCCCCGGGGGGGGGGGAGGATCGGTGTGTCCAGTTCCTGTTCTATTTTGAGGACTGATCATTTGACCGAGCCGGATGAGGGTAAATTGTTTATCCCTAAATTGAGGATACTTTTTTAGGGCAGGCTTTTCCTCATCTTCAATAGGTAGGATAGAGGTGGCTAGAGCTTGGGTAGGAGTTTAAGAAGAAAAGTAGGTAGAAGGAGTAGTCCTCCATTTCGATTTGGAGCAGTCCGCCATTTCGTCTATTTGGAGCAGTCCACCATTTTGATTTGGAGAAGATTCAGTTCGCTACCATTCCATTCCAAATGTATTCAGTAAGTGACATTGAGCTATTTCTTATAGTTATTCTTGTGATAATAGGCAATCGATGTATCATGTATTCCTCTTCTGTCAACAGAAATAAGTAAACTTGCTACAAGGTTCCATTACCATCTCATTATTCTCTAAACAGTTTATAACCTAGAGATTTTATCTTGCATAAATAGAGACTAGCCAATGATTTAACCCCAATTCCAGAAGATATTGCAGGCATTAATTTCTTAGTCAGACAGTTCTTCAACCTGATTTTCTGGTTGGTTCCAGTTTGGTCCAGTTCTAACCCTTGGTTGGATTTGATTCTGATAAACATTGCAACAATCTCCTTCCATGAATAAGGTGTAATTGTTGTAAGGAAATTTTGCAAATTAACACATGCCCATTTGGCACTAGGTGGCACAATCTTGGTATATCCAAATAGAGAATGTCTGCTAATGTGAAAAAACTATTCCTAAATTAGTGGTTGATGTTTTTGTTCTTGCTAAATTGGTTTTAAAAAATGGAGAATTCCAAGATTAATACATGTAAAGAGATTTTGCAGATTAACACATGCTCATAGGCACTAAGTGGCCCAAACTTGGGAGCTCCAGATAAAGAAAGGATGCTATCTTCTAAGATACAGTCGTCTTACTCTCCTAACTAGTTGCTATGTTTCTGTCCATGACATAGAAGATCAATATACATCGGAGATGCAAAAATAAATCCATGATTTTATAATTTGAACAAGAATGTCCAACCTTAAGCACCATAAAATATCAAGGATTGCTCATGTCAGAAGAACATAACTACTAATAGGAGAACAATAGTGTACGAAGATTAGATGGTTTTTGAAGTAAAACAACAAATATATTGTCATCAAGAGAAACATAATATGGGTTAAAATAGCCAGAAACAAATTTACACAATAGAGTCTCTTTGAAAGCTTTTTCATGGGTCATTTCAAATTTTTACTATCACCCGCAACCTTTTATTATAGAAATTTCTCTGTGGATTGCACCATAGACATAGGCATATGCATGATTATTACTATTCAGAAGTAATAGCATCTATTATAAAATCCTCCTCCAAACTTCCCAAAGATTATTATAATATAAAGCATGACCAATAAGAAATATTAGGTCAACTTACTAGTATTTCAATATTTAAGGCAAGCTAGTTCAGATAGAAACACACCTTTGCTTTTATTATTAAGAAAACAAAACAAGGATGAAAGAAAGTAACAATGAAATATGTTTCTTTTATGAAAATTTAATTATGGTGCAGTGCAAACTAAGTACCTTGCAGATTTTTTTGAACTTCGAATAATAAACATAATTTGCCACTATGAGCAATGCATGCTACCTTTTAACTGAGAACCACTGCAAAGTGACAACAATGTAACAATGAAATTATTATCAATAGGAAAACATCAAACATCACATTGTTATCACTACATTAAATTCATTTTTCATTCTAAGCTTGCTAACTGAAATAAACAAAGTGCTCCTTAAAGGACTATAAGGACTATAAAAATAACATTAGGAGTGAAACTGTGTTTCTAGCTGTGGGAATTCTGAATCTTCTCAATTTTTTTTGAGCAAAACATGCAGAGCTTACTGCAAATTATTCACAAATTTTTTTGGATGGCAGGCTTATTCATGGCTCTTCAAACAAGACTTATAGCACGTGGGAAATCAAACACAATATTTGGAATGGTTCTTCGATTCCTTACTGGACCGGAAGTTATGGCAGTTGCCTCAATTGCAGTTGGTCTTCGAGGCCCCATTTTGCATATTTCAATTGTGCAGGAGAGCTCTTCTATTTTTCATTCGATAATTCCTCTATTTTCTTCGATAATGCCTCTGTTTTCTTTCTTTTTGCTCATTTCAATGTGCTAAAAATTATGTCAAAAGAATTTTGTTGAGAATTTTCTTTGAAATGCACTTGCTATCAAAATATAATATGTAGATGTAACTACAGCTGTGTCCCATGTGTACTGGATTGTGTGTGATTTTTTTCTTCTCTTTGGGACATTTGAGTCTACTTGTTCCTTTTCACTATTGTTTGGAGCTCAAGAAAGCTCCAGTAGCACACAACATATATGCATTTCCTGTTGGAGAAGGTTTATAATTATGTGCATATACACCATATTCCTTACCAAACCAGTTAAGAGTCATGTCAGAACAATGCTTACATTCACTGTTAGTGTCTCTAAACTATAGTCACATGGTAGAGACATGTTAGCCAGAGCTTCAAACTGAAAGACCCAAAACCATGAGTTGCTGTGTGGAAATGGTTACATAGGAGGTCTTAATGTGATCGCATGCCAGAATCATATTATGATTAGTTTCATTGTTCACAATTATGACAACATCTCTTTTGAGTGGTTGAGCTAACCTTATTTTGTTGACAGCTGGAAGTTTTACTAACACTTCTATTTTTCATTCTTTTCTTTTGGTGCAGGTTGCACTACCTCAAGGAATCGTTCCATTTGTATTTTCAAGGGAGTATAATGTACATCCTAATATTCTCAGCACATCATAAGAGCACCTACTTCTCATTCCACATAAAGATTGAGTTATCACAAAATATTATAGGCCATGGAGAAAGAGAGAACTAAGAATATTCGAGGTAGTGATGAAATGGATAAAATAAGAACGCAAAAAGTGATTACTTTTACCACAACCCTATTAATATCAGAGAGAAAAATTCTGCAACTAAGTGCTATTGTTTTTTTTCTTTCTTTGTTGTAAGGTCTTTTAAGCGGTAGTTTTAATTGAAACTTTTATATTTGTGATAAATTTCTATGACTTAGTCTTGAAAATAGTTTGTGTATTCAAAAGCGTGATACTTATATTATAAAAGGGGAGGACTTGTTATCCTTCTACATTCTATAAGCTATCATTACATCAATGAGAAAATAAACTTCTTGTGTCATTGTTAGTCTAAAGATCCATTTGGTCAGTAATTAGAATTTCATATTCCCCTTCACGTAGAAAAGTCATCTCAATTTGGTTTCTTCTCCCTGGGTGAAATTTTAAAAATAAGACAGATGGGTGCAGTGTAACATCTATGAAATGAGTTATAAGAAATGTGTTTTAAGTCCTAGCACCTTTATATACACCGTTTGGATTGCCTCGTTGATTTTTTTTCGCATAGTATTTTCATTGAACTTCGTTATACCTATTTTAATAGCCACAACTGTGATGATTGAAGGTTTTTGTAAGCCAGCTGGTGTAGACCTCCAAACCCTGGGTGAGAAAATGTGTGCTTAATTCAACATGGAGCTATGTTTGACTCCTAAGCTTCACCTTTCCTAATGAAAAACCAAATCAAATGGTTTGACCTTCACCAGCTTCTTATTGGAACATATCATCATAAGATAGAGAGTAGCATACCTATAGATTTTGCTCTTTGGGATTCAATATGACATAAGAAAATCAATTAACGACAGGGTTCATCTAAATCTGCCAATATCAAAATTTGGCCTATGGAATTGGATTCTTGAAAATTTTGTTTCATGTTACAGGCGATTGATCTAAGAGCTAACACTTGTGTTTGTTTGATGCAGGGTGATACTTGGCATGATTGTGTCTTTGCCAATAATGCTATTATACTATGTGCTTCTTGTGTCTCTAACCTCAAAGCCTCAGTGAATCTTAGATATACTAGTGGCATGAATCCTACTGATAATTCCATGAAATTCTAATCAGGAATGTTGAATATGACTACCTCAAGAATGCTGGTGTATAAGTTATTGCAATCTAACAAGTTTCTACAAAGATCAATCCCATTATGTGCCTATATCTCAAATGGATTGGAGACATAATAGTGTCTTAGGTTATCCTTCTAGCAGGCCACAAATTCAAAACTATCGCCTCAACTTCCTCCTATTTGCACTGTATTTGTTTATTAATATTCATTCCTTATGATAAACCCAGGGCCGAACTTACATTGTGAGGGTTTATTCAACTAGGGCTGACATATTTATTGTATACCCAAAATCCTTCTCCTAATATCGACTCTCCTCTTCTTCATATGGTATGGTTTTGGGATTGAAATAAGGAGATTTTCTCATGGGAAAGATGGTGAGGTGCCCTTAAACTAGTATGTTGTTATAAACTATCCTCACAACCCTTAACTTGTAGAAAAACATGAGGTAATCTTACCTTAACAAGGTCCATACACATGATTATATTCACAAATCATGAGCATGAAGACTTATTACTGGCACAAAAACTTGTTTAAGACCCCCATATCATTGTCATGGACTATCATAAATCCATTCTTAATTGCCTTCACTCCTCCCATAGTTTCCTATCAAATTCCTTTGAGGCCATCCTCACAATCTGAGTTGAAATGTACTAAATCCTCATTGTCAGTGACTTGAGTAAAGTCTTGTATGAAATGTTAGGTAATGTGATAGGGAACCAGCTCAGCTTGAAATTTGTTTAGGATTGCCTCATTGTGGTATCATTTTTATATCCTCTTTGTGAATCATCTCTTCCATGACTAATTCCCTAAGGCTTTCGGCTATATTTTATAGAGATCAGGTCTTGTGAAATTCCTTGCAGCATTATAAAATGTACATGGATGGTGAGTTATCTTCACCGATTACCTTTAGAGGTTCTACAATTTCATCCAAGGAGAGTTGTGGGTCACATTGGGCCATTTACATAGATTAAAGTAATTTGGAACCACATCCTGGCAGGTTTGAATTGCTTCCTTGTGCTCCTGAGATATCTCTTGGGCATGAAAAACCATTTTCTAGTCGTGCATAAATTCTTGAGCAATGTCAGTCTTTATTTTTACTATTTGTGTTAAAAATACATCATATATTTACATAAAAGTATATACAAACAACAAATCAAAAGGTGGAGGGTATATACAATGGAGCTTATATCCTCTTCCGTAAGGCTACTAATTCAGAAATAAAATATGAATAAGCTACTGGATCTAAAGATTGAGCATATTTTATCGGTAAGGCACCCTTAGCCAACAGCTGGTGATGCACCTTATCATGCCTCATGGTACAAAAAGTAGGCAAAGAACTAACCTTTTGGTAAAAATGTAACCTGCAGGGAAAATAGAGCAGACTCTCGAGCACTGCCAAATCCTAATGACATTCCCAAAAATATGTTTCACCATCTCATAATGGTGGCAAACAAAGTAAAGTCCATCAAAAAGCCTCCTCTGCCAATCTGGACTTAGAGGGGGTCCCCTGGTAAATCACAAGCCATGCCAAGACTTGCAGCTTATATGAAAGTTGAATGGACTAGACACTATGTAGTCTATGCACTCACCTATCTTCTGGATCAACTGAAACCCATCTTGCAAGGGATATTGGATGCCATCAATGCAATGAAGAATAGAGCCTCTGTGAACCATAGCCCTGCAAGGGATGACCAAAGCTTCACTCCTTATCCCTCGAAAATAGTTCCGACATTGCAATGCTCATTTTGAACATGACCCCCTGGGGGATGAGCTTAACCAAATCCATAACTGATTGTCTATTGGGAGGGGGGGGGTGGGAAACCATACTCTTTCCAACAACATGCAACTATATCCCACAAATCTGCCCGAAATAAATGTTGTTCTCACTCAAGCAGTCAGACTGGAAGTGTGGCAAGTCTGCAATACGAGTAACCCATGACCTCTAGCTCCAATTGGGTGGCGGAGTCCTTGGTGTAGTTTTGACATGGTTTATGACATCATAGTAGGTCTGGGATTTGTTGATTTATGTGGTATATCTTTTTTAATAGAGGTTGTTTAGTAGCCAAGGCCTTGAATAATTGGTTGGAGTGCTTGTCACTAACTTTGAGCCAATGCAGTCAAGATCAAATATGGGCACCTTTTACTTTGAAAGCCTCTGCAATTTGTATTTCCTGTCTAATATTTGGAGCTTTGGCCCGCAACTTCTCATTGAATGGCTGTACTTTTGTCTTTCACCAAATCCATTTATTTGGTCTCTGCATTTCCTATGTGCCTGCTAGTAGCAGTGTCTTGTTTGCCATATTCTAGAAGAAGGGGATGCTGTTTTGGCAATAGCATCATTCCACCATTTATTCTAGCTCAAATAAGTTTTGGCCTTGGGTACTCAATTTCAAATCAAGTTGATGCTGTTGAGTTATGTTGGGAATTTTAGATGAGAGACATTAAGCTTATATGTTGTTTTGATAGGAGCTGGTAAGTTTGCTCCTACATAATTGCAAAGACAATTGGTTGGTGATCAGACAAGACATCTAGAAAGGTTAATTCTTATGATCCTGGTTACATCTGAATCCTGATGAAGAACCCATCACATAGTAGGAGTTATAACTTCAAATTATCTTGACTGCATTTTCATGCATGCAATGCAATGTATCCATACACAGTTACAAATTAGCTGTGTAACATTCTGTTTGCATTATGAATTTCTAGGAGTGTATACATTTTAGATTTTATTTGTATTGTCAATGGGGTCTATCTTGGGTGGTTAAAGGGGAGTGTTATCCTCCCCACCTTGGTTCAATTCCCGCTTGTGACATGCTTGCTCCTAATGGGTTGATTGGACTCTAAAGGAGTTGTTTCATGTGGATGGGGCCAGGTGAGATTCCTGGAAAGCTTTGGTGGATAGATGTCCCCTCAGTCATGGTATTTTAGCCAAGAAATCTCTTCACAATTATGTGGGTTTTCTCCTATTGACTGACATTTTAAAATTTAAAAAAAATTTAAACTGCAAAGCCTTGAGACCATTGTAATTTAACCTTACAGTATCGATTCCTCCCATTGTCTGACATTTCAAAATAAAAAAAATGTTAAACTGCAAAGCCTTGAGACCATTGTTATTTAACTTTACAATACCAATTATTGAAATAGTTCTATAGATGATCAAATAATGAGGGATAATGCATTTAGGAAAATATTTGGTTAGTGTTTTACTAGGAAAGCAGAGTGGTAAATCAATTTCTGTGGAGAAGTGTTTTGTCTGATGAATTGCTACAAATTTGCAAGTCTGATTTTAAAAACATATTCAATAAACTGGTTGTTAATTATGATCCGTGTTACTAACTCTTGTATATATCATTTCTACGGGTTATTTACGGTCATGTCACCGCAGATCTCTCTTTACATTGGCCACATCAATGCTTGTGTTTGCAGCCAAAACATATAATTGCTCAGCTCTTGTTATGCGTGTAAAGGCGGCATTCATAGATAAAACTGTTAGTAATCCTTTATACTATAATTTCTCCTATAGAAATGAAATAACATGTAATAACAATCTTGAAATATTGTTTATTAATATTTTATTTATTTAACAATGATCTGGTTCATGTGAAATACTTCATGCATAACTGTTATCATTTGAAGTATTTAAGAGACAATCTTGATTGCTGATTTTCCCATTGCATTTTAGGTTATTCTATTCTTCTGACTGCTCATGTTTAAAAAAAAAATTTAACTCATGGTGCAAGACAACTATGTTATATATGTATTCATTTGAACAAGGTTGTGATGACATCTCTGCTTTCTGATATTTCAAACAGATTGATCCTTTTCTACAGTTGATTGATGATAGTAGGCTGCGAGTTGTGAATTCAATTATTCGTGAGGGAGCATTATATGGTTCAAGTGAGGAAAATACTGCTACATTGGAGTTTCTTGCAGCAGTAACAGTTACAGAAGACCAATCAACAGAATCTTTAGTGTCCTTGATCATTAACAAGTTAGGCAGATTATCAGAGGTGGATATAGTTGTTTCAGTTAGAGTTCAGTTTAGTTTCCCATAAATTCCTTTTAAAATGATTTTCTTTTTGTTAGAGGTTTGCATATTAAATTTTGTTAGATCATAGAATAATTCTTGTGAGATATAGTTATTATGGAATATAATAACTTAAACCTTTTTATAGCTTCAGTGTGTTCATGTGGTTGTATCATTGTGTATAACTGGAAGTATTGGTTCTATAGACAGAGGTTTCTACCATGAGGAAAGAACTCCTGCAAAACTTTTCTCTTGATGATGCATTTTCCCTAGGTGCTCAACTGTACATGGAGACACCCCGTCCATGTTCACCATTTGTATCACAGGAAAATTCATCATTTTCGGAGGTGATCAAGAGTTCTATTGAAAAAATACATGTTATTGAAGAAAGTCCTTTTCTAAACAAATAATGATTTGTTCCATAACAGTGACACCAATTTGTTACAAAACAACTACCTTTTAGTTACTGCATTTGGGTATAATCAAATGGCACCTCCAACATACACAACAGAGGAATATCTGGTTAATGAACTATTTGGAAGTGAGGCCAATAGTAAAGAGCATGTTTATAACGATGCCAAAGATGTTTTGGGTGTTAATCAACTATTAGAGTCAGTATTTTCCATATCCATGTTTTTATGAGTTCATTTTTTTTTAAGCAAATATTGTGCTTTGGTGTATGCCTAGTACCTACTTTTTTAGGTGTGTGAAATAATGTGCTTTTGTTTCTTGCCATGTTTTGTGTTGAATATATGCAAATACAACAATGAGGGTTCAAAGACAATTCCATTAACTTCAATAATTATTATAGTTCTTCACATAACAATTAATACTTTTAGGTTCTGATTTCATTCTAAAACAATTCCATTATTAATGGCCTCAATGAATTTTGACTATGGGAAAGTTCTAGACATAGCATGACATGTTGCAAGTAGTATATCCATCTCAACTTCTCCCATACCTTACAGCCAAATGGAAAGCCAGTGTGATGCTCTTGTAATTGGAAAACAAAAGAAAATGTCAGTTGTCATGAGCTTCAAGAGAAATCCAGATCCCTTGCTCCTTCCTGCACCAAAAAAGGATGATTTGAATGGATTAATTGTGTATGAAGGTAATCAAGGCCCGCAGAAGGTAGGTTGATCAGATTGCTTATTTCTCTTTTCTCCAATTGTTCTTCTATGGGGTTTTCTAAAAGCTGTATCCCTTTGTATTTCAAATTTTCATCCACAAGGATTTGTAATAAGTCTGCGCCATTCTTGTTTGCAGATTAAAAATAACTCCTTCAATGGACAGAGACTAGCTATCAACTCAGGAAATGCAGAGTGGTTTAACATCACTTCTAGCCTGTTGCATTCTTCATCGGAAGAATGTCAGCATTCTTGGCAATCTTTCAGGCTACCTCCGTCAAGCCCCTACGACAATTTTCTCAAAGCTGGTCGCTATTGAAATTTTGATGGATCCTTTTCAAGCAGCAAACTTCTAGATATTTAAGTACAGCATCTTTATAGAGGAAAATACATGACTGCATTCCAATCTTGATTTCTGAAGATTTCTTCATTCTTTTAGAATTGTTTGTATAAATGTCGACTGTAATTTCATGCTGGTTTTCCTAGAAAGAAGTAAGCAGTGTTGTTAGTGTCAAATTGGAGAGAAGCTGTTAGTTCATTCCTTATCATGAAGAGAAATAGATATTTGTGTTTCCTTAAAGGAGACATTTGGAACAATGTATGACAACTATCTTTTCTTGTACCACATAGAGGCTTCGCAATTGAAAAGGTTTTCAACAACTTTGCAATGAAATGCAAATCTTTTCAAATTTAACTCTTTTGAGTCCTTGTACGTTATGATGAAATTGCCTTGGGTTTTGAGAAAGTTCATGAGAAAGGAAAATTGACATTGAGCATGTGGAAGATTAGTTGGTAGAACATAGTTTATTAGTCCCAACAAACTATAACTATGTTTTCTTTCTTTTAACCACTTGGTGAATTTTTCATTTTCTTAACTTGTTCATGCTTGAATACTCTCTGTCTTTCAAGAATTTGGAATCTAATTTCATTATTTTCCCATTACATTGTTGCTCAAATTCAATGGCTATACCCCACCTCAACTTCACACACTTCTACACACATTCAGGAAAGGTAGAAGAACTTGCTTCTATACAAACATTAAGGTGTGTCTCTAGTAATCTGGCATTTGTATTTTTTTTTTTAAACACTTATAGCCGTCAGTTAAGCGACGGCCTGTAGGTGATTTTTTTTTTTAAAAATTCAATACCGTCGCTTAACCGACGCTTATGTTTTCATAATCTGTCGGTTAATAGACGGGTTTCTTTGGTGAACCAATGGCCATGCTGTAGAAGCGACAGCCTATAGGTGTAAATGTTTTTAAAAAAAATTTCAATACCGTCGCTTAACCGACGTTCCAGTTTTCATAATCCGTTGGTTAATAGACGGGTTTCTTTGGTGAACCAATGGCCATGCTATCGCTTAACCAACGCTTACGTTTTCTGCACCGTCTCTTAATGGACGCTGGCATTTTCATTATCGTCATTTAAGCGACACGTGTTTAAAGTTTAATATGAATTAGATGTCGGATAACCGATGATTTACATTTAACCGATGGTAAACTGAGTTGTCTCTTAACCGATGGATTGAAAATATTTCGGATAACTAATGACAATCCACCGACGCTTACAAAAAATCATAGTGTCATACATGCGACAGGGAAGTGTCAAAAATCTGACAATACGACTGTCGAATTTTTGGTCGAAATGTAGTTGTGACACTCGATTGGATATACTTATTTTCCAACAACTCTTGCAGTTACATCTTCAACTCTAGCATCTCTGGTGTACTCATCCTGTAGGGTGTCTTGGACACTGGTGCTACTCCTGGCACAAGTTCAATGGTGAAATCAATGTCCCTCTTTGGAGGAAGCCTTGGAATCTCATCAAGAAACACATCCTTTAATTCCTATAACACCTGATAGTCCTCCAACCTAGGAGTTTCAACTCGTGTTGGTTCCAAAATATGAGCTGCATACTACTGGAAACCTTTCCTATAGAACCTCTTAAACTGCATTGCTGAAACCTATCTTACTGAAATTACCTTCGGAATACCTTTCACAATTACTGGGTTTCCTTCTTCATCCATGCATTCAAAAGTCTTGTTATAAAAATCAAGCTTCACTCGGTGAGCTTCTAACTAATCCATTCCAATGAGAACATCATAGGAACCAAGTGGTAGAACATTCATATCTACACAAGTGTTCAATCCATTCATGACCAATGGACATTTCTCTACCACTTCCTTGACATTTCTCTTAGTCCTAGTGGATAGTTGAACGAACCAAGATTTTGTATGCTTTACCTTCTTAAAAGCACAAGTATCCACTACTATAGGAGTAATGTAACTATGAGTAGAACTATGCTCAATCAAAATAGAAATAGATTGTTCAACAATCTTACCTGCAACTTCAACCATAGTTGATTGGTGATCTGCCTTACGTTCTCTAGTGCTGCATAAATTCTAGGGACTACTCTTGCTACTTGACCCACTGTTTCTGCTTCCTGAATATTATAAGCTGGCCTTGCACTTTCATTCTCAAGTGGACAATATCTGCACAAGTGAGGTCCTTGACATTTGCAACATTTGAGTGGACCTTTATTCTGTGGTGGCTCTTTAGGTTTCATACCTGTCACTCCAACTGGATTACTCATAGCTTGGGATGGCTTCTTCTGCTGATTCCTCAATCTAGAAGGTTTGAAACCTTTCCTTCTTTGGTCAAGCTTCTCATTCTTCTTGTCCTTCCATGCCTTATGGTAATCAGGCTTACCTTTGCTTTTCTCATACCAATATTTATCATTTCTTATTGCTTCTTCGAGATTTCTCAGTGTTAGCTTTTCCTATGCTTAGCTAAGACATCAGTATTTCATTTCATTTTCATAACAAAAGCATATACACAGGATCACTGAAAGAAACAGCATCACAAGAACAACACAGATTTATCCTGGGAAAAACCTAAAGGGAAAAAACCAACAAAAGCTTCCTCAATATAGATTCCCCAAAAAGGTAAAAGATAAAACCAGCAAGGAGATCAAAAACCTGATCCTCCTCCTTCTCCAGCTACTTCTTTGCTCCACAAGTGCGCTACTCAAGTGAGTGTGTGTGTTCAAATGAGGACAGCTACACCTCTATTTATATTCATACATTCACTTCAATTAACTCATTCGACATGTAGGCTCGAGTTAATCATGTAGGCTCGAGTTACACATATAGGCTCAAGTAACCACACTGGGGTGCTAATGACCCACCTTTGCAATTAGAGGGGACAACCTCATGACTCTTATTAGTTTTTCTGATTAGAAGCATCAGGGTACAAGATAATACAAGTGGTTCTCCCGGTAGGACCATCGGGGACCACAAAAGATACATATAGAATATTCTTCAAAGTTAGAATATTTCAACACTCCCCCTTAACGAGAAGGGTATTCTACAACAACATCAACAACAACAATAGTAGGAGAGGACATCATCAACATCATCGGGGTAACACATCTATAAATAATTGGAATCTTTTCAACATCATATAGTCTTCATCTTCAATTTTCAATGACAACAACTCTTTGATCAGCATTAGCATCTTTTGACCTTTTGATCAGCAACATCTTCAACACTTTGACATTTTGATCAGCAACACCTTCAACAACATCTTCAGCACTTTGAAATTTCGAACAACAACAACATCTTAAACATTTTGATCAGCAACATCTTCAGCACTTTGATCTTTCGATCAGCAACAACATCTTCAAGATTTCGATCAGCAACATCTTCATTACTTTGATCTTTCGATCAGCAACAACTTCTTCAGCATTTTGTTCTTTCTATCAGCAACCTGATCAATAACATCGTGATCAGCACCATAATCATACTTCAATTCTCAAACAGCGTCATCATCATGATATTCTAATCTTTTGATCAGTATGTCTTCATCATCACATACTGATCATTTGATCAGTACGTTATCATCATCATACTCTGATCTTTAGATTAGTACATCATCATCATCATCATACTCTGATCAGTACATCATCATCACCATACTCTAATATTTCAATCAGTACATCATCATCATGCTCTGATCTTTTGATCAGTACATCATCATCATCATACTCTGATCTTTCGATCAATACATCGTAATCATCATCATACTTTGATCTTTTTATCAGTACATCATCATCATCATACACTGATCTTTCGATCAGTACGTCATCATCATCATAAAAAAATCATCATCATGAAAACATCAAAATATCATCATCATCACACTTTGATATTTCGATCAGTACATCATCATCATCATAAAAACATCAACATCATCAAAACATCAACATGATCCTTCCTATTGGAATTACGGGATTTAGGTCTTTACGGAGTTACGAGTGATCCTTCCTTTCGAAATTATGGGATTTAGGTCTTTAAGGAGTTACTAATGATCCTTCCTTTAGGAAAATACGGGATTTAGGTCTTTACAGAGTTACTAACGATACTTCCTTTTGTAATTACGGGATCAACACATTTGTGGAACTCAGACAATCCTTCCTATTGGAATTACGGGATCAACACATCTATGGAACTTAGACAATCCTTCCTATTGGAATTACGGGATCAACACATCTATGGAACTTAGACAATCCTTCCTATTGGAATTACGGGATCAATTCAATGATCCTTCCTTTCAGAATTACGGGATCAACACAGATGTGGATTTCAGACAATCCTTCCTATTGGAATTATGGGATCAACACAATTTTGGAACTTAGACAATCCTTCCTATTGGAATTACAGTATCCATTCAATGATCCTTCCTTTCAGAATTACGGGATTTAGGTCTTTACAGAGTTACTAATGATCCTTCCTTTCAGAATTATGGGATCAACATAGATGTGGAACTCAGACAATCCTTCCTCTAGGAATTATGGGATCAACACACATTCTCGAGTACCGAAGTCACCAGATCCATTCGGAACCGAAGTTCAAGGATGATACAATCCTACCACATTCACGGGGACCGAGATCTCCGGATACATTTTGAACCGAGGTTCAGGGATGATGCAATCCTACTACTTTCACGGGGGCCAAGACCTCTAGATACATTTTGAACCAAGGTTTAGGGATGATGCAATACACCACTTTCATGGGGCCGAGACCTCCGGATACATTTTGAACCGAGGTTCAGGGATGATGCAATCCACCACTTTCATAGGGGCCGAGACCTCTGGATACATTTTGAACTAAGGTTTAGGTGTGATGCAATCCACCACTTTCACAGGGGCTGAGAGCTCTAGATATGTTTTGAACTGAAGTTCAGGGATGATTCAATCCTACCACATTCATGGGGGCCAAGACCTTCGGATACATTTTAAACTGAAGTTCAAGGATGATGCAATCCCATGACATTCACGGGGGATGAGACCTTCAAATACATTTTGAACCGAAGTTCAAGGATGATGAAATCCCACCACATTCACGAAGACTGAAGTCACTGGATCTATTTTGGACAGATGTCCTCTGATGATACAATCCCTCTTCATTCTCGAGGACCGAGGTCACAGGATCAGTTTTGGACAGATGTCCCAGGATGATACAATCCCTCTTCATTCTCGAGGACCGAGGTCATTGGATCACTTTAGGGCAGATGCCCAGGGATGATACATTCCCACTGCAACATCACTACTCCCCCTTTCTAGGAAGGTTCTTTCGAACCTCACCAAGCTTGTCTCAGAAGTGTTCGAACTTCATTAACACATCAGCAACCAAACCATCATCATCTACATCTTTAGTATGTGAATACTGAACTATCACCATCTATGTCTCCACTATGTAAATACTGAAAACATCATCATCTATATCTTTAGTATAGAAATACTGAAAGCATCATCATCTCTATATTCAGTATAGAAATACGGAATCACCATCATCTACATCTACAGTATGTAAATACTGAAACATCATCTATATATTCAGTATGGGAATACTTAAACATCATCATTTACATCTTATCTCGTATGTAGAAATACCGGATTTCTATGTGTTACGACGGAACACAGGGTTCTCTGTCATCACAAATCTGGTTATCACATAGAATCATTGTAGTATCCATCTTTAGTTCAAAGAGACCTGATATCATCTTCTGAAACCATATGGCTTCACAACTTAGCAGAGCAATCTGCTATGTATCTTGCTTCTTCCATGCTACGAGAAACATTGGACTATTTCCTGCTAAACCATGAACTCATAGCAGACCCCAAACAAAAGCATCTACCTAATGTGCTTTTCCTGTCTGAGATACTTCCATCCCAATCTACATCTGTGTAGCCATACAATCTATACTCATGGCTACCATCGTAATATAAACCAAAGTCTATAGTCCCTTTCAGATATCTCATCACATGTTTTGCAGTTACTAGGTGAACCCATCATGGTTGAACAAGATATTGACTTAAGGTGTTCAAAGCAAAACAAATTTCTGGTCCGGTATTTGTTAAGTACATCAATGACCCAATGATCTATCTATAATGAGTCATATCCACTAACTATGATGAGTCATCAGCTAACAGCTTCAGGTTGGATTTCATGGGTTTGGTCATGACTTTGCATTCCAACATATTGAATCTCTTCAATATCTCTACTGCATACTTTCCTTGGTTGAGAAAGATTTCTTCTGAACTTTTCCATACTTCTAGACCTAGGAAATAATGCATTAACCCAAGGTATTTCATCTCAAATTATTCTGCTAGTTTCTTCTTGCTTTCCATTACCTGTTTCTCATTTCCTGTCAAGGATAAGTCATCCACATATAATAACAGGATGACAAGTTCATCTTCTACAACCTTGAGATAAAGGTTAGGATCAGCTTTACTCTTGGTAAATCCCATGCTCGACAAGAAAATATCTATTCTTCCATACCAAGCTCTGGGATCTTGCTTCAGGCCATAGAGGGCCTTCTTCAACTTGCATACGTGATTCCATCTAGCTTCAACTTCAAATCCTGGTGACTATTCGATGAAAAAACTCTTTCTCAATCATACCATTTAGGAAGGCTTGTCTTTATTTCACCATGGAAGAAAATACCATGATATTTCTGAAGGAAGTGTACCTTACTTCTTGGAGAAAGTGTCTCTTCAAAATTAATTCCCTCTTTCTGAAAGAAACCTCCAGCCACAAATATTGCTTTATACTTCTCGATACTTCAGTCAGCTGCATGCTCTATTTTGTATATCCATTTGGAGGATACAATACTCCTTCCTTCTGGTTTGGGAACTATATCCCATACATCATTCTAGTATTCTTTCATCATGGTTTTGTCTTGTCAGATCATCAACATATCCTAGTCTTCTACATTGAACTTTGAAGATTGGAACCCGCTTTACTCTTGGTAAAGTCTCGATCTATCAAGAAGTTGTCCATCATGTCGTACCATATCAAACTCAAATATCTTCTGTATTCACTCCCCCTGAAGTGGCATATTATCTTCCTTCTTCATTTTGTACAGGTGGTTCTATGCTTGATATATACTCGTTAATAGAGTATGTCATGTCATAGTCTATTCTTTTTGAGACAAATCACAAACCTTTCTTTGTACACTTGTTCTTGTAGATCCATATGGAGGATACTATGTACTTCCCTTTATGTCTCAAAATCATATTGTATACATCATTCCCCATGATCAACTGTTATTCTTTGATCATAGTTTCTTTTATAGTATGCTTTTCTTCATCTTGAGTTATCTCTCATACCCATGGTGGTCTTCATCCTTTGAGGTGGATTTACCGCTTTTTGAAGCTCTTTCTTCCGTCATGGTGTCTCTGACCCTGGGAGCTTCAGATTCATGTTTATTGGATTGTCATCACTTGTTCTTCGGAACAAGTCTCATCCTTCTTTTCTTGTAGGAGGTTGTACATGACCTTTCCTACAATTCAAATGCACCAGTTGCATGGTTAGAACTATTTCATGAAACATATGCATAACAACAAATTCTTATGCATCATGCAACTATTTAGCCAATACAACATTCATCCATATCTCACAAAAACTTTCTAGATTCCTTCCATCTCTACCATGACATCATTGATATTGTGCACTAATCCAATATGTCAGCAAAGAGGTTTGATAAGTAGCACTGGAGAGTTGTATAGCGCCATGAGCTACTTACCCATCACATGCATATTAGTAGTATAAAGTCATTAATGCAAACAATCTATCATGCACAACACATCAACTGAATATAATCAAATGTAGAACAAAACAATATCATTAAATGACAATTAAATACTTATCTTTTGTTTGTTTCGTGGGTAGACTCCTTCTTTATCATTCTGCTTCATCATCTTCTTCATTCATGAAATCATCATTGCTTATCCAGATGATAAGATGGATAAGAGGCTCTTTAAGAATTGAGTTCTTCATATTCCTCATCGCTTGAAGGATATTCTTTGAATGGTGAGATCTTGATCTTCAATTGCTCCCATCTTCTTCTTCTCTTCTTATTAGTCAAGCTGAAAGTAATCACTTACTTCTGGCATACATTCTTCTTCTACCGCTTCAAGTTGTTATGCATTCTAGATCTTCACATTCTTCAACTGTTTTCTCAAATCCATCTTCTGATTTAAGTTCTTTTCTTCAAATAGCTTGATCAAGGATTCAAACATCTTCGGTGTCTTTAGGGAAGACACTTGTGGTATAAGTTGATTCGTGATTGAATCAAAAATGATCTTCTTGGCCTTGATCAAGTTCTTCTTGTGTAAGGCTTTGAGCCTCATCTTCGTATGGAACTGGAACCTCTCTACTCATGTAGGTGTCCAATTCATTCTCTTCAGAGAGATAAAATAATTCCATGCTTGGAAGTTGTTAACTGATGTGATATATCACTTTGAAATGAGAACCTCAAATGAAAATAGAAAAATATTAGATCTTACCGATTTGAGGTGTCCGTCCTGCTTCTAGAGTTGGCTTATCTAGGGCTTGTTAGAGAAAACCTAATTTTTAAAACTTGGAATATTTCAGATCTAATTGGATAGAAATATATATCTCTTCAAATGGAGCTATCCAATGTACTCCTTTTCTGAAAACAGTGGAGGGAAGCTCCCGGAACAGGAAGCCCTAGTTTTCCAATTTCTTCTGCAGAAATTCCTGTCACTGTGTCTGTGATATCTCCGAAATTACTGCTGCTTTATGTCTTAAATTTCGAACTGAGGTAAATGCACATGTTCCTGATACAAAACCATCAGTTTCATCAGAATTGGTTTCACCAATTTGTATTTATGATCATTTTCCCAGGGTGACCTGTTACAGGACTGTTTAGAACAAAGATGTTGTACGGCATGCCACGTGTCACTAGTTCATCTTCTGAGTCTAATATTCTGACCATAGAAGTTACAGTCTGGTATTTTTCTGGAACATCTTTAGGAATTCCATTTGGACCTAGGTAGCCCAAGCTATAACTATTTTCTCTAGGTGTCCTGTTTAGGGATGAATTCTAGAAGAGGATGGAACCATAACTTGGAGGGATCATATCTCCAAGAATATAGTGCATGTAAAGCTGAATTTTGGAAACAATGTACATCAATATTGAATATGCATCCTCTGCAATTTTCAGCTCCTGAACCATCTTCAATATTAGGATATATCGAATGTACCATAACTTAGCAGTTTTAGTATTTAGGTTTTTTCTGGCTCAGGGTCAAACTAGGGTTTGACTTTCCCAGAGTTTCACCCAACCAAAAATATTGATCCAAGTATCTAAATTTCGATTTTCATGAGGAGAGAAATCCTATTCTAGGCTCACTAAAAAAAAATTCTTCTGCAAGAAGCCCTAATTTCTTTCGGGGAGAGAGAGAGGGCTATTTTTCCTTGTGAAAGTTGTCCTATTCAGGTTAGCTATGATACCATGTTAAATTTTCATATGCTTAGCTAAGACATCAGTTATTCGTTTCATTTTCATAACAAAATCATATACATAGGATCACTGAAAGAAACAACATCACAAGAACAACACAGATTTATCCTGGGAAAACCCTAAAGGGAAAAACCCAGCAAAATCTTCCTCAATATAGATGCCCCAAAATGTAAAAGATAAAACCAGAAAGGAGATCAAAAACCTGATCCTCCTCCTTTTCCAGCTACTTCTCTCCTCCACAAGTGCCTACTCAAGTGAGTGTGTGTGTTCAAATGAGGAGAGCTACACCTCTATTTATATTCATCCATTCACTTCAATTAACTCATCGGACATGTAGGCTCAAGTTAATCATGTAGGCTCAAGCTACACATGTAGGCTCAAGTAACCACACTAGGGTGCTAATGACCCACCTTTGCAGTTAGAGGGGACAACCTCATGACTCTTATTAGTTCTTCTGATTAGAAGCATCAGGGTACAAGATAATACGAGTGGTTCTCCCAGTAGGACCATTAGGAACCACAAAAGATACATATAGAATATTCTTCGAAGTTACAATATTGCAACACTCGGTTCATAGAACCCAATTCTATCTTTGTAGGCTTGAGGCAATCCACTCAGAAACTGCCATATCTTCACTTTTTCATCTCTGATCTACCGAACATACCTCAACAATTCCAAAAACTTATTTGCATATTCATCCATGGTATGTTGTCCCAATCTCATCTCATGGAACTCTTTAACCTTCTCATCATAATATCTATCAGAGAGGTATGTCTGCCTAAAATACTTCTTGAACTGTTTCCACTTCAGTTTCCCTTCATTGATCCTCTTTACTTACTTGAAGTTTTCCCACCAAATGGACGCTCTTCCATTCAAATTGAATATGGAAACTCTTTGCTTCATGTTTCCTGAATAATCTTGCACTTGAAAGTATTTCTTTATCCCAAGAATCCAAGCTTTAGCTTCTTGTCCCATCTTTATCTCACCATCAAATTTAGGAGGTTTAGCTTTCCTAAATTCATCCCGAGAGTGATCCCTATGGTGTCTTCTTCTTTTCCTCTTATGAGAATATTAACTTGTATCTCCACTAGATTATTCATAATCATATGGTCCACTGGAAGTCCTTCTTCTTCTCCTAGTGCTGCACTTACTGCCTTTTGGTCTTGATGTACCTCATCCAGAATCTATCTTTTTTTGCCAGTCTGTCAAACTCTAAAATATGGCAGCATTCAATTGATGTTGCTCTTCCTGGGATTTAACCAAGATTCTCATGGTGGATGCAACCTTGAACGGTGTCGCCTAGAATATCCTTCCATTAGATTCTATGTCATCATTTCCATTATGGAAATTTTCTCCCATGGCATCTTCTGCTCGCTCGTAAGAATCTCGAGCATCATACCCATCATGGGTTCTCATGACTGAACAACCTCTTGCTTTACCACACTATTCTTCTGGAGTACTACTCTTGGAAGTTGTCTCTAATTTTACAATGTGTTAGTAACAAACTGTTAGATGCATATCACTAATATAAATCAAAACTACTTACCTTCCTCTTCTGGAAATTCATAAAAGACAATTTTGCTTAAAACACAAATTTTTTCTCTCTTTCTTTTCAGCCCAGTGACTGTTAATAATATGCTGAAATATGTTGAAAACCTATTGAAATACAGTCGAAAACTACTTGAAAAATTACTGAGAGGTTACTTTGAAAAACCCAAATCTCCTTAGTCCCAACCAGACCTCTTCCCAGCTATCTATCTGATACTTCGGTGGTCAAAACACCTAGTTCATCGGTGGTCTGTTCATTTATTTCTTTCTGGCAGTTCGGTGGCAACCCAACTAAACTTCCAATCGGCATCGATGAGAAATTCAAATGTTCATCGAGTGCACAGTCCCTTGAGCAGACGGAACGACAGAAAGTGAACTTACAACGATTTCCATAGACATCTATTGGCGAGCTGCTCATCTATTTCCTATCGGCATATTGGGCCTACAGTAATCTATCATTCCGCAACAGCGGCCAACAATCTCGTTATAATTTTCGTGGACCAAAGCTTGACGGTGGTCGGAGCAGCATCCTACTATGGCATCAGACGCTTAGTCCTATAGGCATCCACAATGGTGGTTTCCATAAGCCCTAACTCTTCTGCAGTGTCGGCACTCTCGAGCACTACACGCCACCGTAGTTATGTTATCGAAAGTCAAAACCACTATTCACTAAATGCCTCAACATCGGTGAGTGGAGAGACTAATGCATCAGCAAAATAGTTTTTAAGGCATCTGTAATGGCATCCCACAATATTCCTATGTCTTCCGTGGCCACAAGCCCATCAGCAGTCAGAAGCACTAGCTATTGCAGCGTCAGATGGATAGTTGACCGTAAGCAGCCACAACGGTGGGTCACCTTCATTGAACTTTTTTCTATCGGTGATCCGATCCACTAACATTTCTCGATGGCCGATGATTACATGCTTTAGAGAAAATTTTGGATTTTCTTGTTGCCTTGTCTTCCGTGGCATCGGCTCTTCCATCTTCTATTCATCGGCGATGTTAATGACTATTCTTCTCCGATCGCCAATAATCCTGTTCCTTAGAAAAGTTTTGTAAATTCTGTGCCATCGGCTGTTGGAGGCACTACTCGTCGGATGCATAGTTGTGTAGCCCTCTGCAACAGTGGGCGCTTGATCAACTATTTTCCACCAACATCCATCAGTGGTCTCATCAACTAAATTTCACCAATGATTTCAACACTTAAACAAAATTTTGAAAATTTCTTCTTCTGTCGATGGTCGAAACCACTAAGCACTACTTGTCGGTGTTTTAGTCCACACGGCAGCCGCAACGACGGACTGACAAACAACTAAATTCTTCCTCGGTGTCGACGATCCCAACCACTATTTTCCACCAACGACATCATTGGTTTGAACAACTAATTTCTCCCAGGGTCCACTGCCACATTGGCGGTTCCGTCATCTAAATTTTGTCAATGATTTTATGACCTAGAAAAATTTTCAAAACTTTTCTCTTTTCACTTTCTTCTGCCACGTCGGCTATCAGAACGACTAGCAACTGCTGCATCAGATGGTTAGTTCCCTAGTCACCCATAATGGAGGAAATCCATTAAAATAAATCCTTCCACTGTTCATCGGTGATGAATACTACTAACATTTTTTGATGGACGAGCTGAAGTACATCGACGTCGGTAGTCAGAACTTTTCCTCGTCAGAAGACTAGTGCTCTAGGCTTCTGCAATGGCGGGTGCACGAACCACTAATGTCTTCTGATGGGCGATGATTTCATTACTTAGGGAAATTTTCAAAAAAAATTCCACTGCTAAAACATTTTTTCTCCACGGCATCGACAGTCGGAGGATCTACCTATCGAAAGGATAGTCCTCTAGCCATTCGCAATGGCGGTGCTCGACCAGTGAAGCATCGATAGTGTGATCAACTAATCGTCGTTGATTCATTGAAATAATTTCGCTACTGGGCTCTGCATGGGAGTTCCATCAGTCTAAGTTTCTTTATGTGCCGATGGCCAAACTCTTAGAAATGTTTCCAAAACCAAGGCTCTTTGTCCCTCATCGAGTGACCTTCAGATTAGCTTTTCTACTGCATCAGAAGAACTTCTCACTAAGTTCTCCGATGAGCTGACATTCTAGCACTTAGAAAATTTTGTGAATTTTCTTGTCTTCACCCATTCTCCTGGGAAGTAGGCAACCTGCCTCTGTTAACTATTTCTCATGGCCCTCTGAGGCCCAAATACTGCAACATAAGCTCTATCACTGCATCTTCACGGTGCATTCAGGCCCATGCTACAACCAAAGCTCTGATACCACACTGTAACATCCCTGACCCTCTAACTGATGAAGAGGACACTACTATACATCAAATCATCCATGAATCTATCCCCATGAACATGAACATACATACATATATTGCTGAAGCATGATACTTAAAACATAAGACATATTACGAAGTATAATAGTTCATATACACAACGGAAGAAAAACATATCAATCAACACTCATGTATAAATAGATCAACATTTAACATGTATATCATCATTCCTCAATGGTAAATACAATTGCAGATACAAGTTAGGAAAGAATGCTTATCTTATGAACAACTTGTTCCATAACCAGCTATGTCACTGCAACGTTCCACCCAACCATAGGCCCGCGTGCTCCTCAATCTCTCAGTAACGCTGCCACCCTTGATTTGAGCATGATTCCCCAAGGAATAAGGAACTAACAGGCTTACACATAGCCAAGGATAACAACAACACAAGGTACACAGTTCATCCAAGCCAACACAGTTGGGTTTATCAAGCGAACAACGAATCAGCCAAGCCAACAAAGTTGGGTTTATCAGGACATCTAGGAGATGGGAAAGGCTAAATGCTAATCTAGTGAGCTCATTGAAGAGCTACAAACACCAACACCAGAACCAGCCCAGCTTCTAGAACACCCACACACACCCAACACAAGGAAATCAGTCCCTTCTCTGCAACACAGCCCCTTAGACACTGATCTCCCTTCCAGTGCTATTTAAGGGTTGTGGAGAAGAAATATAGCTCAGTAGCCCTGTCTATGTGGTTCTCAACCCACAAGGTTTATCAAGCACCTCAGGCCCTCATTCACCACTCCAATGCAGTCCAAGGACAAAACCATGTCATGCAAGCAACCAAACAACTATTCAATCTTTTACAGGGGAAAATCATGATCAACCAGAATGTAGGAACTCCCAACAATTCTTCAAGTAATACCACCACAAAAATGGAAAACACAACCAAGAAAAACATAGGCAAACAACAGCCCACAAACAACTATGAACCCACAACACCTGATCCTCAACGCAATCGCTGGAGAAATTGCACAGGCAGAAAATTGGGAAAGAACAACTCTCAACCATGCATGATGGACAACGATGAAACCCATAGAACTATTGATGTCATTATAGCCATGATTCAGCGATGGAAATAACAGAACCATTATGGAGTCTGACAATGGTGGAAAAAGACACAAAAATCTGCGTGAACAAAGGAACGAATTGATCTACAAGCCCTCAAATTCGTGAGGCAGAGGAGAACCATATTTCTACATGAATGGGGAGAAAAATTCATAGACTAGCATTCCCATCAAAAAGGTAGAGCCAACCCCCAAACAATGAATTATGGATTCTTTTAACTCAGTCCATGTGAAGGTGAGTGAACAACCACGATCGGGATAGTGGACAGGCCAAAAGATGCGTCATGGAGAGAGTGTGACCATAGTGGTATTTCTGCTAGCAAAATGATACCCCAACTAACAACGAAATGACTAAGGTGGTGGTGAACAAAAGAGAGTGGTGACACATGGCTCTTCCCCCATGACTCAATGCTCAACATTCCCCTTCCTTATCCTTTGGAATCATTCCCCTTCTCAATTTAGTTGCAGTGAACATAGATGGTTGGGTTATTTAATTAAAAATCGCATTTACATGATGTCATAATTTAATATATGTCGTATGTCCTGATAGACCATCGGTGACCCTTCCAATCCAAAACATAACATAACCAAATTGAAGGTGGGGCTTTTGTCTTTAGATATTCACCATTATTATTTACAATATATGTATCATGTATATTTAATGAAAACGGGGTCAAAACTGGGGTGTTACACCTAAATATTGGACATTGTCCAAAAGAAAAAGAAAAACGTAAAAAAAAAGAAGAAAAAAGGGAAAAAAAAGTTAAAGAAAAGATAGAAGTAAAAGGAAAAAAGAAAGAGAGAGGGTAAAAGTGAAACCACACCTAGTTTCTTTAAGTGGGTTTGAGTTTGAATATAAAAGTGCAAAATAATTACTAGTAAAGAGAAAGTGAGATTTGAACTTAGGTGGGGAATGTAACACTCATTCATCCCAACCACCTAATCTACTAACATTTTACAAAACTTAAGGGAAAATAAAGATTTTACTATATAATAATTAATATAATAATCAATTATTATTCCTTAAACCTCACCATTCTTAATAAAACGAAATTCCTCCATGCACAAGAAAAATGGCAGAAATGAATGAAATTAAAGAAAGAATGGTGAAGTTAGAGCTTAACCAAGCATAAGGTTCTAAAAATATTAAGGGTTTACACTCAAGACTCAACCAAATCGAAGAAGAACTACACAAAACAAAAATCGAATTATCAGAAACTGTTAGAAAAGAAGTCAATGAATTAGTATCTTGGGAGACGGAAGGTGTAAAAAGAAACATCATAGTATTGTTTGAATCCGGGTTAAGAAAACTCAAGAATCATTTGGAAAACACAATTACTACATTACTATGAAATATTTCAAAGGAAGACCAACCATCCTCAAATTCAAGGCATCATAAGACAATTCCTCCCAAAAGAGGAAGTCCACAAGAAGAGTTCCATCACAATCTCTCTCCAAATCATGAGCAATCACTTTCTCCTCCAAAAAGGAATGGATATCAAATGAAACCCAAGTTAGAATTGTAAAAATTCAATGGAGACACAAAACGAAGGGTGGTGTGGATCAACAAGGCAGAAGAATTTTTTTCCATACACAATATCACAGCTGATGAGGAAATGATAAAATATGCCTCTATGCAACTAGAAGAGAGGGCTTACAACTGGTACATGTGGTGGAATCTTACAACATAGGAAACTAAGTGCAAGTGCAGAACATTTAAAAATGACTTCTTTAAGGGTTTTGAAGACTTAAAAGAAAAAGACTTCTTCGCAAAACTTACCAGACTGCATCAAAAAGGCGATGTCGATGAATACACCGACAAATGGGAAGCCCTGGAGACACATGTGCCAGCACTCATAGACAGTCAATTCCTAGAGACTTATGTGTATGGACTAAAACACTATATAAGAGATTAACTAGAGCTACTAAACGTATCAACCTTGGACAAGGTGAGACGCAAAGCAAAAATCATTGAAGAAATTTTTTAAAAAGCATGGAACAAAAAACATGACAAAGATAGAAGCTCTATTCCAAATATGAAAATTGACACCAAATACCAGCCATCACATCTAAGGAATGACAACAAAACCAAATTAGAATCCCAACAGATGAAAGAAGGAAACTATAAGTATTGCGGAGAGAAGTGGGGCCCATGACATAGATGTTTAAAAAAAGAGACCACCAAGAACTTATATCGATGTGAAGCAGAAGAAGAAAACAAGTCAAATAGCGATGAATCCGACATATAAGAAACTCATGACATCGAAAATCCCTTTTTATATTCAGAAGATGAATAAACTCCCAAAATATCAATTGCAGCCATAACAGGAATACACCAACCACAAACATTAAAATTAAAAGGGCATATAAAAAAAATAATGTTGTAGTCCTATTCGACACAGGAAGCACCCATAATTTCATCGATGTAAGTGTTGCAAAGAGGCTTAACCTTTTCATATATCCAGTACCCAACATGAGAGTAATGGTAGTAGAAGGAAAAAAGATTGAAAAAGTAGGGAAATGCCACAAAGTTAAGCTGCAAATATAAGATTATAACCTTGAGTTAGAATTTTACGTAGTGCCCTTAGGAGGAGTTGATGTAGTATTAGGAATTTAGTGGTTGCAAACACTAGCTACCTACTCAAAAAACCACCAAGAACACTTTATAAAGTTTAAATGGCAAGGATAAATATACAAATTATATGGATTCCAACCCCCTCACACGCAAATTGTGTCATCCCACAAAATGGAGAAGCTAATTCGAAAAGGAGCGCTAGGATATGGAATTATTAACTTTATAAGTAGTTAAACTAGATCATGTAGAGATCCAAGGGTTAATCCAAAAATACAAAAAATTATTCGAAGACATCCCCATGGAGTTACCACCAGAAAGGAAGATCGAGCATGTCATCGAAATCAAGTCAGGATCTATCCTTGTCAATGTTAAACCCTATATGTATCCACACCACCATAATACATAGATTGAAATATTAATCCATGATTTATTGAAATGTGGAGTGATTACAGAAAATCTAAGTCCTTATGCTACACCAGTAGTACTGGTGCAAAAGAAGGATGGATAATTTAGGCTATGTATCGATTACAGAGGACTAAACAAAATAAGTATTAAAGACAAATTCCCCATTCCATTTATCAATGAAATGTTGGATGAACTGCATGGCACATGGTACTTTTCAAAATTAGACTTAAGGTCAGGATATTACCAAATCAGAGTAAGGCTAAAAGATGTGGTGAAGAAATATTTCCGAACCAATGAGGGACATTACTAATTTAAGGTAATGCCTTTTGGGATAACTAACGCCCCAGTGACATTTCAAGCAACCATGAATAACCTATTCTAGTCATTCCTAAGGAAATTTGTATTAGCATTTTTTGATGACATCCTCATATACAGTAAGACATGGAAGGATCGTCTCACACACCTAGAATAGGTGCTCTCTATTTTAAAATAAATTTAGTTCTACGCCAAGATGTCCAAATGCACATTCGGTAAAGAAGAAGTGAGCTATCTTGGACACGTAATATCTAAAGGAGTCAAGGTTGATCCAAAAAAAATCAAATCCATCACAAAATGACCCAACCCTACTAACATCTCCAAGTTAAGAGGATTCCTCGGGCTAACGGGATACTACAGAAGATTCATTAGGAATTATGCACACAAAACCACACCCTTATCCAACGTTCTAAAAAATAATGCATTCCATTGCAATGAAGAAGTGGAAAAATGTTTTGAAGCCTTAAAAGGAATTATGTCCTCTACACTTGTATTAGCTACCCCAGACTTCTCCAAACCATTTATGATAGAATGTGATGCTTCAGGTTATCGGTTGGGAGAAGTACTAATGCAAGATGAACACCTGATAGCTTTTGAGAGCAGGAAATTAAACAAGTGAGAACAATTGAAGTCTACATATGATAAAGAAATTATGGAAATTATGCAGGAATTGCTAAAGTGGCGACCATACCTCATAGGGAGAAAATTCATGATCTGTACAGACCATAATAGTATTCAATACCTACTTCAACAGAAAATGTTGTCCACAGAGCAACATAAGTGGATAGAAAAAATTGTTTCTTTTGACATGGAAATAATACACAAAAAAGAGAAGGAAAATGTAGTCGTAGATGCACTCTCTAGAAAAGATGAGGATATTACCTCTTACTCCATCTCAGTTGCAAATCCAGAATGGATAAATGAAATATGAAGTGAATACACCAAGGACCTAGAAACAAGCAATATAATTAACAACTCCAACCGTGACCCCAAGTTTGAATGGAAAAACGATATTCTTTGGTATAAGGGGAGGATTTATTTGAACTCAAACTCTAAGTTCAATGTTAAAGCAATAAAAGAATCCCATGATTCACCAGCCGCCGGACATGTAGGATTCTTCAAATCTTATTATAATGCAAGAAGGTCATTTTTCTGGAAGGGAATGCAGAAAGATATCTAGCAATATGTGGCAGAATGCGACAATTTCCAGAGAAACAAAAGTTAAAATGTTTTAACCCTAGGGTTACTCCAACCCCTACACATTCCAAACTAGAAATGGGAAGAGATATCAATGGATTTCATCGATGGGTTACCTCCTTTAGAAGGAAAGGACAAGATCCTTATAGTGGTCGATCAATTAACCAAATTTTCTCACTTCATGGCAATAAAAAAAATAGACATGGCAAAACAAATTGCAGAAGTATTTTGCAAAAATGTCTACAAATTTCATGGCTTCCCAAAAGTCATCGTCAATGACAGAGATGCCAAATTTAATGCAAAATTTTGGAGGGAATTCTTTAAACAAATGGGTACATCACTCAATATGATCTTAGCTTACCACCCCCAAACAGATGGTCAGACTGAAGTCATAAATAAATGCTTAGAATAATATCTACGTTGTTTCGTAACAGATAAACAAAACCATTGGGCTCAATGGTTACACTTAGCATAATGGTGGTACAATTAAACATACCACACCTCCATAAAAATGACCCCGTTCCAAGCGTTATATGGGTATGAACCTCCAAATTGGAAGGAGTTATTTCTGAACGACACTAATGTTCCAAAAGTAAGGAACCAACTAGAGAAATCCCAAAAAAAAATTGAATTACTAAAGGATAACTTAATGAGGCAACAAGCAGATCAACACAGAATGGAAATATAATTTGAAGTAAGATATTGGGTATTCGTAAGACTCCAACCCTATAAACATGTATCCCTTAAAAGTGGAGGGAAACACAAGTTGGCCCCAAAGTTCTATGGACTGTACCAGATTATCCAAAAGATTAGTCAAGTGGCATATAAATTATAGTTACCTGATAAAAGTCGTATCCACAATGCCTTCCATGTATCATGTCTCAAAAAAATGTTGGGTAAATGTCAAATAGTACAAACAATACTTCCTATGTTAGATGATGAAGGAAGGGTCATTTGGGAACCTAAGGCAATCATTGCAATCCGAGAAAGAAAAATCCGTTCTAGAACACTCAAGGAATATCTCATTAAGTGGAAGAATTTTCTAGATGAAGATGCATCATTGGAGATAGAACAGTTTCATCAACAATACCCGTCCTTACCCTTGCTTTGAGGACAAAGCATTCTAAAAAGTGGAAATGTTATGTATCTAATATTACGAGCAATTATTTTAATATTAATGTAGTATTAATTAAAACCTAGGATCACACCCTTCTAGTGAAATTGTGTATTTTGACCTATGAAAGGTCTTCTCATCATTGTAATTAAATCATCATTCAATACTCAATTTTACTGTGGTTAATTTTTGGAATTCATGTGGGTTTTAGAGTTCTAGTCTGCTTCAAAATGGATCTACTTAGTTACCATATTGATTTATGGATTCTCTAGAATGGTGAATATGGAATTTAGGACTTATAGGGTGCACTTTGGATAAAATCCTAAAAACATGCGTCGAATAACCAAAAGATAAAATCCTCTAGTTCAAGGATAAAGAGATGTAATTTTGGGGCTTATTACTTAGAGGACAATTGTACTAGAATTTCTCATTACATTCTATGAAAATATATCTTCCCAATATTGGAACATTTTCCTTAAACAAAGTCCCTATATTCCATGGGTATCTGATAAAATAAATTTCCTTTTAACCTCTTCTTGCTATCATAACAAGAGGACTAAAGATAAAATTAACCCATGGAACTTTTTTTTCTACATTTTCTACCAAGTTGATTTCTTCTTTTTCGTTACTCTGTATGCTCATTTTTTGTTTGCATACCCAGTAAGTAATGTCCCTGGTATTATTATTTTTATGTTTTCTGCAAAGTTCATGGAATATTTCCTACAATTTTGGGTGTTTGTTTCTACCTTCATTATGGAACACATAACACTGGATGAACCATACATAGTCCAAAATGTGAAGAGTGTGATCACATGGCTAGTTGTTTTGGTTTCCAATATTCCAACAATTCAAATGACTCCTTTCACTTTATCAAAGAACCTACAAGTTACTTAGTATCTAGATTTCCAACTTAAGGGTAAAGGAATCATGGGACTTCAGATGAGAATAGTTAGTAATAGATCGCTAAGGTAATATAAGCCTTGGCATGGTCTTTTAGGAAAATTTTCCTACTGGCATGTAGTAATTCAAGAATGATTACATTTATGGGATGTCTTTATCATACCTTTGTACTAAACTTCAAAATTGGTTGTTCTTTAATCACCCATATTAGTAAGAGCTAGGGGCTATGTAAACCCATGGTTGCACAGAAATTGACTATGGAGATTCTCCACAATATGATGGCTTTGGTATACTAAGTATCCCTTCTTCTTTCTCGACAATCAGGAATTCATCACAAAATGAATAGGAAACAAGTAGTCAATAAGCTAGTAGCTTAAGCACAAAAGACTCAACCTTTATGTTATTTTGGAAGCCAATCCACACAAAACCATCTCATAAATCTTACCAGCAACAACAGTCGGTGTTGAGATCCTCATACAGGTCATCTTTTCACATGTTCACTAAGAATGTTTCAGGCGAAGGGTCTCATTCCTTATTCGTTTAATTGCAATACTATGGTTGCAGTGACAACGCTAATTTAAAAATTCATATGAGAATCTAGAGAAATGGGGTCATTGAGGAGGACAATAGTAAAATGGAGAAGTTGATAAAATAAAGCAGTAAATTGTTGGTTTTGGAAGAATCCAAATTATGCAAGAAAGTCATGATACTTGGCTTAAGGAAGGTGAAAATAACAAGTCTCTCTATAGATTTATTCATGCAAGAAAGGCACAAAATACCATTTGTAAGATCCAATACAAGCAAGGGGTAGTTCACTTTTGTTATAAGGATATAACATATTTCCAAGTCTCAAGACAATAAAACATTAGAGAGATTATGGAACCTATTTCAAACTTCAAGAAACTTGTCAAAGAAGAACAAAATGAAGCCCTCCTCCATCAAATAAGAGGAGGAGGAATTGAAAGAAGTATTGGAATATTTTCGATGGGATAAAGTCCCTAGCACAAAGTGTTTGACCATATTAATTTTAACAGGTTCTGGGGAGCTATCTTCCACTTGAATTTATGGGGAAGGATATCCCATTGTTAGTTGAAGAATAGATAAGGTTGATGAAGATATATTGTCCTCTTATCTCAAATTATGTATCCAATACCCTAAAATGTATAATCATGATCCTTTGTTCATTACAGTCTAATAACCTTCTACAATAATGTTTACAGTATCACAGAAAAATTCATACCGAAAAGACTAAATCCCATTCAGAATCAAGGGAAAAACAATAATTGTTTTTCTTGATGTGACTAAAAAAAGACCTGCATTCCATAAAAAAGAAGAAATTCCTTATCCATAATTAAATTAGGATTTTCCAAAACATATAATATAGTATATTGTACCTTTCTAAGAATGTTAATGTTGCACATAGGTTTCAATATCCATGTGATTAATTATATTGACAAATATTTCTTTGATGTGTATTTTGCAAAGTTGATCCATGGAGAAACAATGGTGGTGTTTTTAGTTTTTGATGTAATTGCACCTACACAATTTTCAAATTTAGAGTGTAAATCTTAGCCAAGTACTGTAGACTCTATGCTATATAGCGACAAAAAATTTAAAATGCAATCCTCATCAATACTCATCGAGAACATGATATATTGATCACATTCTCTCTTCATTCATACAACTTTAGTCTCATATCCAAACTGCAGAATGACAGCCCAAAAATACGAATGTGTCCCCTCCAAGCAGTTGTGTCCAAGGATAAAAGGAATACTATAGATGGCACCTTCACCAAATGATCCCTGGTTTAAAGGCAACAAGGTTTGGTAGTATAGTGGTTAAATAGAAAGGTTTATTGAGAAGAATAAAGTAAAGGAAACAAGGTAGGGTTGTTTAATCCCATCCTATCCTGTATAAGTATATAGTTGTACCTATCTCCACCTCCTAAGCATTCATGAGGCAAGTGTTTGTGATCGAAGCTTGGGTAATGAGTGTTGTATCGAAGCTAAGATAAGGCATGTGTGAGAATAATTTTGATTCAGTTGGGTTTTCTAGTGCTAAGCTTAGATCCCCACCTCACCAAAGAAATGTGATTAAAATTTCCAGCTAATACTCTACCCATTGAATCGCTATGATTTTCCACCGATCCTAACAAATTCCAACAATTCTACCTAGCTTTTTGGGCTAGATTTTTGGGGGAATATCAACATAAGAGGTAATTTGTTGATTTCTATAATTAATGAATGTCTTCCCAAGATGTTAATGCTTTCCACAAATCATGTACACCTTCTCAAGCGATCTCTCAACCCTCAGCAGTGGAGTGTTGCTTATGTAGGAATAATGCTTCCCTCATTTATTTATCCCTGATTTGTGTCTAATATTGAGCTTCTCTATTAATGAATATCCAAAGTGTCATTTCCCATGGATATGTATTCAAGCTTGTCATAGTAACTTGAACTCTATTTTAATGATCACACCTTATTTATAAGATGGACTGTTTCCTCAAATATCAGTCTTGGACCATGATTATGAAAAGTATACCTTCATGAATGTGTCCCCATTTATTATACTTGAGATTGTAGAATAGGATAATTCTCCTCCTTAATAAATGATATTTCAATGACACTCCACAATATTGGTAATTCATCTAGCTGCCAATAACTTGATTTATGCCCTAGAAACTCAAAACAATTTCGATCTCTGCATAACAATCAACAATTCCTTAGCAATTATGCACAATTGATAGATATGGATGATCTATCTAGGTGATTGGATAGGGTGGATATATTTCTCCAGCGAATCCAATAAGGTCAAGGAAAGTCACCCTAAACCCTAAGTAGCTCACTGAGCTCTCCAAACCTGTCTCCAAAATATGAATAATAACAATCATACCATTTTGGTTTAACTAACCTTCTTATATAGCCTTTAGGGTTTGCATGTCACTTTTAGGTTTTGCATGCATGTCACTTTTAGGTTTTGCATGCATGTCATTTTTAGGAACATTACACGTTCGCTGCTACTATAGTACTTCTCCCTTTGGCACATGTTTGAGTAGAGTTGGAACCTTCGGAGAAACAAAAATATAGTGTAGAGGAAAACTTGATGTTGCGAAATTTAAAAGAATGTTTTTGAGACTGAAGGTAAGATACTAAACAATTAAAATTCAAGGAATTATTTCAGTTTAAGCATCTATTTTGTAGGTTGATGGGGATGCTTACATAAATTTTCATTGCTATGTATTGAGAGGTTAAAATACAATAAGAAAATATATTTTGAAAAGTAAAGGCACATGTCTATGAGACTACAGTCCCATCCTAATCAATTTTATTTTGTTCCATTAATCAATCTAACTAATTGTAGTATACTTTCAGGCTTCAACATGATGATAGACAAATGGATTATTACACAACAAAAAGGCTTAATTTTTTCTCATCCTTTGATACCTAAAATTGATTTATGGAATAAGACCCACATTTCCTCTTTCAGCATTCTAGAATTAATAAAAATACACAAATTAACTATAATGCTGCTACTGGAATGACATAAAGGAAAGGCTATATATATGCATTATAAAAGTAATCTCTTCGAATTCTTGGCCTACAAATAAATTATATCTACTTTAAAAAATATTTGTGAAAAGAATGGATTCTACAACTTACTAACTCATAAAAGTCATAAGTTTATTTTCCAAGTTATTCAATCATAGAAACAACTTAATAAATCAAACTAATTAAGTTAAGTTTATAGATCAAATAGAACAAAGTTATCTTGAATGTATGGTAATCATCATCATCAACTAAATGTCCATGTGTGCACATGCATAAATACCCAATACACAGGTCAATCAAATAAAGGAAAACATAATTATACCTTGATTTGTGGAGCTTTGCATTGTCTTTTTCTACTTTACCTTTCAAAACATCATTCAACATACTTCAAATTTTTTCCTCTTTAAATAATTTCATGTTAGGACCCATCAAATAAATATTTCTCTATTTATGAAAATAACAAAACCAATCTAAATAAATACAATACTATTACAATGTAAATTACAATACTATTCAACTATTGAGGTAAATTAATTGTTAATAAGAGATCACCTAAGAAAAAATGGAGAACCAAAACACTATGTATATAAGGCCATCGATCACATCAAAAGACCATTTTTTCCCTCTTAACTATGAAAATGTTTCTCAACGCTATCTATAACAAGTTCCAATGGATGATTCAAATAGAAATAGTAAAATTTAAACACTACAATTATATAAATAATTGTTTTCAGTGTATACTTCCTTACCATTCATTGAGCTCCTCTTTGTTTCAATAATAATTTAATATTCTATACTAAACAGGACCAACCATATGAAGGTGGAAGCTCTTATGGGCCCTCTCCCCCCTCACATCAATCTCAATTCCCCAAACCCAATGTATCTACTTGCAAATAACAATTTACTGCAAATTATTTCACTCAATAGATGAAAAAATATTTCATTAAACCATTCATTAAATCATTCAATAAACCATTTAATCATTCAATAGCTGAAAAAAATTCATTAAACCATTCATTGAGTCAATAGCCCAAAAAAACATTCAGTAAACTGTTCATTAAAGCATTCATTTAACCATTCATTCATGAAATAGAGAAAAAAACGATGTAAATTTTTTTATTATAAATAAGAATTACTCAAAATTTCTTCAGTCACTTCCTTTTCACTTTTCGTCTCTTTACATATTTATCAAGAAGTGTATCTTATGGAATCTGCTCATCGATCTCCCTAGTAGACTGCTCGCAAGGTTCAACTTGTGGGGAGGGGCTCTAAAGTTTTGCAATAATGTCAAAATGTTTCATTAATTTTTTTTAAACACCATTAATTCATTTAAAAATAAATTACAATGGTGTTTGTTTACCTTGTATGGGCACATCATCATGTTCATCATTATCCTATATAGGATCAACCTGTTCAATGTTACCTGCATCTACATGCTCTATAGTTGAATTGTGGAGAATTAGAATTAATGTTCATCATATGCAATTATCTATACAAAAAAGTATCATATTAATAAATTCATTACCAGGAATTGAAGCATGATCTTCGTCTGGTAGGTGTACATCCTCAACATTAATGAGATCATTACTTTCCTGCTCAAAATAGAATAAATAATCTATGTTCATTTTTTATAACGAATAAATTGCATGAGAATTAATAAATTTTCACTAAACTATATAGTTTTTATATACCTATGCACCAGATGGATCACCAGAAGATCATGCAGTATTCCCAGACAAGCTTCTTCGGTGTTTAGCAATGACTTCAAAGCTGTGTTGGAAGCTAAACTTCATGTCTTCCTCAGTGGGAAATTATTTGAATCGATCAGCCTTCATATGTGCATGATGTCATTAATTTTACATTTTTTGATATAATAAAATGAACATTATTTTTCTATATATTATTTGGATGCAGTATCGGGTTTTCCATACTTACAATTCAGGCTGGCAAATTTGAATAACCACCATGACCAAGATTGTGTTCACAAATTTTTTCTAGTCTTTCCTTGGTGGCTTTTGATGTGTCTAACAACCTAATCAGGTGTTGAATTACGTTAGTCAGTGTTCCACATTCGATATAAAAATTAATAATAATAAGGCTTACCATTACATTGTGGAATGTATTACAAACCTCCCTGTTCCTAGTGGTATATTTCTTGATTTTCTTAGACCCTTCTCTTTTCCATCTTCCACTAGGGATTTCCACTCCCTTGATGGAATCATCAAAGGGTGCTCAAACCTAGGGTTCTTTTCTAGGTGAACCCTATATTGGTCTTGGACAATCTTTGGATGTTTTCTAGCCTTCTGTAGCACCTTCAATGTATTGAAGGTACCTTTTTCGAATAGACCAACCAACCAATTAGTCAGTTCATCCTTTAAATATTTTTTCTAACAGTCCCACCTTGTACGGATGGTGAGCCCGAAGATATCCAAGGAAAAATCATTTAATTTTTTATAAAATGCATCATTTCCTACAAAAAAATCATGGAATCATTAGTAAACATTTTAAAAAATTGTTTGTATATTAGAAACAAATCATAAAAACTAAATTGAACAATCTATAATTACCTGGAATATTCTCTATACTTATTGGAACAAGTTCATTGTTCACCAAAAATGTTGTCACTATTGAACACATGCTAGTGACATGAGAAAATCTAGGAAATGTTGCTTCATCATCAGCATTAGTATCAAACCCTGCATCCACCCCTTCTTCTGCAACATCTGTTGTGTGTCGGTCAGCATTGGTTGCACCCTATGCTGGCCTCGGGGATTTCACAGAGCATGTTTCCAACTGTTCAGTGGACAAAACTGGTGTAGTATGTCATGTACATGGAGTGGTTTGGTCATTGGAATGAACAACGCCTTCACCACCATTGTTAAACTGCCAAAATTCCTGTAAATACAAACCATTGTATTATAATTTCAATATCATATAAAATTAAAAATTATAAAGTTCTAAATGAATTTACATTATTATTCTAGAACTTACTTTCAATTTTTGACATCTCTGGATCAACAATTGAATCTTTTCTTTGATCTTGTCTATTTTTGGAACTGTCCATGCAGGACGAATTGGTTCCTCATTTTTTTTCCATGGTCTTCTGTAGCACCTTCAACGGGTCTATAGACATACCAATTTCATTATCTTTCAACAACTGGTAGAGATCAAACTCTAAAGACTGCTGAGTTGGTGTTTCATAAATTGAATCCCCTGTATGCAACAAAACTATATAAAACATTACTTAGTCTTTGAAGAAATAGTCTCTACAAAAAATCATGTTAAACAAATTGTCTATCATGACAGATTCCTAGAATTACATCTAGGTTTACCTAATTTCTAGATGATGGTGTGCTCTGATCAACAGCTGGGGACTTTCCCTTATCATCCACCTTCAAAAAATGTATAAAACATTGTCATAATGAATGAAATATGTAAAAACTTAAAAATACATTAAAAAAAAAGGTATACTACATGTTTTATATGTGTACAATTTTGAAGTATTTAGAATGTAGAATTACATTTAGTTTTACCTGTTGCCCCAAGGCGCTAGTTGTCTAATCAATGGCTGGGGACTTTCCTCGATCATCAACCTGGAAAAAAAGTAGACAACATTATCATAATGAAAAAAAACATAAAAAAGAAAAAATACGTAAGAAAATAAACATTATGGTAAACGATATACATGTGTACAATTTTAAAGTATTTAAAATGTAGAATTACATTCATGTCTAGTTTTTTCCATGACGGTGCAGTCGTATGATCAATTGTTGGTTGGCTTCCTTGATCAACATTCTGCATGGAAAATAGATAAGATTATATAAACGAATCAAATATACTAATTAAAATACATAACAACAGATCTATTTGTCCATCCTAAATTTTTACAATGGAAATATCGATGTATACTTGTCTCCTTGAGGCAGGTCTACTAACATCTAATCAGAGGGAGGTGCCCCTAAAAGAACCCTGAATAAAAAACATACTAAAAAGTTACCTAATGAAACAAAAATACTCACTAAAAGAATTTTAAAACATAACATTTTGATGTATACCTGTTTCCTCACAGATCGTGTAGTCTTATCACCTTTTGCTAGGTTATGCTCCCCCCATCACCTCCCTATGAAGTCAAGATAGGAAATTTAATAAAAAATTATATTTACATGCTAACGAAAAATACTAAATATGTTAAAATAATTAATAAAAGGTTGGGTAAATTGTTGGATATACCACATCCATACTAACCGTGTTTGTATCTACACGATTCAAATTGTAATTAATAAGCAGTTCTTCCCCATCAACTATTGATTTAATGGAACATACATAGACATGATTTCCTTCACGTGCCTCGAATATGTAGTTGGGTTTCTTAAGTGTAGACCCTGATTGTGTACTGTTTATAAACCCCAGAATATTCCCAATCATTTTTGGCCTTTCATTAATGTACAACGATGCTCCTTTATTTTGATTTTTTTCTTTCAGTTGTAAATAATTTGCTGACAACCCATATCTATGCATACTTCGTGTATATTGGACCAGGTGCATCCAATCATTATAGTTGTAAGAGGGTCCAACATACTCCATCAATTATGTACATTATCAATTATGTACATCTGTTGTATCCAACCTTTATGACATCCATGCAAACAACCCCAATCCATGTAATGACAATATTGGAATTCTATATATCCTCTCATTCGCACAAAAACAAGTGTTGACTTGAGGAATATCCCTAGGTACCCATTGTTTCACTAGGTGTTTGTACCTAAAGGGCACCTCGATGTCTCCTATTGTCTCATCATCATAGGAACATGACCCCCCTCCTCCATGTAAAAATTTCATGCATTTATTGAATTTTCGTCTGATCTTATGATATCTAGTTGATCTAGCCCTTGGAAACATACTAGATGTCTCAATTTCCTTTAGCCTTCCCAAAATCCTCTTGATGGAGGAAGACATGTCTAACAAATACCTGTTTGGTTCGACCTGCACCATGTCCGGAAATTTTTTTGGCAAATAATAGAAAAATACCAACAAAATACTTGGAATGACTTATAAGCATGACATAATGATGATATCATTATCCTAAATAATATCAATAATTCCCTAGTATAACAGTTGATTAGATATTCCTTTAACATGATATAGATAACAAATCGTTCCATAGCAAATGCTTCAGCCAATTTATCTCAAAATACAAACGATATTTTTTACAATATTCTTAGGTGTACCTATTTTAATTTAGTTTGTTTCCTCACCCAAAACTTTATTAAAGACCCAGTTTACGGATCTCAATATATGTAATAAAATCATTTGCAAATATTCTGTAAATTTTTTTATAAGAAAAAGAGGTGTTCCTTGATATTCAATAGTGAATCAAAGGTAACTTTTACATAGTCCTGACAATAAATCAGTCCAGCAATGAGTGGAGATCATAAGTATCAAAAATTTCCCAATGGGAGGGACGAAACCCACAATCCCAAGATGACTGAAGTAGAAATAACACACGAAGAACATAACGAGCCCAAACAACTTATCCAAGGAGGCATCGAGGGTGGAGAAAACACACCTCTGAGAGGATGAAAACAAACTCTATATCCCCAACTAAAACAAGAAATATGCTGATGTATCCCATAGTATAAATAACCAAAAAAGACTATGCCATAGAAATAAAAAAGATCTTAAATTAACTCTATCATGCCTTCCTCAATGATTTCTCCTTCTAAAAGTTATGAGAAGGAGAGGAGGCCATCCTTCATATTAAATGATTCCTTGTATAAATGGTCTTCACACATATTGTGCTCTGTGTAGACATGGGTAAAGTCATATAACAAATGAATTGAATATGTTGGTAGTATAGCATATATGTTGGATATCCTACGAAATGCATTACGTTCACCAACCTCTATAGATGAGTTCACATTCTTAGAGCTTTCATCACTACAACGACTTGATCACACAACTTCTATGTCACTTCTCCACTCTACATTGGCCCGATTATTCATTTTCTTGGCCACTCATATCTCCTTACTCTACACCCATAGTCTTACATATAACTTAGATAAACTTCCAACTCATCACAACAAACTCCTAAACTAAATGTTATAAAATTGTAACAAATGTCTAATAATATATTCAATCCTTGTATCCAATGAACCAAATAACTCAATCCTTATCTATTCATTTTTTCATTAACTATTTTCTTGATATTTACACAAGTGTCTACGAAGATCATATATTTATGCATGGTTTTACACTTCTTGGTTTTAGTGTTTATCGGCCTTATATCCAATGAACCGAATAACTCAATGCACATGTCTTAGATGTTACTCTTTCGACTACACCTCTTTTTGTCATCAATCATGATCATTTTCAGTCATTGAAGAACAATTTTCAAATAAGGGTACTTAATAATGTTGAACAAATACTTCATATGGTATATGTGGATCTTCAAGGCTAAACACTTGTTTAAAAAAAAAAAAAACTAAAGTTTTATGCTGATATACAACTTGTACAAGTGAGACCCAGGTTGGGAGTCCCAAGGAGGCCTTTTAGACTTAGACATTTTATCTACCAAAACCTAAGTCGAGGTGCTGTGATATTAACACATAAACCCCAATTCGAGGTCTTGATTTAAATTAAGACTTCTAGTATGAGCACCAAAGGGTTTAGGAACAATGGCTCTAGAATATATGCGATGTGTTTCTCCACTACAAACATAATTAAGGGGACATTATCTGCATTGCTGGAGTGTATAGGTATTTTGAGGGGTCAACCACATTATCATGAAATTGAGGGTACAGGTGGGGGCTCTGTCAAAGATATTGATCTTTTCTAGGCAATCTTGCAATGAAAATATAAACATTGGTTCTCAAGCATTGAAATAAATGCATACCCCTTGTTTATTTGGTGTTGGGAAGTGGGTCTCATGTTGAATCTAGGGCTTGTGAATTTGACACCCATACATGTATTTTTTTATTTTCTGCAACAAAGACATAATTTAGAGCAATCATCATCATCATCATAGGTGTTATCCTTGATGTGTGCTTATAGCTCATCAATGTAAATTGAATTAATTTTCATAAGAAAACATGTTGCAATATTCATCACCAGATCATGAGCATGTACAATATCATCATACATTTAAAATGCATGGCAAGTATTCCCACAAGTCTCTTCCATCCAAGATTGGATAGGGCTTGTATAAAGTTTAAACATAATAAACATGAGGGTGCCAAAATGCAAAATTATCAACAATATATTCAAGAGAGAGATGTAGGCTCCTCCATCATCACAATATTCTTAGCTTGACACGAAGAAAAATGTTTAAACAAAGAAATGGAATTTTTCCTCAAGTTACATTGCTTGAAATGACTGATTTGTTTATCTTGTTGTTCAACAACATTTCCATAATGCAAAAACAAATATCCGTTTGTAAAACTAGATGAAATTTCCAAAATTTGAGATGGTTAAGATGGATGGGAAAATAAATGACAAAACTTTGTTGTACTATCTCATTTACAGCCTAAAAAATTGCTCAAGAGATGATCCTTTACCCACACATGCATATAAAATTATAGGGTTTCTTGGCTGGAATTATTTTGCAATGACATCAAAATGAAACTTCCTCAAGTTACATTGCTGGAAATGACTAATTTGTTTATCTTGTTGTTCAACAACATTTCCATAATGAAAAAACAAATATCTTTGTGCAAAACTAGATGAAAGTTCCAAAATTTGAGATGGTGAATATGGATGGGAAAATCAGTGACAAAACTTTGTTGTACTATCTCATTTTCGGCCTTAAAAATGGCTCAAGAGCTGATCTTTTACCCACACATGCATCTAAAAATATAGGGTTTCTTGGCTGGAATTATGTTGCAATCACATAAAAATGAAACTACCTCAAGTTACATACCTAGAAATGACTGATTTATTTATCTTGTGGTTCAACATCATTTCCATAATGAAAAGGCAAATATCTGTGTGCAAAACTAGATGAATTTTCCAAAATTTGAGATGGTGAATATGGTTGGGAAAAGCAATGACAAAAATTTGTTGTAATATCTCATTCCCTACCTAAAAAATGGATCAAGATCTAATCCTTTACCCACACATGCATCTAAAATAATAGGGTTTCTTGGCTGGAATTATTTTGCAATGACATCAAAATGAAACCGCCTCAAGTTACATTGCTGGAAATGACTGATTTGTTTATCTTGTTGTTCAACAACATTTCCATAATGAAAAAACAAATATCTATGTGCAAAACTAGATGAAATTTCCAAAATTTGATATGGTGAAGATGGATGGGAAAATAAGCGACAAAAGTTTTTTGTGCTATCTTATTTCCAGCCTAAAAAATGGCTCAAGAGCTGATCCTTTACCCACACATGCATCTAAAAATATAGGCTTTCTTGGCTGGAATTATTTTGCAATGACATCAAAATGAAACTGCCTCAAATTACATTGCTGGAAATGGCTGATTTGTTTATCTTGTTGTTCAACAACATTTCCATAATGCAAAAACAAATATCTGTGTGCAAAACTAGATGAAATTTCCAAAATTTTAGATGGTGAAGAAGGCTGGGAAAACCAGTGACAAAACTTTGTTGTACTCGGATAATTCCTATCCAATTCATAAAATGGAAAAGCAAGTTCACACCATTCCATGGTTTTTCAATCCATATATTGGTGGTGTATACAAAATGATTGTGTAAACGCAACCCATGCTTGGAGAGCACACCCCCTGAGGAGCCTTCTCTCAACATGTGTACACCTTGGACAGAGACCACTTCAAGAGGAGACCATATCTTGGAAATAGATTATATTGCTTGTGGATTTAGTCCACTTTACTATTGTTGGCCTCCCTCGGATATTATATATGAAGGGATGAGAGAGTATTTGGTTGTATTATTCATGTAGAATCAAGTGAGGGTTGATTGGATCAATTGTATCTTGAAGAAAATCTTTTCATGAATCTTTATACTTGTCTTTATGCAAGGAAGGAAGGTGCTATGGTTTGTGAAAGAAAAAACATAGAAGATACTTGAAGGGTTGGAGTTTTTGAAAGATAAAACCTAGCAAATACTTTAAGTTCTAGGGTTTGATTCCATGTGAGAAGGACATAGGGTTTATGGAAAATAAACCCTAGAGGAGTCTTGGAACACTTTACTTGGAGAGTTTCTATGATGCAAGCTTGGTGAAAGATCAAGAATGGACTTGTTGGTGTTGGTGCTAACTTTTTTTAGGGATTTTGGTGTGGCTAGATAGCTTGGTGGGATACATTTCTAGTCCTTTGTGTTTCTTATTAGTGTTTTCTATTGATGGTAGACACCCTATCTACTAGGGTTTGGATGAATTGGAGACTCTTAGCTTGTGGATAAGATTGAATGACGATTTTGTACCAACTTGTGATAAGTTGTTGGTATGTACTTGTAACTTCATTTTTCAGGTAGGAAAAGAAAAAAATAGTACATGACAACAGCCTTATAATGAAAAATGATATCCTTGAATATCCTAAATTCTAGGTCCAAATGTGCAAAAATATCTTCAGCATTCAACCCAATGGCTTAGGACATTTCTCCACAATTGAAGAAACACATTGAAAATGAGAATATTCTATTATTTTGTAGGTTTCCATCTAACTACCACCAAAACACAAATTAATAAAATGAGGCCAAAACCTTAGGATTTTAGCCTTGAAGAGTTCAAATGTGCTTGACATATTCACCAACATGCCACTTGTCCTCTCCTAACATGAGCACCCTTTCTTAGATGACTTGCAAGGATTCTTGGAGTGGTGTGACCTAGGTATGTGCACACAAAGAGCCTCAAATGTGGAGTGCTCCTCTTCTTAAATGATGCCACATGTGAGAAAAGGGTCATTTCATTCTTAAAACAAATAAAACTCTTACTAAAAACAACTCCAAAGAAGGTGTTCCCTAGAGAAGGGTGCAAATAGTGGGCTTGATATAGAACTCAATCGTAAAGTATCCCTCACACAATGATGTTTTTGGGATAATATATAAGTATCAAGGATCAACTCTGCCACTTTTGAAATGATGGACCAACTCCTCCAAAATAATAATAAATTCCATAAGAGAGTGGAGAAGCCTTGGTGAGTGTGCAAGTGATGAGATAGGGTTGATTTGGTAGCCCTTGGATCTAGGTAGTTGCAATTAACCTTGATATACTTATAATTAGCAAATAGATAAATACCTTATGTCTATCATATATCCAAATACAACACCAAACACTAATGACAGTCCTGTCAAATGGATGTAACATGGGCCTCATTTCATTATGCAATTAATAGCCAGTTCTAAGATTGTCCATTCATGTCAATAAAAGAAAGAGAACAACATGTGTTTGCATATGAGGTCTGAAATGTACTGTAGGAATTTCCCTAGGAAGTGTGCATCCAAAATATGCTATTTATCATGGATTTTAACCTCAACCAACTGTTTGTTTTCTATGTGCGCAGGTGGAGGCTTAAGGTAGTGTTTAGAGACAGTCTACAAAATGAATTTCCAAACTTTATATTGCTAGAATAAGGTTGTTACAGTTTGGAACCAAACAGGAAAGAGGGCCAATGTGAGAAGCCGAGGTTGTTTTAAGTGCGTAGAAAGGGTGTCGAGGGTAAGAAAAGAAATCCCTTGGACTGTTGGTGGAAGCTTTGTTTTAGGTATTTTTAGGGCATATTTTAAGGTTTTTACAGTTTTTATGGGCTGATATACCTGGTTTGTGACCTATTTGTAGCTGGTACATGACTATGTATGATCCTCCTAGGATGGGCTATCAGTGTATTTACCATCTAGAAACTAGGAATTACTGTGTAATCCCTCTAAGGGCTAGGTCATGACTATATAATCCATCTTGGACTGGTCATGGATTTTGATGACATCCGCAAGCTAGTCGTAGACTATGGTTATCATCCCAAGCTACTACTAACTCCTCCCACCTCTTATCCAACTTGCAGACTACTAAAACTATCACCTATGTGATTATACACATGGGATGTAAGGATTTACTATCACCTATCCTTGACTATTCCCTTAAGGTGTAAGGATTTACTCATCCATGTGGGTTTTAGTGAATGGAATAAGTCATACTTCCACCATATAAACCTTTATATAAATAAACTTGAACACCTGGAAGTAGAAACTCTTGAATCTCCACCATCCCTCATGAATGCATAACTTGCATTGGTATTATTTTGATTTGTCTCATAAATTGGGACTAACTTTATCACATGTCTAATGTGCAGTGTAAAATAGATTCCCTTAGACATTGGACACCACTCACATGAGTTATTGCACTTAGAAACAAAGGTTGTTGGGAATCACAATCAGCCTCAAATTAAAACCTAATAAATTTGCTTGTCTTTGTGTATTACCAAGAGACATTGTAGTGTTTGGTCAAGCTTGTGCTAGTAGGGTTGGTGAACTATACAGACCAGGTGATTTTTTGACATTTCGATGTATAGGGATGACAGCCAACTATAATAATTGTTATATTTTCTAAAGACCTGAAGCTGTCACAAGTTTTTGTTTCTCCTACTTTTGGAATGAAAAGATAAATAAAACCTAAAATCAAACATACTATATTTTAGTCCGTCGATGTCAAATTTTCTATATATTGTTAACAACATTCATTTATTCGGTTGTTATGTTAAAACTCTAGATACTCAAACATAAAATAATGGGAAGCATATTTTCCTGTTATTGAACACTATCAACTTGCTGAGTTTCAATCTTTTGTTTCTATGTCTTTCTCACACATTAAAGATCTTTTAAGCTTTGCATTTTAATGATATTTGAATCCATTAAAATTTGATATACAAATTTTCAGCATATCAAATATGGAATAAGTGTGATATTTTGGTGTTATGGAGTAGGTGAAAAGAAGAAACCTTTTCCTCACAATGATAGAGAAAAGAAAATTGCTTGGATGGATAAATTAAGGAATGCAAATGGTAGCTTTCCTACTTCAAAGATATGTCTTAACATGCAGAGAGTGATGCAGAGCAATGCGGTTGCCTTCCGTACTCAAGAAACGTTGGAGGAAGGTAAATATTTAATTATTCTTGTTAGTATGTCACTATGAATCCTCATTATGACTTTTTAATAGAACATGTGAATGGTCTATAAAATTGTGTTGTGGCTTATTTCCTAATCATTTCTTCTTATAGCACTCTACCTTTTTTATTCATTTGTTCATACTTACTCATTTCCATCTTTACTTGCGGAAATTCACTTTTGTTACTTATGCTCATTCCATCTTTACTTGAGGTAACTCACTTTTGTTACTTATGATTCCTGAGATTTAGGAATAGTAATGAAAGAACCATTAATGAAAATACCATTGACCAATTTCCCAACACGATATTATGAAAACTTCTAAGTTCGAAGGTTGTCTATAGTGGCTAAGAAGCCATAAGCTCTGACGTATCTCTCAGGACTTGCACCTAACCTTTATTGTAAAGCACTAAGGTTTGATCACCCTGATCTATGAAAGGCATTGTAAAGTTGCATAATTATTTAAATATGTTATTGTTTTCTTTGGTCCTTAATTGGGAAACAATGCAAGAATACACTTGAACACCTAGAAGTATAAAGTCTTGACTCTCCACCATGCCTCACGAATTCATAACTTGCGTTGGTATTCTTGTGAGTTGTTTCATAAACTAGGACTAATTTTATCACGTCTAATGTGTAGTGTAAAATAGATGCCCTTACATAGTGAACACCACTCACATGAGTTACTGCACTTAGAAACAAAGGTTGTTGGGCACCACAATCAGCCTCAAATTAAAACCTAATAAATATGCTTGTTTTTGGGTAGTCTAGACTAGGTTGTCTAGACAATGGAATGCATCATTGCATGATTGGAGGTATTTTTTAATATGATGACCCCATATTGATTAATATAAACTGTACATCTTGACTGCATAAGATGTCTTTTCTAAAGTTTGCATATTATGCAAGTCCTTTATTGAGAAGGGAGGTATTACACTAGTGCAAAACTTCTTCTGGCACTGCCAAAGTTGAAGAGCTAATATGTTGTGTTCTTATTAATTTTATCCTACTAATATTTAATGGGTATAACTTTAGACTTGTTGATTTAATGTTTGTTGTGCAAAGTGGAGGTGACAATATTCACCTTTTAATTTATTCTTGTTTGACGTAATGTTCATCTGAAAATGTGGAACAATGTATTATAATCATTCATGTCGTTCCTCTCTCTCTCTCTCTCTCTCTCTCTCTCTCTCTCTCACACACACACACACACACATGTATATAATGCATGTAACTCTAGCAATTTCAACATGGTTTGGGCATATGTGCAATAAAAAAAATAATCTTGAATTTGGGACAACTTTACTGATTTAGTTTTAATTTTTACATCTAGAGGACTAGGATGATGAGGAGGATGGTGAGTGGAAAAATCCAACCATTCCAAATCTAGAGTAAAAAATACCCTGGAATCCAAAGGTGCTTGATTCAAACTATTCTAATTTTATCTTTTGTATAGCATTCCTTGCCTATTTTGCTATATACTAATTGTGCTTCCTTATATTGTTGTGTCTAATTGTCCATTATTATAATTTTGCATCTATTGTTTGGAATAAAATAAAGAATCTGAAGTACAAATGATAATGGGTTGTACCAATGATTGACAATCCATGTAAACTATTGAATTTAAGTAACACATTGACTGAAATTGACCATTGTCTATATATTTCATGTTCATTTAGTTTTTCATATTCATTCCTTATTCATGACTTTGGGATACATTGCAACAAGATTTCAAGGATGATCCAAAACTCTATTTTCATATAATAAATGTTCCTTGTCTACAAGTACGGGTTAAATCAAGAACATTATTTGATAACATTTTAGTATGTGATGATCCTGAATATGCAAAGAAGTTGGCATACGAGACATGGGAAAAACACAAGGATGTAAATTGTTTATTGGAAGCTATATTTTTTAGTTATTTACTTTATTTTTCTAGGTCTGCATGTAATGCCATGGTTTTGACCCCGATGCATTAAATATACATGATACATATATTCTAAATAATAATGGTGCAGAGCTAAAGGCAAAGGCCCCACCATTGATTTGGTTATGTTATGTTTCCGATTGAAATTGTCATCGATGGTATATCGGGACATACGACACGTATTAAATTGTGGCATCATGTACATGTGCATTTTAATTAAATGAACCCAACCAGCTATGTCCACTGCAACCATATTGAAAAGGGCATGATTCCAAAAGATAATGCTAAACCTTGAGCACATGGGGGAAAATCCAAGTGTCACCACTCTTTTGTCTGGCTCACCTTTTTTTGTCTCATCCAACTGCCATCTTAAATGTCCTACTGTTGGTTGGGGAAGTTAATGCTGGTAGTGGAGTGTGCCATGACTGCCATTCCTTTCCCACATGCACACTCCACCAAGCTGACCCTCACACTGGCAGGAAAACCACTACACCCAGGATCCCATTCGGGGGGACGACTGCACTCTCTCCAGTGATGACGGTTCATTTCCTCACGCCGAGCTGAGTTAAAGGAATCCACAATTCATTGATTGGGGATTCGTTCTTACTTCTCTCACAGAGTGCTGGTATGTGGATTGTTATTCCTCCCTCCCTCGCAAAGAACGAATTTTATTTTGTATGATTGGACTGTGTATTGTCCCATCCTTCATTTGGAGATCATGGATGTGTCTTTCTCATTGATCCCTGGATGTAGTCTCCTCCACGTATGGATTGACTGTGTTTTCCCTTTTTATGGTGGTATCTACTATAGATTGTTGTGAGTACCTACCTTTTTGGTCAGTGGCTGATTTGGGAAGCTGAAGGTTGATGTGGAATAGTTTTGGCGATTGTAGGGCCAAGAACAATTCAGTGAGCTATTCTTCCCATGTTCAAGCTTTAATAGCTGGCTTGCTACATGCACGTAGTGGATTTGTACTCGGACTACATTGGGTGGTGAATGAGGGCCTGATGTGCTTGAAAAACCTGGTGGTTTGGGAAACCCACAGATAGAGCTAGTGGCTAGCTTTCTTCTCCACAACCCCTGAATAGCACTGGAAGGGAGATCAGGGCCCTGAGGGACTGCGTTGCAGAGAAAGGGCCAATTTCCTTGTGTTGGGTGTGTGTGGGTGTCCTAGAAGTAAGGCTGGTTCTGGTGTAGGTGTCCGTACCCCTTCGATGAGCTCACGAGCTTATCATTTAGCCTTTCCCAGCTCTTGGATGGCCTGATAAACCCAACTTGGTTGGATTGGTTAATCCGTTGTTGGCCTGATAAGCCCAACTATGTTGTCTTAGCTAAACTGTGTATCCTTATTGTGTTGTCATCCTTGGCTATGTGTAAGCCTGCTAGTTCCTTATTCCTTGGGGGAATCATGCCCGGCTTTGGGGTGGCATCATTGCGGAGAGATTAAAGAGCACGGGGGCCTATGGTTGGGTGGAACGTTGCAGCGACGTAGCTGGTTGTGGAACAAGTTCTTTATAAGATAAGTATTGTTTCCTAACTTATGTCTGAATTCATATTTACCATTGATAAATGATGATGTACATGTTCAATGTTCATTGATATGTTTTTGCTTCCGTTGTGTATATGAACGATTATGCTCGTAGTATGTATTATACTTTTAAGTATCTTGCTTCAGCATTATATGTATATATGTTCATTTTCATGGGGCTAGATGCATGTATGATGGTGTATCATAGCATCCTCTTCATCGGTTGGAGGGTCGAGGATGTTACAGTGTGGTATCAGAGCCAAGGCTGTAGCATGGGCCTGAATGGGCCATGAAAGATGCAGTGATAGAACCTTGGTTACAATATGGGCATGAATTGGCCATGAAAGATCTACTAATAGAGGTAGGTTTCCTACTTCCCAGAAGAAACTAGGAGGAAATGGGTGAAGGATAGGAAAATTCATAAATTTTCTAAGTGCCATAATTGTCAGCTCATCGAAAAACTTAGTGAGAAGTTCTTCTGATGCAGTGGATCACTTAGTTGGAAGGTCACTCAACGGACAGAAATTGGAAGAAAAATTGCAGAAAGATTTGCGTTCATCAGCCATAGGCTTATCAAAGGACTAAGTGGGAATTTCCTCCAACATAGCAGAATGTTAGTTTGGAGCTCACCCGCAGTGGAGAGGAAATTTCAAAAATTTTACGAAGTAGTGAAATCATTGGCGATCAACGATGATTAGTTGATCGCATCGTTGATGCTTAGATGATTACGTTGCCGATGCGGTGACATATTTGATGAATACATCAAAAGAGATTAGCTGATTTTGCGCCATCGTTGTGGTTGGCTTGAGGACTATCCTTCCAATGGATAGAGTCCCTGATCATCGATCCCACACAAGATAGTTGTTCCGACAGCCAATGCGACGGAAGACAAGGTGGAACATTTCCAAAAATTTTCTAAGGAATGAGATCATCGACGATCGAAAAAGCATAGTGGTTGGGATCACTGATGAATAGTTGTGGGGATCACCGATGAATAGTTGTGAGGGTCACTGAGGATTACTGAAGTGGATCAGCGATCATTAGTTGAAGGAAGAGCCGATGCAAGGAAGAAAATTTCAAAAAATTTCTAAGTGTTCGTCAGCCATAGGAACATGTTAGTTGTATTGGTCACCGATGAACATAGGAAGGAATTAGTGGTTTGTGTGCCACCATTACAGAAGTCTAGAGCACTAATATTCCTATGGATCAAGGTTTTGACTGTTAATGCCGGAATAGTTGTGCTTCAAATTGCCGATCAGAAATGAATAGTGGATCAGACCACCGATTAGAAAGGGTTAAACGAGGATGAACTGCCGTTGTGGAAACCTAAGAGACTACCCATCCGATGAAATAATGGATCCGATCACCGACGGATAGAAGATGAAGCTATCGATGTGGTATAAGGTCTGCGAAGACTGCAGTGGGATTACCACCCACAGTTGCGGCTGCCTAGTTAACTATCCACCCGATTCCACAGTGATCAACTCTTTCAACCACCGACGGGTGCCCCATGGAGACCACAGTGAATTTGCTTCCCGTCATTGAGGCCACATAAGGAACTATTCACCCGACGAGAAATGCATTTGAGTGTCGATGCCATAGAGACTAGTCACTCCGACCGCCGACAAAGTTGTGAACCGTGAAAACCCTAGAAGGTTTTTTGGCCACCGTTGCAGAAGCCGAGATGACTAGCCACCTGATGCATAGAGCACCCAACCGTCGATGCAGCGGTTAGTTGATTTTCTCATCAATGTGATAAGACTTAATGGTCTTGATCGTCGATGAAGTTTGGAGTGATAGATCACTATGGACCTGATACAGCGAAGGAAATTAGACAAGCGTATCGTCGATAAAACTCAAAGTATTAGACCACTACAGGCCCGATACAGTGAATAAAATTAGATGTTTTAGTCGCCAAAATGCTAGAATTTTAGTGAGAAAGGGACCCAATGAGTATTCCTTGGCATCACTGATGCAGATCAAAAGTTTAAACGATTCACTTGTCGAAACACCATAAAGTTAGTGGGGAAGAGACCCAATGAGGAGAAGGAAATTTTGGGTTTTTCAAAGTGGAATTTTTCTAGCAAATTCCAACTGTTTCAATAGATTTCAGTAGAATATTAGTGAATTACAGGGCTGAACAAGAGAGAGAGAAAAATTGTGTTTTAGAAAAATTGTTGTTTTATGAATCTCCAAAAGAGGAAGGTAAGTAGTTCAGAGTTATATTAATGATATGCATCTAACAGTTTGCTACTAACACATTTACAGAATTATAGACACCTACAAGAGCAGTATTCCAGGTAGAACAGTATGGTAAAGCAAGAGGTGGTTCAGTCATGAGAACCCATGATGGGTATGATGCTTGGGATTCCTACGAGCATGCAGGAGATGCCATGGGAGAAATTGTCCTTAATGGAAATTATGACATAGATTCTAATGGAAGTACATTCGAAGAGACACTGTTAGATGTTGCAGCCACCATGAGAAGCTTGATTAAAGCCCAACAAGAGCAGCATCAGTTGAATGCTGCCATGTTGTAGAGTTTGAAAGACTTGCAAATAAAGATAGACTCAGGATGAGGTACAGCAAGACTGCAAGGTAGTAAGAGTAGTACTAGGAGGAGGAGAATGAATTCTAGTGGATCATCTGATTCTGAAGAATCCAGTGGAGATATAAGTTCATCTTCTTGAAAAAGGAAAATAAGAAGACACCATAGGGATCAATCATGGGATGAATTTAAGAAAGCTAAACCTCCTACATTTGATGGTGAGATAAATACTAGACAAGAGGATGAATCTTGGCTTCTTGGGATAAAGAAGTACTTTCAAGTGCAGGACTATTCAGGAAACATGAAGGCAAGATTTTCCATATTCAATTTGAATGGAAGGGCATCCATTTGGTGGGAACACTTCAAGCAAGTAAAGAGGATCAGTGAAAGGAGACTGAAGTGGAAACAGTTCAAGAAGTATTTCAGGCAGAAATAACTCTCTGACAGGTATTATGATGACAAGATCAAGGAGTTCCATGAGTTGAGATTGGCACAGCAGACCATGGATGAATATGCAAATAAATTCTTCGAATTGTGGAGGTATGTCTGGTACATCAGAGATGAAAAAGTGAAGGTCCAATGGTTTCTGAGTGGATTGCCTCAATCTTACAAAGATAGAATTGAGTTTTATGAACCAAGAACTCTTGAAGAAGCCATAAGGAAGGCTAAGTATTGCTATGAGAAAAGCAAAGGTAAACCTGATTACCATAAGGCATGGAAGGACAAGAAGAATGAGAAATTTGACCAAATAATGAAAGCTTTCAAACCTTCTAGATTCAGGAATCAGCAAAAGCAGCCATCCTGAGCTACAAGTAATCCAGTGGGAATGACAGGTGGAAAGCCTAAAGAGCCATAATAGATTAAAGGTCCACTCAAATGTTGGAAATGTGAAGGGCCTCACTTGCGCAGATATTCTCCACTTGAGAATGAAAGTGCAAGGCCAACTTATAACATTCAGGACGTAGAAACAGTGGGTTAGGTAGCAAGAGCAGTCCCTCGAATTTATGTAGCACTAGAGGACCGCCAAGAAGATCACCAGTCAATTGTGGTTGAAGTTGCAGGTAATATTGTTGAACAATCTATTTCTATTTTGATTGACCTTGGTTCTACTCATAGTAATGTCACTCCTAGGGTAGTGGATATTTGTGCTTTTAAGAAGATCAAGCATAGGAAACCTTGGCTAGTTCAGCTAGCCACTGGGACTAAGGGAAAGGTCAGTGAAGTAGTGGAGAAATGCCCATTGGTTATGAATGGATTGATCACATGTGTAGATCTGAATGTTCTACCGCTTGGTTCCTATGATGTTCTCATTGGAATGGATTGGTTAGAAGCTCGCAGAGTGAAGCTTGATTGTTATAACAAGACTTTTGAATGCATGGATGAAGAAGGAAAACCAGTAGTTGTGAAGGGTATTCCAAAGGTAATTTCAGCAAGACAGGTTTCACCAATGTAGTTGAAGAATTTCTATAGGAAAGGTTGCTAGTTGTATGCAGCTCATATTCTGGAACCAACAAGAGATGAAAATCCTAGGTTGGAGGACTATTAAGTGTTACAAGAATTCAAGGATGTGTTTCCTGATGAGATTCTAGGGCTTCCTCTAAAGAGGGACATTGATTTCACCATTGAACTTGTGCAAGGAGCAGAACTAGTGTCCAAGACACCCTACAAGATGAGTACACCGAAGATTCTAGAGTTGAATATGCAACTATAAGATTTGTCAGAAAACAAGTATATTCAACCGAGTGTGTCTCCTTCGGGAGCACCGGTTTTGTTTGTAAAGAAAAAAGATGGTACAGTCAGGTTATGTATTGATTACAAATAGTTGAGCAAGGTTATTGTGAATAATAAATATCCTTTTCCTAGGATTGATGACCTATTTGATCAAGTGAGAGGAGCAAAGGTATTCTCCAATATTGACTTGAGGTCTGGTTACCATCAGGTGAGAATCAAGGATGAAGACATCCATAAGACAACCTTCATGACAAGGTATGGACATTATGAGTTTGCAGTGGTACCATTTGGTCTCACAAATGCACCAGCTACATTTATGTGCCTTATGAATATTGTTTTTAGTAGATATTTGGACAAGTTTGTTCTTGTTTTCCTTGATGACATTCTTGTTTATTCTAAGAATGAGGAAGAACATGAAGAGAATTTGAGGTTGACATTGCAATTGCTCAGGGAGCATCAGCTGTATGCAAAACTGAACAAGTGTGACTTCTATAGAGATAGAATTTAGTATTTGGGTCACATTATCTCAGAAGAGGGTATATCTGTGGACCCTGAGAATATTGAAGCCATTATGAATTGGCCTACTCCAAGAAATGTGATAGATGTAAGATCTTTTATGGGACTTGCAGGATACTACAGGAGATTCATTAAGGGATTTTCCAAGGTTACACATGCCATCACTTCTTTGCAAAAGAAGGGTGTAAAGTTTGAATGGACTTCGAAGTGTGAAGAAAGCTTCCAGCAGTTGAAGAATCTTCTCACCAATGCACCAGTATTGAGGGTTACAAATCCAGAGAAATATTTTGTGGTATGTACCAATGCATGTGGACAAGGGCTTGGAGGATTCCTTATGCAGGACAACCACGTGATATGTTATGAGTCAAGAAAGTTGAAGGAGCATGAGCAGAACTATGCCGCTCATGATTTAGAGCTTGCAACCATAGTACATGCTCTCAAGATGTGGAGACATTACTTAATGGGTAGAATATTTGAGCTCAGTACAGATCATTGTGGTCTGAAGTCTCTATTTGATCAGCCTACTCTGAATGCTATGCAAGCGAGATGGATGGAATTTTTATGTGAGTTTGATTTTGAAATCAAGCACATAAAGGGGAAGGAGAGTAAGGTAGTTGATGCACTCAACAGGAAGATGCAAGAAATGCATGTGACATCTCTTAGTATTTTCCAATCTGATTTGAGGCAGCAGATTATTAGTCATACTGCTGGAGATGAATTGTACGAGAAGGTAAAAGACAAATTGCAAAAGCAAAGTCTTGAGAAGAGGTATGAGAGATATAAATTGGAAGAAGATGGACTTCTTACTTATAAAGGAAGAATTTATATTCCGAATGTAGCATATTTGAGGAGAGTTCTCATGGATGAAATCCAACAAACTCTGTATTCTGGTCACTCAGGGTACCAGAAGACAATTGCTATAGCTAGGAAGCAGTTCTTTTGGACAGGCATGAAAAAGGACATGGCTGAATACATTTCAAGGTGCATGAAATGTTGACAGGTAAAGGTTGAGCATCAACATCTAGTAGGATTGTTGCAGCCTTTGCCAGTTGTGAAATTGAAATGGGAAGTTATTTCCATGGATTTTATTACAAGATTTCCGATGACTTGGAGACAACATGATTCCATCATGGTTGTCATGGAAAAGTTGACAAAGGCAGCACATTTTATACCGGTGAAGTCTACACATAAGATTGATGACATTTCAAATATCTTCATGAAGGAGATTTTCAAATTGCATGGATTACCAAAGGCAATAGTTTCTGACAGAGATGTCAAGTTCACTTCCAATTTTTGGAAGGGTTTGTTTGCAGATTTGGGTACAAACCATCCTCGGATAGATGGGAAGACAGAGAGAGTTACCCAGGCTCTTGAAGACATGCTTTACATGTATGTGATGGACAAACCAACCAAGTGGGAAGATTACTTGCACTTGGTAGAATTTACTTATAACAATGGACATCAGGCATCCTTGGGGATGAGTCTATATGAAGCTTGGTATGGAATAAGGTGTAGGACAATAGTGACATGGGATAATCCAGTGAACGGGGTTGTGCTTGGACCAAAATTGCTCAAGGAAATGGAGCAAGAGGTTGTAAAGATCAGGCAGAATCTGAAAGCAGCACAGGACAGACAGAAAAACTATGAAGATAAGAATAATATGAATAGAGAGTTCGATGTTGGGGATCATGTCTACCTTAGAGTGAGGGCCAAGAAAAGTTCCTTGAAGCTTGGAAGTTGTGCCAAGCTGTCACCTAGATATTGTGGGCCATTTGAAGTGCTTGAAAGAATAGGGCCTATTGCATATAGATTTGCATCGCNGTTTTTCATGTTTCTTTGCTTAAGAAATATGTACATGATCCTAACCATGTGATAAATTGGGATGTGATTTAGGTGGAACCTGAGGGAGAGTTCCAAATCTAGCCAATGCGCATACTGGACAGGATGGTCACCATGCTCTGGAACTGGGCCATAGGACAGGTAAAGGTGCAATGGGAGCATTACAGCCTTGAAGAGGCTATGTGGGAGTTGGAGGATGTCATGCGATTGGCACATCCATTTTTTTTCAATTCTGTGGAACACTGAGGTGGTACCAGTGTAGCATTTTGTTCAAATTTTGTAAAGCACTGAGGACAATGCTATTGAAGGGAGAGGGGAATGTAACGCCCCAATTTTGACCACGATGCATTAAATATACATGATACACATATTGTAAATAATCATGGTACGGAGCTAAAGGTAAAGGCCCCACCATCAATTTGGTTATGTTATGTTTCGGATTGAAATTGTCACCGATGGTATGTCGGGACATACGACATGTATTAAATTGTGGCATCATGTAAATGTGCATTTTAATTAAATGAACCCAACTAGCTATGTCCACTACAACCATATTGAAAAGGGCATGATTCCAAAGGATAAGGATAAACCTTGAGCCCATGGGGGAAAATCCAAGTGTCACCACTCTTTTGTCTGGCTCACTTTCCTTTGTCTCATCCAACTACCATCTTAAATGTCCTGCTATTGGTTGGGGCAGTTAATGCTGGTATTGGAGTGTGGCAGGACTACCATGCCTTGCCCACACACACACTCCATGAGGATGATCCTCATGCTGGCAGGAAAACCACTATGCCCATGATCCCATTCAGGGGGGGGATGATTGCAATCTCTCCAGTGCCAACGGTTCATTTCCTCATGCCGAGCTGAGTTAAAGGAATCCATGATTCATTGATTGGGGGTTCATTCTTCCTTCTCTCACGGAGTGCTGGTCTGTGGATTGTTCTTCCTCCCTCTCCCATAGAGAATGGTTTTTCTTTTGTATGATCGAACTATGTATTGTCCCATCCTTCATTTGGAGATAGTGGTTTTTTGTTCCTCATTGATCCCTGGCTGTAGTCTCCTCCACGTCTAGATTGACTGTGTTTTCACCTTTTATGGTGGTATCAGCTGTAGATTTCTATGAGTACCTACCTTTTTTGTTGGCTATGTTTTTCATTATGATTTGGGTTGTTATAGGTTGCTATGGAATCGTTTTGGCCACGATAGGGCCAAGAATGATTCAGTGAGTTGTTCTTCCCCTGTTCATGCTTTAATAGCTGGGTTTTTGCACGCACGCAATGGATTTGTCCTCGGACTGCATTGGCTGGTGAATGAGGGCCTGATGTGCTTGATAAACCTGGTTGTTTGGGAACCCCATAGATAGAGCTAGTGGTTGGATTTCTTCTCCACAACCTTTGAATAGCACTGGAAGGGAGATCAGGGCCTAAGGGACTGCGTTGTAGAGAAAGGGTTGATTTCCTTGTGTTGGGTGTGTGTGGGTGTCCTAGAAGTCAGGCTTGTTCTGTTGTAGGTGTTTGTAGCCCTTCAATGATCTCACTAGCTTAGCATTTAGCCTTTCCCAACTCCTGGATGGCCTGATAAACCCAACTTGGTTGGATTGGCTAATCCTTTGTTCACCTGATAAACCCAACTGTGTTGGCTTGGCTAAACTGTGTATCCTTGGTGTGTTGTCATCCTTGGCTATGTGTAATCCTGCTAGTTCCTTATTCCTTGGTGGAATCATGCCTGGCTTGGGGGTGGTAACGTTGATGAGAGATTAAAGAGCATGCAGGCCTATGGTTGGGTGGAACGTTGTAACGACATAGCTGGTTGTGGAACGAGTTCTTTATAAGATAAGTATTCTTTCTTAACTTGTGTCTAAATTCATATTTACCATTGATAAATGATGATGTACATGTTGAATGCTGATTGATATGTTTTTTCTTATGTTGTGTATATGAACGATTATGCTCGTAGTATGTCTTATGATTTTAAGTATCTTGCTTCAGCATTATATGTATGTATGTTCATTTTCATGGGCCTTGATGCCCATATGATGGTGTGTCGTAGCGTCCTCTTCATCGGTTGAAGGGTCAAGGATGTTACACTACAGGTCATCATACTTTAAGATTTTAAAATTGCATTTCATTAGGCTAAATAGGAAGCTTTTGAAGCGGAAGAGAAAAAAAAGATGAGGTTAGTGTATTGTGTACTTGAACTTTTAACATTTAGAAAGATAAGGTGGATCAACATTCTTTGCAATGAAATGTAATATATTTTATTTTGGTATTTTTTATGGATGTTGGATAAGATGTTTACTAACATTGTAGAAGGTGAAATATTTCTTCCTGATAGTCCAAAATGCCATTTCCTCTTGTACACTAATGAATTGTCTAATCAAATGCTATTGATTGTTGCCCCTAAACATACTCAGGAGGAAATTAAGGATTCTGAGGATGACGAGACAACTGTAAGTTTTGAAACCATTTTCTTGAATTTCAAATTTTTGAGCCACTAGATGTAGAGTTACCTTTATAAGAAAACTAGGTTGATTGTGTAGGTTGAATGGAAAGCTAGTTCATGATATCTCTATTAAAGTGCAATATGAATTGTTGTTTCATGTTTTTTTTTCTTACAGGATGAGAATGAATATCTGGAAGAAGAGGAAGATAAGGATGATCGTGTAAGACTTATGATGTGTATCTGACCCCTTTGTATTCTTGATCTACGTAGGATGTAGTTTTCAATCAAATTTGAAAAAGTTTGCTATATTGGAACTCCGATATACATTGCTATTTATTTTTTAGGATGAGTTGTAGGTGATATACATTATGTGGAAGTTAGTTTTGGTAGGCGATATAGACATGCATTTGTAAAACTGTTCTGGAGATGTTTTATATTGGTCCTCCCTTTAGTTGCAGCCTTGAGTGGTCACATCCATTTTACTTAGGTAAGATATCCAAAAAGCTAAGTCACCCATATGAGAAATCACTTTCATATTATATCAAAGCTGCAAGCATGAATCCATCTACTGTGGATCCTGTTTATAGAATTCACACGTCACGGTTGAAGTTGTTGTACACTAGTGATAGAAAGAATTCACATGCCATTAAGGTAAGTTCTTCAATTAATTAAGTAAGATATCTGAAAAGCTAAGTCACCCATATGAGAAAGCGCTTTCATATTATAGCAAAGCTGCAAGCATGAATCCATCTACTGTGAATCTTGTTTATAGAATTCACACGTCACAGTTGAAGTTATTGTAAACTACTCATAAACACAATTTACATGCCATTAAGGTAAGTTCTTCAATTAATGAATGATTCTAGATAACACTTGATCAATTACTTGCATGTTAGTTGACTTGTTCTAGCGTATGACAGGTGGTGGTTGGTTACCGTTATCAACCTTCAACAAAGGAAAAGGTTTCTAGTCTGTTACGGAGAGAAATTCCTATGGCTTGGGGTACCACAACAGACAGCTTTGACTCCGGAAATCAATCTTTCCCAATATACAATAGAAATAAAACATCTAACACTAAAGGATCAGACCTCGCACCTTATTCCAGACGGTTGAAGTAGATCCTCGTTGAGCTTTCCAATCTTCAGCTTGAATTGATACAATACTTCCTCAACAATAAGTAAACAAGACAAGCATACTATATATCATGGTGTTAGATCTATTCTAGCATATATAATCAATAATGTAAAAGCATTTGACATATTCCAATGGATACAATATTCAATCAAATACACATCATTGGACAAGGAAAGATATTAATATAAATTAGAGATTACAAGATAGATACAACCTCTGATGGCACGTCTGCGAATCGGAGAAATTGAATCCCCCACTTGGGCCTCCACCACCTCAATCCTCCATCTCACGATAGAAA
>LPNX010516132.1:163655-183189 GCA_001517045.1 Pseudotsuga menziesii | reverse complement strand
CAAAGGGCAGAGCAGCCCATTGAAGGAGATAAAGGTAAAGACCTTCCCTCAGCTAATGCACCTAATCCTAAACCTTCCACACCAGAAACCAACAAGTCCAATAGGCTGCTACAAGAACTTTCCCAAGCAAAACATAATGTTCAGCAAGTCAAAATGCACAACGCAGAGTTGATTGGAAGGAATATGGCATTGCATGACCGGAGCCAGGAGATTGTCGAGAAACTCAAGAAGACAACAGAAAGGAACGCAATGCTGATAAAGGAGAACGCTAAACTCCACCGCACTCTTAGAATGCTCAGGCTAAAATTAAGGGAATTGGAGGGAACAGAGGTACAACCAGTAATCCCACAAGCACAACCATCTGGGCTAGACACGTTGGCTGAGGTCGCCACGATCCCTGAAGAAGAAACGCCTGTGGAAACTCAAAAAGAACAGCCTGTGGAAGCTCAAAAAGAACAACCTGTGGAAGCTCAGCAAAAGAGGGCTAAACAAGCGATACGAAGGAAGGGAGCAGCTGCAAAGAAATCCTGACAACTGAGCACCAGCTTGTGGGACAACGTCGTTTTGTTTCTTTTTGAATTTTTGACAGGTTTCAGCTTTCGGCATCTTAGGCGAGCCTCACTGAGCTCATTAGCTGCCAAAAGGACTGACTATTGGCGATTAGCGTCGTTGGGGTTTTAAAATTTGAAACAGTTACAGTGTTTGGCAGCTTAGGCGAGCCCCACCGAGCTCATTAGCTGCCAAAAGAACCGACTTCCGGCAATTAAGGTATGAAATCAACAGAGTAGTAAATTGCCAAAAGCTGGTTTGGACAGATTTCTATGTTTTTGCCCAGATATCAATTTTTGTTCGTGGAATTGGCATAAGACCAGTTGTAAGAGATATATTATGGGATATGTTATCCATATCTGAAGACCTTTGGGCGAGATTTCAGTCAGTAGGGAATCATTAATGAATTCGACCATATTTCAAGGTATACCACTGAAAGTCGACCACCACATCAATGACTTCAGTTGTTATGCGCCAGCCTAGCCCACCGAGCCTTCGAAGGCCAACTCTTCTGCATCGAGTACTTAGCACAAATCGAAGGGGAATTACTTAATGTCATCTCCTTGATTTCAGAGACTAGTTCAAGTCTTTAAAATATTGTTGTTCAGTTAGTTTTAGTTAATTAAATCAGATCCACGTTTTTAGGATCTGAAAACTATTGTGTAAAGGCTATAAAGCCTGAGAACCAAGACTGTTAAAGGGGTTCGAGCTTGGAGACTTTGGCCTATGTCTGATTGCTAGTCTAATAAAAATCACAGTTTTCTCTTGTTGTTGTACTCATATTTTGTTACCCATTGTTATTCTGCCCTCTGTTGGATTATTTTAGCTCATGCTCATTATTTGATGGAGGAACTTCTTGATGCTTAGTATAGCCCTGCATGATGTATGTACTTGGTTGTATAAACCCTGCAAACTTGATGTATTTGGTTGTCTGAGCATTATTCTATATGTCTGTCCTATTATTGATCATCTGATGTACAGTTTCTAAGAGCACTGGCTCATTAAATTATTTTGATTAGCAGTCTTTCATTTGTGCCATCTTTGTATCCCCTCGATCCACTTATTGAAAGTAAATGAATTTCTAAGTTACCAAGCATACTCAGCCATAACCACTGAGTAGTTTCTTGGAGAGCTAACAAGTACAATGGCCATGAATAGGCATAATACATGATATCACATATGTGGTCATCGCCACATACAATATACATAGATCAGAATCTCCATGATGAAGATATACAAAGGACCATGATCTCCAAAATGGCTGAAGATATACAATAGATCAAGATCTCCATGGTGGCTGGAAATGTCTGACATACACTGGAATCAGGTCACGAGAGCTGAAATCTCATGAACACTGGCACGATCAAGGAGGTATCATATAAGAGATGCCACCAGTCTGGAAGGTCTTCTAAACAAGCTGCTACGTGTACATGTGCTACTATGCGAATAGAGGTGTCAAGGTCGAACATAGTAGTCCATCATCTGATTACCGGTCATTGATGTATACCGTTAACAGAGGCGAGATTACCCATCGATAATGATAATGGGAATCAAGGTACTAGAGTGCAAACTAACAAGTGTGAATATATGTGTTGAGGTCGAACACTTGAGAGAATCCATCCATCAGGGGACATTGATGTATTCCCAAGAAACTATCGATGGCGAGAGAACCTGCCACTGATGACTGCAAGTCTCAAGGCACTCAAAAGGACTGTAGATTCCAATCCCAGAATAAATGATCTGAAGTTGATGGGATGAAATCCGCTGGAAGGAGGGAATTAAGGCATCCCCCATCATCCAACATGAGGTACTCAACAAAGCTGTCTAATGTGGAAGGACTCAATCATAAAGTGCATGAACCAGTAATGGTACCGGGAATGGCCGACATGCAAAGTCAAGATAACTGAGGAATGGCCGACATAGGTTTCAACTTCCTTCAAACAAGAGCATAACGGAATATGGTGATTGAATGAAGGCAGCATAGACTCGATATACAAACTGGGACATCTCTGTGACACAAAAGGCATCAACAGAGGCTCCATAGGGACTGGAATATTAACCAGTCGATGGAGATAAACTTAGATAATGAGTACAGCTCCTAAGTCAAACTATAACCCAACCAATGGATGTGATATACAGTGCTATGTTCGAAGGCGACACGACTCGACAGCTGCCAAAAGATAACATATTTCCTTGTCTAGCTTTTTAGTTTTTTGATTTTTTTGGACTTTTTCAGTTATTTGAAAAAAAGAATAAACTAGCTTTATAGTTACAAACTAGGAGGAGACGAGTGTCATAAGGGAAAACAAACTAGTTCCAAGCAGTGGAACATACCTATGCTCAATGCAAGGATACATGTGTAGGATATTGACACTCGGGGGAAAATCCCCTCCCGATAAAAAGGGAATCAAGTTGCGAATGATATAAAAATGGCTCTGCATGGCTAGACATTAGACAAGCTTGGGCTATATGGCTGAAACGCAATGTCAGGGGAGCCGACATAAAGCTCAATAAGGCAGGAAAAGCTCATGATAATGCATTCACAACTTGACATAAGGGGAGTCTAAAGGGAAAAAGGCCAGCATAAGATCAAGAGGAGTATGAGGCTCTTGCAAAGTGTCATGGTAGTACTATACAACGGACTCCCACACCCTAAAGGAGAAAACGTCGGCATGGGCACCAAATGCAAATAAGGCGCTAACTAGGGTACCCATGTAACGTGAAGCTCTACCGCTCATGTCATGCCACTTCTATAGCAGCAAGAAGGTTCCATGACATAATAGAGTGGGTTCATACCTAAGGTCATAGTGACATGGTCATAAGGTCATGCAAAATGCAAACGGTGGTGAACCTAACCTATATACCAGTATAGACATTATACCTGAGATCAGTATGAATGGGTCAATCCAATGGCTGAAATGACATTGAAAATGGTCTTCTACATCACAAATTATGTTAGAAACGGTCCAAAATGGTTAGACTATCAAAACTATAGGAAAGGGGGTAAAAATTTTCAAATATTTGAAATTTTTTCTATAAATAGTAAGAAATATAAATCATTTGAAACTGTTACCCATTGGAGCTCTGATATTGAACTGCAAATTCCAGAAGATCTAGCTGGTGGAATTCACAATCGTTTCTTCTAGGTAGTTACTCATGCTCTCCTCATGCATTTCAATATAATTTTTCTTGATTTTCATGGGAAAATGAAGTAGTTTAGGCCATCCCTATATGAGAGCTACGGCCCACACGGATATCGAAGATTTTTCCATGTATAGGGCTGGCTATATGTGGAAAAGAGGCTAGAAACCACGTACATATGCAGCTGTTTACAAAACAGTCGCGTATGACGCCGCGCAAGGAAATATATAAGAATCTAATGGTCAAAATGGAAATTTCTCTTGCAGGATGGTGCTAGAATGGAGAGAGCGTGAGCATGGTGAAGTAGAGGAAGCTGTAAGGGCTGACATGATGTCTCAACAAGCTCTTAGAAGATGTAGACTCTACAAGTTTTGGTGCCTTGGTGGCTTGAGGGCCAAACCAAGACTGCTAGAGATGCTAGTAAAGTATTGGGAACCAAACTCAGAGTCTTTCAGGATAGATGGGATGTCTCTCACTATAGAGGTGGAAGACATATACTTCATCAAAGGTCTATCTAGACGAGGGGAGGTGGTGAACCTTCGTTCTCGAGGTGGGTCAGGAAGTGTGATTACTATCGATGAGTACGTAGCTGTGTACTGCTACCCAGATACTGAGAAGGTGGGAAGTCAAGTCCCCACCAACGCTATATAGGTGATGGGCCTAAAGGCCATATTACTGATGCTGGGCAGGATAGTAGGCTTAGCCTCACTCCATCAAGCCTCACAGCCTCTGATGTACTATGCGGTGGAATGCATGAGACTGACCATATATGACTGCAGCACTACACTACTGAGCAACATGAAACACTAGCTCAGTGAGTGTAAGGCATGTAGGATACGGAACTTCAGGTTCAGCAGCATATTGAGCATGTTTTTCTTCGAGCGTGTTCAAGGATTGAGCCCTAGAGTGGACATTCCTCTCCACGGGGTCCGAGATCCGGCCCAACGGCATTGGGCAGATGCTATGCGCAAACTGGGGGGTGGTAGGGTATCCAACCCATATCCAGCTGACTTCTTTCCATGGTGGCGATGACAGATTGTTGCCATAGATGATTACCCCTATGGAGGGATAGATTTTCGGGGGGATCCAAACATGCCATTACCACCAGGATCGGCATACGGAGAGATAGGTACCGAATCTCAACTCTCACTCTTTTTAAATTTTTTTAAGTTATTTAATTTTTTTTTGTATTTTATTGATTATGTGGAATCAAAAAGACATGTTTTTGCATGACAACACATAGTGACATCTACCATTCATGTGCATATGTGGGACCACGGCGACCAGAGGGCTTACCACGTCATAGATGGAGGGGAAGAGGGGATGACATCACAGGTGCGGATGCGGAGCGAACTCTCCAGGGCATTCATACCAACTTTGTATGACTGACTCATAGAGTTCCCATGGCACAAGTCAAGGACTTGCCTGAGGCCATGCAGCGACAGGTGGTGGGCATGCCAAGCGCATGGGTGCATTTATTTCGACGGCTAGCTAGAGCCGTAGTGACGTATCATGATCATAACCCTCCCCCTCCACAAGATTAGACACCTAGGAGTATATATGTTTTGTACTACCGTGTATTATATGATGGAAGCTTTGAAAGCTCCACTTTTGTATATGACACTATGTATTACTGTTGGGAAATAGGGCAGACCCGGGTTTAATCCTTTTATGTCGCACCAACAAAAGACCCACAGTGTTGGCCTCACCCGAAATAGCTATGGGGTGCCACAGAATCAGGTTTCTACAAGCAGAGAGGGATATTACTATACCTTAGCCTTTAATAAACTTATTAATTAACAATTACACAGCTTTGTCATTCACTCATATACAACTTCACAGATAGATAAACAACCATGACTTGCTTAACCCACTACGGGGAATTCACAGCGAAGCTTGTTATTAGCAGTGATCTAAGTTATCAAATGTATACAGTTATTAATGCATAAAAGACAACAGAAAAAGAAGAAACACAAGAAACCACAACACCCGATATAACGTGGTTCACCCCTAGTGTAGGGGTTACGTCCACAAACTGTGTTTTATTCAACTTGCTACAAAACCACAGTTTGATCTATGCACTCAGCTGCAGATCCCTTCAGTCCTTAAAAGCCGTGCACACAGCAGCAGGCCTCTGTGCACACAGCTGCAGATCTTTCTTTAATCTTCTTACAAACAAAACCCCCTGCGCACACAGTTGCAGAGGTCATCCATGCACACAGCTGGGACTTAACCTTTCCTTACATAATCATCCTTAGCTTCGCCTTTCTTTCTTTACATCAAAAAGCCTAACTTTTCTTATTTACAAAACTACCTATTTATACATCACGCTATTACAAAACCATGGCTTCAAACCATGGGCACCCAAAACCCTAAACCCTGGATTTAAACCATGGGTTTATTACAAAAAGGAGTTGTGATTTACCCCGACACCCCTAAGACTATTTTGGCCCGCGACTCCACTTACAAACTTCCTCAACCATCGCGGAGTTACCAAAACTAATAATCCTTAGGGTACACGTCCCAACAATTACCACATTTTTTATATATAAAAGGTTTTATGGTGATCAGTTTATTTATTTACATGTGTAAAAATGTTTATGATTAATTTATTATGAATGAAACAAATGCCAATCTAACACATAGTTAGCATATGAGTTAGCAACTTGATTATCATTTCTTGGAATGCGTATATATGTAATACTGTCAAATTGTCGTTCTAACAATCTCACATGTAAGAATCTTCTCAATAATGTCGGATCTCTAACATGGTACAAACCATTGAGCTATGACACTACTAACTCTGAATCAAGACCTACCTCAAGAGATAGAACACCATGCAAAATGGCATCCCGTAGAAGCTTGATAATGGCACTATATTCAGCAACATTGTTGGAAGATGGCCGTAGACATACACTTCCTGAAGATAGTACCTGACCCATAGGAGTATAAATCACCCAAGCAGCAGAGGCTGAGTGTTGAGTGTGACGGCTTGCACCATCCGCGAATCCTATGTAGGTGGAAGATTCCATTGACATCTGCCACAAGAAACAGACACTAATCACAAACCCGGTCACGATAATAAAAAAACCTAACTATGCAAAGTTGTACAATAATATACAACAAGTAGCCTTGGGTAAAGATCATGCATAGTATTTTTTAAGATAGAGCCCATTTCTAGGCTCCGCCAAAGCTGTGCCTTCATAATCAACTAACTCATAGGCACCCTTCTCTAAGACACGCTTGACCACGTAAGGACCACGCCACATAGGATTAAATTTCCCTACCCCCAAGGGTTCTTTCGATTGATCCCACAAAAGGACCAAGTCTCCTTCACTAGACACTCTTGGATAGACAGACTTGTCATATTGGACCTTAACGTGATGCTTATTAACCTCTAGAGCCACCAAGGCATCTCGACGCTGCTCATCAAGTTGCTCGAGGTGGACCAAATGCTCCTCCAAAGGTGAAGTGTCTAGTAAGAGCTCCACAGCTAGCTTCAACGAAGAAATCTCGCATTCAACTGGAAATATTGACTCCACTCCATGCATAAGCTGATATGGATAAAAACCAATGGCAGTCTTAACCAAGGTTCAATATGCCCACAAAGCAGGGTATAACATAATATGCCAATTCGTCTTGCTCTGTGCGATGGTTCATTGGAGAATGGACTTAAGTGATTTATTCACTACTTCAACTTGTCCATTCACTTGGGGGTAATAAGAAGAGGAGTGCTCTTGCTTATACCCTAACTTGGATGCCAACTCTTCCATCATATGGTTTTGAAAGTGCGAGCCATGGTCAGTGACAAGCTCTCTCAGAATCTCGAACTGAGTAATGATTTGGTTGAATACCAAGTGAGCGGCTATCTCACTGTCGGATTTTACTGTAGGCATTGCCTCAGCCCATTTCGTGAAATAGTCCACAGCCACTATAATATGATGGTGCCCCCCAGCTGAAGCTAGGTTGCAATCCATAAAATCGAGCCCCCATTTGGTGAAGGGACCGATGGTGATAATGGGATGTAACGGGACAGGCTTCAAGCGCATATTTCCTGTGAAGACCTAGCAAGGGTGGCACCTCTTGACTACATCAACACAATCTTTAAAGATCGACGGCAAAAAATAACCCGCTTTCAAAATATTTTGAGCTATAGAAAGCCCAGATAAATGACCACCACACGCCCCTCTGTGGCAATCATTCAGCACAACCTCAGCCTCCTTGTGAGTTAAACAATGTCGTAAAATGGAATCTACCCCACGGCGGTACAAAGTATTGTCCACTATAAGGTAGTTCTTAGAGACGTGATGTAATCGTCGCTGTTCATCTCGCGAGAGGTGAGTAGGGGTCCTCTGTGTTTGCAGATATACTATGATATCTCCATACCATGGGTCAGACGTCGACATTAAGAAGATGTGTTCATCAACAAACGTATCTTCATAAACCGACTCCTTGGCCTCGCTCGGGAAATCTGATATAAGCTCTGCAAAAATTAACGATTTCTTTGACTTTGCCGAAACAAATTTGAGATCAAACTCTTGCAGGATGACAATCCATTTATTATACTTTCCCCCAATCATCCTTCATGTGAGGACAAACTGAAATGGATTGACATGGGCCACAACCGAGGTCTGGCGAAGGAGGATATAATGTCTCAAATGCTGAACCACAGGTACGATCACTAAAGCAAGCTTCTCGACATGAGAATACCGAATCTCTGTGTCAATAAGGTTTCGGCTCAGATAATATATGACATGCTCTTGGAGCTCCTCATCCTCCTGAACCAATACCATACCAATCGTCTCTAAATACGCAACCACATATAATAGGAAATCACGGCTAGAATCTAAAGTACTAATCACCGGGGTTGATGCTAGGGCTCGCTTAAGTGAATCGAAGTACTCCTAGGCTCGCTCATCCCATTCAAAGGGAGTATCCTTCTTCCAAAGACGCATGGAGCCTCTAGTCAAATTGGCAAAATTGACCGCAAATCTTCGTAAGAAGTTTGCCATACCTTGCAAACACTAAAGATGATGAATATTCTTCGGGGGAGACAACTGAAGTATTGCCTCAACCTTTAAGGGATCGACTCTTATGCCCTCCTTTGAAACAATGAATCCTAATAAACGACCTGACTTTACGCAAAAGATGCACTTATGAGGATTTAATCTAACCGAATAGTGCCAGCATCTTTTGAAGACCAATCTCAAGTGATAGGAATGACGCATTCTCATGTGAGAATGAGCAGCGAGGTCATCCAAAAATACTTCAATAATAGACTTGAGATCATGGAAAATCAAGGTCATTTCCCACTGAAATGTAGCTCCGGCATTTTTAAGGCCGAAAGGCATCTTCCAATATGCAAACGTTCCCCAAGGAAAAATAAATACAGTCTTGTGTTGGTCCTCGGGTTTAATCTGGATCTGATTATACCTAGAAAAGCCATCCATAAAGGAGAACACCTCGCTACCCACACACTCATCCAAAATCTGATCTATAAATGGTGTGGGGAATTTATCCTTAGGACAGGCACGATTTAGATCATGGAAATTAGTGCATATTCGGATCGCTCCCTGCTTCTTATCCACCGAAACGGGGTTTGAAACCCACTCCGTCAAGGGAACAGGATAGATGAAACCGGCTTTCAACATCTTCTCTATCTTTGCCTTAATGGAGGGTGCTTTCCTAGGATTTACGGTGAGTAAGCGTTGTTGAACAGGCTTAGCATTGGGGTAAGTCTTAATCTCATGTTTGACAATTCGAGGGTTAATACCTAGCATCTCATCATAAGACCAAGCAAAAATATCATGGAATTCCTTGAATAGCTCGGTATATTCGAGAATCTCAACCTGGGAACAATCCGCCCCAATATAGACATTCTCAATGGTGCCAGGATTTCAAGAGATGTTGATAGAAATCGTGGAATATATGTTCTCCATGTTCCCATCAACCATCTGACCAGGAGAGCTTAATGGAATCATGGGACTACCAACTCTCTAACTAAGAATCTCCCTATAATCCTCATGCTCCAAACGGTCAAGCGGTGGAAGGAAATATGATCTATGATGAATTTCCTCCCATGGCGGCTCAACACCCGACATGGCCTCGATAATTGCTTCATCTGAAGGGAAAACCGTATCCAGGTAGTCGTGGGCATGAGAAGACCATACTGCCCATGCGGGTAGCACATAGGGGTCTTCCTCTTCTGTCCACAAAGAGGAAGAACAAGTCTTTGCAACATTCATAAGATTGGCTTGATAAGCTATCATGGTTGCAGGAAGTGGCACGTTGGTTTCGACAGGCTCACTAGAAATACTCAGTGTAGGAAGAATCCAAGGATCTCCCATATGAGTCATGCGAAAAGACACTGAGGTCATAGAAGTTGAATCCCTATCGGAATGAGATCCTATCATGAGGACCGGTGCAAGACAACTAAAGCTTCCCATGAGGGATGGATACATGCCTACACCCACACTCCCAGTTGCTGGCTGAGAGTGTTCAACGACCGAAACCGAAGTTCCTGAAGATGCAGTAATAGGAGAATTCTTGAATGCCATTTGATCAATCGTTACAATCTTCCCATTATGAGGAAATCATACAACGCAAAACACGAAAGAAGCAACGTCTTGCATACTATACATCCATTTCCGACCCAGGAAGAGATTGTAGTTGAGGGGTGCATCAACAACCTCAACCTCTATCGCAATAGTCTTCCATCCCAAAAGGACTTTAAGGGATGGAATGATGCTGTGCGGCCTAAAAGATCTCCCATCAAAAGCAGTTAACATAGTCACTGACTTCGACAACTCAAGAGAACCAAGACCCTTCCAACAGGACAAAGACATCACAGATGCAGCAGTGCCCTCGTCAATCACAGTGCGCTTGATGATCATATTAAGACATTCTACGTGTACCAAAAGTGACACATAGTAGGGAAAGCGAGGCTAATGACCTGCGGTTTCAAATTTGATCACTGAGGAAGAATCATCACCGTTCACACCAAGAGCAGAAATCAAAGCCTTCCTTTGCGACGGACAACTCTGAAGCACTTCCAATGCAGACATTGCACAAGGAGTATGGCCCAAATCCTCGACAACTGAATAATTCTGGGTGGCTCAGGCATTTGGATTATGCCCCGAGCGCTTAAGTACCCCCTTAGGAATGTGAGGTGCAGCTTTAGGTTTATCCGTAGGTTTCTCAATGTGCAAAGGAGTTCCTGGTGGATCGGGTTCTTTGCCTCGGTTGGGTTGTGACGATCCATAATCTTTCGCATGAGTCACAACCTTGGCAGCACGGACCATGTTAATGCACCCATGAGCACTAGCCTCTGGTGGATCATTCTCACTAGATTGCTCTTGGGACTTCGAGTTCATATTCTGGTTATGCGGTAAAGGGTTCGTTAGCACAGCTGGGCCTTGTGCTAAGAGTCTCAAAGCTTCATCAATTCTAGGGCACAAGTAAGTGAGGTGATCATCCTTACATAGCTTGCAAGGGAATTTAACCTTACGTTTCACTTGCTTGTCCCCACCAGCATTCTAACCGTTCTTGTCATTATTGGGAGCATTCTCATTCCTATTCCCACCCTTTCGATTATTATTCTTACCCTTTTTCTTATTCTGTCTGGGTTGCTGGTTACCCTTCTGGTCCGACGATTGCACAGAAAGTACACTCACCATTTGGGTGGGTTGAGATGAAGCTGTAGCTTGTCCCGAAGTAGACTGGTTGAGAAATAATTGACTAACTTGTTTTGCAACCGAATCTATAGGTTTCGCACTTGCACAACCCACAATGCCATCGACATGTGGTCCAGGTTTAACCTTGGGATCAAAACTAGAACGAGGAGTGTTAGGAATAATCTCATACAACAAACCAGACTGAGCATAAATCAAGTCCAGTTCCTGCACCCTGAAGATTGCTTGTTCCTCATTCTGCACTCCGGATGTAGAAACATCCTTCATGATATATGGCAATAAAAACTTGAGGAACCACTCGAGAAGGAACTCCGGCGGTATAAAATCTTTAATTAATCTCTTCCGTCTATGCCACTCCTGAATATGATCAGAAATATGGGTGGCTTTATCTTGCCGAAATGTCGACAAGAGTTCAGTACCAACGTCATAGCGCACTGCTAGCTGGAAGTGATTAAGAAAAGTCATTGCAAGATCGTCGAACAAGGTAAAGTCTCCCTTTGGTAACTCTATATACCATTTCGCAGCAGGCCCTGTAAGGGTGCATTGAAATAGTAGCAAGCGGACTGAGTCCTGATGTAACGAATTCAAAGAGCACCAAAGGTGAAACGTGGTAACATGTTCACTCGGATCCTCTCCCGATTTTCCTTCGAACTTAGGTATGTCTAAAGGAAGCTTGGTAGGGACATCTGGCCAAGCCGAGTCATGAGCCATGGCATCATTTGTAAGTCTCGATAAGTCAGGAAGGTTGAGCATCGTAGGGAAAGGGAGCTTAGCATGATGGGGTCGATGGACCGCTTCCTGGTTCACATAGGTTTGAGCACCACCATGGCCTTGGCCATAGTGTCCTCCTCCTGTCTGACCTGTATAAGGTGATGTGGAAGTACCATAATAAGGTGGACCTTGACTGGTAGGAGATATGAAGCCATAACTAGGACAGTAAGCAGGTTGTTGATACCCGCCTCCATAAGGTGAAGAAACCTGTCCATACTGTGGACCGTAATAAGGTCCATAGGTCATCGCATGCGATGACCCATGGGACACTCCGTAGGTAGGAATATAAGCTCCAGAAGGGGGAACATACATACCCGAAGTAGGTATATATGCCTCGGACGTAACAAGCTAACCACTAGAAGGGTGAATATAGCCTCCCAAAGCAGCGGGTGGTATATGAACTTGAGACACAATTGGTCTAGTAACCGCAGCACGAACCTGACTCGTAGCCATATATCGGCTCAAAGGACCACGTGGATAAGGTGGAGGATGTACATTTGAAGAACTCAGAACCGAGGATGAAGGAATCTCAGTAATAAGATATGTACTAGTGCCTATCGCCACCCTTCTCAGACCTAGTATCCTAATCAGATCACTAACCCTAGATCTAGGAGGGGGATACGATGGAGCTTCCACCACTGGGATGGAAGGTACAATGTGACTAGTACTCCCAAACCTCTCTGCAAGGTAAGGAATGGGATTGCCCCTAGGCATAGTGCTAGGATCAAAGTCGGATTCAACATGAAATGTCAAATCATGCATAGGAAAACCAGTCATAGCATAACTACCATAGCTAGTACTAGGAGGGTCAAAGTGAGTCTCGGCATCTTCTGGCATTCCATACCGGTAATGTGTCAACGACGAATCAGCCCTAGAGTGAGTAGGTCTATCATGCAAAGATCATATCTAGGAAATCATGGGACCGAACTCAGCTAGGTTAGGTGAAGGATCGTATGTAGGAGTAAATTCCCCATCGTCAACACGAAGGAGAGGAGGTGGCTCAGGAATAGTCTCTGAATGATCCTCCATGGTGTGTGAATCAGTGTGTGACATAGTCCTCCTGGACAGTCTAGGCCCCTCTCCCAAAGGAGGAGGAGAAGTGGAAGGCAGAAGTCCTGCTAATCGACGAGAATGGTGTGGAACTGCACTCGAATCCACAATGACTCAACAAAAAGCAAAGACTCCCTATTTACGTAAACCCTAGGCCAACTAGCGTGCACAGAGCAATCACTAATAAAATCTAAAGCCAAATGCAAGCAAACAAGGGCTGGATAAGTGAGCTCCTGAATGAAGCAGGTATGTCTTGCCTAGGAGAGGCCTGAGACTCCCATACACAGCAAGCAGAGGTACATAACCAATTATTGTGGCCCTCAGCTTCAACGCGTATAGCGACTATGCTATCTGACCCCAACCTAGCTGGAACACATGCAGAATAACCTCTACAAGTACCCCCTTGATATCCTATGTAAGGTCACTAAGGTCACCTCAATATAATCAAAGCTCAGGCGGACAGTCGCAGGAGGGATTGACCGTATGGGCAGGGTAGCAAAGCCCGAAACTCTCGAAAGAGCCCCTCGATACGAATACAATCCTGGCAGTATCACCGGTGCTACTCAGTTATGACTAGGGGTCATCCCAATCAATAACCGCTCACACTACCTCGTGCTTAACTCCCGTTTGAGAGGAGGATCCTGAGAATGATGGTTATACCAAGGATTTCACACACTCCCTGGACATACACCTAGATGTTGTTGTTTAGTGATCTTGGAGAATTGACTTACAATGAACTATTCCAAGATCCTAAAACCTAAGCTTGTTGGTGCACCCTAGAAAAGAAAAGAGTGTAATTCATTTTAATTAGCGTTGATTTTAGTTGGCTTTATTACTCAAAAATAGTATATGGTCGTGCAACTAGTGGTGTTACGACACAACTGAATTAAAATGCACATCGTAACAATCAATCTAAATGCATTGTGTCCATGTAAACAAGGTATGCTACTACGTGAAATGCACAATTTCTTCTTCAAATGATGAATGCAAATTTTTCCTATATGAATTCCTAACTAGTACTCCAAAGCAAATCTAGATCTAATGCAAGTACAATGCAAAGTGAAAAATGTAATGCATTATGATAAGCAAATGTTTTTGGATTTTTTGAAAATATAAGAGATGCGAAAAGAAAAAGAATGATTCTACCACCCCCAGACTCTGCAGGCACACATCGACAACATCCAAGAAAAGAACTAAGGTAAAAGAACTCTAATGCACTAATCTCAAACAAAAAATAGAAAATGTCATGACAAGAACTTACCTAAAAATAAAAAAAATTAGGCTAAAAAAAAACGTTTCTAGTCAGAACCAAAGGTCAAAATAGACTCAGGCAGTGCCAAAGGAGACTTAGCAACTAACAGCATTCACCCAGCAACCCACTAACTTCCACAAAAAGGGGAAAAACCAGGGTATACACGACTGTTCGCAGTAAACCCGCGTGTATACGTGGAAATCACAGAGGAAACCGCGTGTATACGTGACTGTAAATCAAAAACCCACGTACAGGAAGAAAAGGTGCATAAAAATAAGGTAAATAGACAGGCTGAGACACACTTCACTCCAATCAGACTCTACCAGGTATACATGCCCCTAGACCCAACACAAAAACAAGAGAGAAAGAGAAGTTCAAATACATTGAATGCCGAGAAAATCACCCCCAAAGGACAACTACTAGGAACTCCCCAACTGAGTCACCAATTCTATTACAAAGAGAAATTCCTATGGCTTGGGGTACCACAACAGACAACTTTGACTCCAGAAATCAATCTTTCCCAATATGCAATAGAAATAAAAAATCTAACACTAAAGGATCAGACCTCGTACCTTATTCTGGACGGTTGAAGTAGATACCCGTTGAGCTTTCCAATCTTCAGCTTGAATTGATACAATACTTCCTCAACAATAAGTAAACAAGACAAGCATACTATATATCATGGTGTTAGATCTATTCTAGCATATATAATCAATAATGTAAAAGCATTTGACATATTCCAATGGATACAATATTCAATCAAATACACATCATTGGACAAGGAAAGATAGTTCTTATTAATATAAATCAAAGATTACAAGATAGATACAACCTTTGACGGCACGTCTGCGAATCAGAGAAACTGAATCCCCCACTTGGGCCTCCACTACCTCAATCCTCCATCTCATTAAATCAAGCTCACTGGCAAAGGGCAAGCTTGGGAAGAACACAACAGTGCTCCAAAGGGACAAAGGGATGCAGACTCAAGCATAAATTCCGGCAACAATGGACTATAGTTTCGTTGCTTTCAATCTCTCTATATGCCTTCAATGTACCAAGGGGTTCCTTATATAGCTTCACAAGGGATAATGAAGGGTCGAATCTGAGCGATCTCAAGGAATATGGAATGCCAGGAGTCAAATGAGTCGGATCCATGTCAAGGAAAACTCCAAAATGATTTGGACTATGCACACATCCCGATGTACGCGGTTATAGGGGTCAAACCCGCATATGTACGCGATTATCGAGGAAAAAGCTGCATATATAATATTTTATATAGTTTTTAGGGATGATCAAGGAAACATCAAAGGATAAAATATGGTCCATGGGGTCTAAAGAGTCTGCAGCGGGACAAGGGAAGACCATACAAATTGTGATTCACCTAGAGTGGTGAAATCCGCTATAACATAGTCTTTTAGAAGCAGCATGCAAGGATGCTTCTCATATTTATGTTGAAAATGAAAAGAGTTGATTTCTAACTGAAGTGGTAAAATTGGATATTCTTCTATAGGCACCATAACCTTTGGTAGAGGCATGGAAGCTACTTTTTAATGACTGTATTGCAGCTCTAGAAGTTTGTGTAGAGGGAGAGCTTAAACAGTTCCATAAGGCTAGATAAATGTTAGCTCAAGGATTTATAGCAGAGGAGAGGGAAATGATCTGGAAATGGAAAAAGAGCAATTATCCTTCTACTTCAAATCTATTCGATCAATTTTCACAATCAATATGTGGGAGATTGATGGCGTTGTTAGAAAGGGAAGGTAAATCCTTTTCTATATTCATCATTGTTGGTATCAAATTGAATTTGACTTAGTTTTAATATTGGAAAGATTGATTTTCCTTTTTTTATCCGGATTTCAAACTCATCTGTATCCACTTCCAATTCCACCATATAAACCTTAATCCAAACTGGGATCATTGTTACAGCCAAGATGCAGTGGAGAGAATCACAGGATTTTGGTGCTGAAGGGTGTATGATGGCATATGATGTGACTACTACATATAATTATTGTCCTGGTGCATAGTGGTGACTAGAGGCTTACATGGAATGTAATGGTGGTGCCCCATACATGGTTTATGGACCTAATCCCTTTGACATGCCGTTTAGTGGACAAATTATGCCAACGGATATGTATGGAGCACATGGATATATACCAAGTTTTGTCCCTCCTGTTCAAAGGTGAGGTGTTATTTTGTATTGATTTATTTTACTATATTGTAAATGAGTTTTTTAAAGATAGGATCATACTTACAAGACTTGGCTGAGTCTTTTGACTACCTGATTTTGACTTGCTAAGTCAAGCATGAAGATTACACTTGGTCAAAATGGCCATAACTTGTTAAGTTTGAAGACATGGTCAAACACACCTTAATTTGTTGGTTTTATTGGTATTAGATAGGCTTGGAAAACATGGACATAATTGGTGAGTTTTGCAATAATTAGTCAATTTTGACCTATAAAATAAAAAACTATACATAGATACCCAAACCTAGAATAAAAAACACGTTCCTGAATTGTTTTTTAAACCTAGTTTTGTATTGAGTTTGTTTGCAAAGAATTTACCTATTCTGACCCAGTCTTACTCTTAAATTTGCAGATTCATTTCAATTTTTAATCTTCTAACTTTAGATAAGATTTAATAGATTTTTTCTAACTGAGAAAGCTTGTAAATTTCAGAAAATGTATGGATTATGGTATGGGTAATTACAACTCTGCTCATCCAGTTTGGAGTAGAGATGAGTTTGAAGCTAGGAAAGCTGAGCAGAGGAAAAAAAAGATAGAATATGAGCAATGAAACAATAGCAAGTAAGAAACCTTTAATTTCTCGAAATTAAATGCATATTTTGGGCCTCTTAAAAACAAACATTTGTTGTCTTTAATTGTTTTCTAAGTCTACATGGAAATGGGGCTCTTATCACTTTTTTGGATATGTCAACTTAATCTTTCTTTTTCAATTAAATTAGGCCTTATGACGGGACAAGTTACCATAACCTATATAGTTGCATGCCACATCATTTCATTTTTGAATTGAAATTATATATTTTTATCTAGGAAAAGAGGAATGAATTTTTGATAAATCAATCCCTAGTTGAAAACATTTTTTCCGACACTAATATGTGTTAACTGTAAATGTAGATTATTGTGAAAAAGAGAAAATCATACTCATACTCCATCATACTCATACTCATACTCATACTCATACTCCTCATCCTCATACTAGTCATCATCATTATTATGCTAGCAATGATGATGATGACGATGATTATGATGAGGATGAGGCCAAAACCTTAGGATGTTACCCTTGAAGAGTTCAAATGTGCTTGACATATTCACCAACGTGCCACTTGTCCTCTCTTAACATGAGAACTCTTTCTTAGATGACTTGTAAGGCTTCTTGTATTGGTGAGACTTAGGGATGTGTGCACAAAGAGCCTCAAATGCGAAGTGCTCCTCTTAAATGATTCCACGTGTGAGAAAAGGGCCATTTCATTCGGAGTTGATTGGATGAATTATAAATTGAAGAAAACCTTTCCTGGAGTCTTTATACTTGTCTTTATGCAAGGAAGGAAGGTGCTAGGGTTTGTGAAATACAAAACCTAGAAGATACTTGAAGGGTTGGGGTTTTTGAAAGACAAAACCTAGAGGATAATTGAAGTTCTAGGGTTTGATTCCATCTAAGAAGGACCTAGGTTTTTTATAGTGTTTCCAACCTCATCAAACATCATATGGAGAGTAGGAATTCGGTAGACAACACTTTTTATGAATGCACGATTGGCAATATTGTAGCTTTTTCATTGGATTCTATCATGTATGAGAATATGGGAATGTAATTTAATCAAAATCACCAAGCCCTCCATGTAATCCAATGTCAATGGTGCTAATTGTTGAACTCCTCATTCATAGGCTTAGAAAAACTATATTTTTCACTTCAGCCAAAAACCCTGATTAGGCATGTCAACTGCACTTAAGACTACATCTGGGTTTACATATGAATATAAATACTGAAATAACTATTTTGATTCAGAATAGAGAAGGGAGGGGACCAAGTTAGCTTTCCCCAAATCGCATGATGACAAAACCCAAGCTCATATATGCTCAACACAGGCATGAATTCCATTTACATTAAAACACGAGAAAACCACAAGATTAGTTTTATAATTACAAACATAAATGGAAAATATAAATATGGAACACTTATATTCTTAACAAGATGGTCCATGGAAATGTATACGTCACCCGTCATAGCTAAATTAGTTGGACTACAAATTATTACCCTCCTTAATGAAACTTAGATCGATGGGGATCCCTTAATATTTGTATGATTAGATATGCCTACTATACCATGTAATCCTAATATTGTGTGGTCCATCCAATTACGTTGTTTTACCTTTATAGAAAACCTAGTACTTCCCCTCCTTCCTTCTTAAAAAACAAACATATCTATAGAAAGGACACATTGGGACTTGCATTTGGGAATCTAGTTATTGCAAATATGTTGATGTATGGAATCCCATGGATTATGTAGTTACTAAAAAAATTCTAAAAATAATTGTTTGTAAATAATTAGTTTTTGTCATATATATGAAAAAAAAACAATATAAGTTTCCCTTATTCAATATACCCCCCTTGAATAAAATTAGATTTATTGTTATCGAGGAAATCAACAGTTGATGTATGGTTGTTGTTTTTATGATAATTCAAAATAGAGAAGGAGGTAGTAACTATTAAGTGTAAAGATTGCATCAATGGAGTTGTTGGTCATATGATGGAGGATGGCTCAAATTCATTTCTTAATTGGGTGAAAACCAATGGAATTTTAATGGCTTGGTAGTGGTCATATGTACTAACATTTTTGTTCTAGTCTTTGTTGTTGTCTTTTTTTCAGCAAGGATTTGTGGTCTTATTTTTTCTTTGGAAGAAGTCACATCATACTCTTGAAGATGTAAAACTTATGATGTTCATGTAATTGTTTCAAAAACCATAAGATGGTCTTGTAGGAAGTTAACCTTAAAAATATTTTCCATTCCAGCTCCTTTAAACAGAGGTTATTTAAAATCGGTCTGAGGTACTTAGCTAAAC
>LPNX010516132.1:160593-163581 GCA_001517045.1 Pseudotsuga menziesii | reverse complement strand
TATATATATATATATATATATATATATATATATATATATATATATATATAACTAATTAATTTTTATAACTATTATCAAAATCAGCTATGGATACCAAAGCAAAAACTTCTTCTGTCATTAAAATAAGATAATCATTTCATCTAGTGGTTTGGGGAGAGTGAACCCCCAACTCTATCATTAGGTTAAACTACCAAAGTAACAGCGTAAAGGAGAATATAATAAATATATGCAGCATGGAAGAGCATTCAAACCCATACACCATCTCGTGCGGCAATCTGATCAAGGTTTGAGGAAGACGCATTTCATTTACTTTCTTTTCCCCAACCAACTTGACTAACGGGAATAGAGATATTGTAAAACCCAATAAATTGAACCCCAGGGAGGGCAAATGGAAAAAAATAATTCCCTTCTGTGGGGGGCTCTTAACACTAAGGGAGGAGAAGAGTGATCATCTTATCCCCTATCTATGTTGTTCGTAATGAATAAGGAGTCGACATTCCAAAAATAGCAGAGGAAAAAAGTAAAAAACCTTTTAATGTTACTTATAAATCGATTTGACAAGAAAGATTACTTTTGATTAGCATAATCGTTAGTTTTCCCAAATAGATCTTCTAGTCATAGTTTTAGAATTTACACAGTTAACTGAAATCCAAATACAAAATCAATAGTCTGACAATGTATCATTTGCAACCCACAGTAAAAATAATTGTGAATTCAACACTTCAGCCCAGGATTTTGAATCAACAGTAAGAGCCTCACGTCTTTAGTTGCCAAATTTCACTATAAATGATAGATAAATAAAAGGTTCTTATAGAACCCTTCTATAATAAAAAACAGTAAGGAAATTATGGAAGTAACCTTTAGCCCCCAAACTTCTCATTTTTTGACAGAGAGGGTCCTTAGATCATTGTGTTACCATAAAAAAAACTTTAACCACTAACATAGAAGTCGCTACAAGAAAACCCTTTTATCAGCATAGCTCCTGTTTGGTCTTACATCCATAGAGCCTTAAGGAGGAGGCCATGAATCATACCGATGGTAGACCCTTCATAGTCAGTATTTCATTCAGAAAAATCAACGCAAGGAGCCAACCTAGGAGTCACCTATAAAAAGAATTCATAGAATGTGAAGGGTTAAAAACTTTTTTCTCTTTTCGAAAATACTATGGAAAAAAATTAATTGGTTGAAAATGCAACAGTTTACAATACCTCTTCGATGTTTTGCAAATGATGACTGATAATAAGTCAAGAAAATTTGCAGGCGTATGTTTACAAGTAGAGAATACGTAGAGGAATGTAATAAAGGTCAAGTCTACAGACTCCACCAGGGATACTAACAGTAGAATAGAAGAGCTCAAGTAGTAAAATAATAGAGTGCAAGATTTAGGGAACCACTTTTCCTTCACCAAAACAAAGTCAAAACAATGATTACAACATTTAAGACAACCATGGTTTTCATACCCAGTCCGTTTTTTCCAAGTGGAGTTTGCATGTGAATTCCCGTCCCTACTTTTGATACCATTATTTTCGCTCCAAGGGTTTTTAATATCCAGTCACATCGCCTTTAAAACCAAACCTTTAAGCATTTTTATGCTCTATCGTATAGTCTCAACCTTCATTTTTATGCTCCAGTGTATAGTCTCAACCTTCATTTTTATTCTCCATCATATAGTCCATATCAATTTCTCAAGATGTTGAAATTCCTATTCTAAAAATTTCAACTCATCATTCAAAATATTGGAAATATGATAAATTATAATCGCTCACTCACTCATGTCATGCACTCACTACTTAGCTGTGCAAGATCTCCAATAATAACTACTAGTCTACTACTAGGCCCGAAACGAGGTTAAAACTGTTTTCCTACTGCCTTTGTGAACCTCACTACCAATGTCCACTCTTTTTTCATCAAAATGAAATTAAAAAGGCTGGTTTGAATATCATGAATATCATGGACTCACAACAACACTAAAAAACACTCGATGTAATGCAAATACAAATAATGGCATGTAGCTAGGATCACAAAGTATGTTCAGGTCAATTTATGCATTGCTACACATAGGTTTCATTGGGCACACGATATGGATACACAATGGTTATTAATAAAATTAAAAAAAACAATGGTTGGCTCATTAATACTCTTCAATTTGATGGGTGGCATGATCATGATGTAATCTCCCTTCGTCCTTCCAAACATTTATAGTTTATCACAACATTTGTCCTCAATGCCACCAAAATACATATAAAAATTACTTGTCTTTACATCCTCTTCCCTTTAAATCCTCATCTCATAGTCATAACTAAGGATTATTATGCATGTGCATCCTCACCTTATAATACGAATTGGTTCAAGGCGCAGAGAAAACCATAAAATATTAAATGTGTTAGGATGAAAAGAGTAAGAAATGACAATATGTAAGTCTTATATTAAATTTACCATACAAGTCTTTAATTAACACTATCATTTGAGAGTTGACACGTTGGATTGTTCTGATCTTCTTATCACTCCTCACCAATGTGATTGCAAGGAATTCTTTGAAGGTGAAGTCCATAATTTTAGGTCTTCTTCCTCATTATCATGCCTTTTGGTAAAACAATAAAGAGGGTAGTGGCCTGCATCAGTATGAAAAATGGTTTCGACATAGAGGTATACACATTAATTGTTTTCATTAAATAACTTAAATTGCTACACGTGAATGTTGATTCACTGAATCGTGGAATGGTACAAAACACTACAAATTTTAAATCCTCGAGCCCTTAATTACTCACACCTAGAACTTTCTCAAATCTAGCCATTAATAAACTTGTTTTGGTATTTTGGTTCAATTTAAAAGGCAGATTGTTGTGACTTAGACATTTGGTGAAATTAAGGCATGTTACAATTTATATTATTAAAGGTTAATATGTTATAAATAATAATTAATTAACAAAATATTTAAATATTATAAAATTAAAATTTATTCTTAAAAACATAATCTATTTTATAGTA
>LPNX010516132.1:130593-155593 GCA_001517045.1 Pseudotsuga menziesii | reverse complement strand
CATAGTAAATCCATTATCATGTTCAATAATAGCTCTATTGGGATCACGTTGATTCAATTGTAACCTGTACCATTTGAAATTGAGTAGAACTAACTTGAAGGATTTAAAGTCACACTATAGAATATATTCAAAATACCCATAGTATCAATTTTCTAAGAGTTCTAGATTTCTGTCACTTCTAGATGAAACATTGGTCACCTCAAAGACTGCAGATATCCCACAATCTAATGTTTTATTTGTTTCATCCAATTTTTTGATGCGATATCTACAGCCATTGTAGACCATAGCCTTATGTTGTTTTACCTACAACTAGCAATACATGTAATGATTACTGAACAATACAATATTTATGAATAACTCCATATTTATACAGCCATACATGGAAAAGAACAACATGTACATCAAAATGTAATTTGCAAAATAATAGATTTAAAGTAATTAATTAATATCTTGCATGCTTATCTTTTAAACCATATGCTAAATCGATTTCCCTTTCTATAAGTTTTGTATCTCCATTGTAATGTGTTTCTTTTTGTCATGTCCCCAACCCTCTAACTAATGAAGAGGACACAACTCAACATGATAACCAAGCACCAGAGCAATCCAAGCCCCATGAACATAGTAATAATAATGTAGTGAAATAAGAACATACATGTGCAGATGTGTAATTCATCAAACATACATCAGAAGAAAAATGCATTCATTCCACACAACTAACATTCACATCATTTAACATGTTTATCATTTCCATTAAGAAGCAATTACAATTGCAAAGATGACATAGACAAGAATACTTATCTTAACAATAGCTTGTCCTGCAACCAGCTATGTTGCTACAACATTCTACCCAACCGTAGGCCAGTGTACTCATCACTATCAACAACACTACCACCCCCGAGTTAGTATTGAATCCACATGGAGTAAGGGGAACACTAGCAAGCTCACATGTAGCCAAGGATACACAAAACTCAGCCAAGACAACACAATTGGGTTTATCAGGGTAACAAGGAACTAGAAAGGTTGGATGTTAATCTAGTGAGCTCAATCTATGAGATACGGAAACTTGCACCTGAACTAGCCTAACTTCTAAGACATCCACACACACCCAACACAAGGAAGCATCCACTTCTTTGTTATGCAGTCCCTCAGGCCATGCATTCCCTTCTAGTGCTATTCATGGGGTGTGGAGAAGAAAGTAATCCCTCTAGCTATGTCTGTGAGGCTCTTGAACACACTGGGATTATCAAGGAGACTTAGACCCCATTCCCACTCCAAAAAAATCCAAATACCAACAATGGTATGCACACAACAATTAACAACTCTGGAATTGAAGGAAGACACACACGGAGACCAATTCGGTTATGGAAATTGGTTAGAATGTCTTGGACTATGATAGTCAATTTCTAGAGTCGTTTATGGCCCTAACGTTGCCAAAACAACTCACAACATCCCAAAATTTGTAAAGAAGATAAAAAAATCCCCCAACCTGCATAAGATAAAAAACATGGCCCCTTCTGACGTGAAGGAAATTCAGACACACACAGATAAAAATTGGGAAAGAAGATTGTAGAACATGAATGCCCTATGGCCAACTCTCTACCTACATGAGTGTAGAAAAATGACTGCGTGAGAGTGGAATGAGGCTCTCCTTTCCTACGTGGGGAACTGAAAGAGATCTTCCTCTCTAGGAATGCATGTGGCCAAAGGATTGATAGTCCTTCTAATCACTGACAGCAGCACATGCAAACTCTTCCCCAAGGTCATAAATTCCCAACCAACTTATGGTGAATTAATTTAGTCGGTGAATGAGACAAAGGAAGAGGGTGAATAAGAAAAAATAGGTGGTTGACAGCTAGATGGGTTCATCTAGTGACACATGAATGCTCCCCAATTTCTCCCAAGGGTTAAACATCCCCCCCCCTTATCCTTAGGAAAATAAAGCCCCTTCTCTTTTAATGTTGCATTGACATAGATGGATGTGGGTATTTTAACTAAAATGCATATGTACATAGTGTCCATAATTACAATGTGCCTGGATAGCACAAAATACCATCGGCATCAATTTTAATCACTGAAACATAAAACAATAATCCATGGTGGGGATTTTGAATTTAGATCCACACCATGATTAATTACAATATATACATCATATACATTTAATGCATTCGAGGTCAAAAATAGGGTGTTACATTCCCCGCCCCCTTCAATAGAACTGTCCTCGATGCTTTACAAAATTGAACAAAATGCTACACTGGCATCGCCTCAGTGCTCCGCAGAATTGAAAAAAAATGGATGTGCCAATTGCCTAGCATCCTCTAGCTCCCATGTAGCCTCTTCAGTACCGTAGTGCTCCCATTGCACCTTTACCTACCCTATGGATCAGTTCCCAAGCATTGTGACCTTCCTATCGAGGATGCACTTTGGCTCAATTCAGAACTCTCCCTCGGGTTCCACCTAAATCACATACCAATTTATGACATGGTTAGGATCATGTACATATTTCTTAAGAAAAGAAACATGAAATACATTATGATCTCTAGTGCTAGAAGGTAATGCAATTCATTATGCAATTGGACCTATTCTTTCAAGCACTTCAAATGGCCCACAATATCTTCATGACAACTTGGCACAACTTCCAAGATTCAAGGAACTCTTCTTTTCCCTCATTCTAAGGTAAAAATGATCCCTAACACTGAACTCTCTGTTCACCCTATGCTTATCTGCATAGCTTTCTGTATGTCCTGGAGTACATTCAGATTATGTCTGACTTTTACAAACTCTTACTCCATTTCCTTAAGAAATGTTATCCCAAGCAAAACCCTATTCATTGGATTATCCCATGTCACTGGTGTCCTACACCTTCTTCCATACAAAGCTTCATATGGACTCATCCGCAAGGATGGTTGTTGTCCACTATTATAAGCAAACTCTACCAAGTGTAAGTAATATTCCCACGTGTTTGGTTTGTTCATCACGTACATGTGAAGCATGTCTTCAAGCACTTGATTTACTCTCTCTATCTACCTATCATTCTGCGGATGGTAGGAAGTGCTGAAGTTCAAATTTGTACCCAAATCTACAAACAACCCCTTCCAAGAATTGGAATTGAACTCGACATCTCTATCAAATACTATTGCCTTAGTAAATCCACAGAATTTGAAAATATCCTTCATCAAGATATTTGCAATGTCATCAGTCTTATGCATAGATTTAACCAGTGTGAAATGTGTTTCCTTTGTCAACTTGTCCACCACAACCATTATGGAATCATGCTGTCTCCAAGCCATTAGCAATCCTATAAGAAAATCCATGGAAATAACTTCTCATTTCCATTCTGGAATTGGAAAAGGATGCAACAAACCTACAGGGTGATGATGCTCAACCTTTACCTACCAACATTTCATACACCTTCAAATGTGCTCAGCCATGTCCTTTTTCATTCCTGGATAAAAATACTACTTTCTAGCTGTAGCAATTGCGTTCTGATATCTTGGATGACCAGAATATGGAGCTCGGTGGATATCATCCATAACCATTCTCCTCATATCTACCACATTTGGAATATAGACTTTGTTCTCACTAAGTAAGAATTCCATCTTCTTCCAATTTATATGCCTCATACCTCTTCTCAAGACTTTTCTGTTGCAATTTGTCTTTTACCTACTCATAGAATTCATCTCCAGTAGTATGATTAATAATCTGCTATCTCAAATATGACTGGAAAATACTGAGAGATGCCACATGCATTTCCTGCACCTTCCTATTGAGTGCATCATCTACCTTATTATCTTTTCCTTTTGCGTACTTGATTTCGAAATCAAACTCAAATAAAAACTCCACCCATCTAGATTTTCTATCATTTAATGTTGGTTGATCAAACAAGTACTTCAGACCATAATGGTCAGTCCTTAGCTCAAATATTATACCCATCAAGTAATACCTCCACATCTTGAGAGAATGTACTATGGTTGCAACTTCTAGGTCATGAGTAGCATAGTTCTTCTCATGCTCCTTCATCTTTCTTGACTCATAACATATCGCGTGGTTGTCTTGCATAAGGACTCCTCCAAGCCCTTGTTTGCATACATCACTACACACCACAAAATATTTTTTTGGGTCTACAATCTTGAAGACTGGTGCACTTGTGAGAATATTATTCAACTATTGGAAGCTTTCTTCACACCTCAATGTCCATTGAAACTTTATCCCCTTCTTTTGAAAAGAAGTAACTGGATGGGAAACCTTTGAGAATCCTTCAATGAATCTCCTACAGTATCTGACATGTCCCATGAAATATCTTACACCTATCACATTTATTGGAGTAGGCCAATTCATAATGGCCTCATTCTTCTCAGGGTCTATAGATATTCCCTCATTTGAGATAATGTGTCCCAAATAATGAATCTTATCTCTATAGAAGTCAGACTTGCTTAACTTTTCTTACAACTTATTCTCCTTGAGCAATTGCAATGTGAACCTCAAATTTTCTTCACTCTCTTCCTCATTCTTAGAATAGATAAGAATGTCATCAAGGAAAAAAAGAACAAACTTGTCCAAATACCTGCTGAAGACACTATTGTTGGGCACCCTATATGCAAATTAATTAAAGCTAACATATAGAGTGTTAAATATAAATTGTCAACCTATGGAAGTCTCTTATTTTAAGGATAATATGTACTATATATGCTTTAAACACTAAGTAGCTGATGCTATAAGTAAATGATCCTACTTTCCTATTCAGACACACTCATCCCATAATCCACTTAATCTAATCTACTTTCTCAAGAATGCAATCACAAGTACCTCCTATGATTCTTAATCTAGGATTTAAATATTCATGAAATAACATCTAGATTAATTTTGTAGAAAATAAAACCCCTGATTACCAAACCATCTAAAGATCCATCCAACTATCCTGATAAAGTTATTCTAGAAATAAAAAGTACATGAATTGAATTCAGCTACTCTAGAAATTAAAAGTATAGGAATTGAATTCAGCTATTCTAGAAATTAAAAGTACAGGAATGAAATTCTACAATTATAAATGCAAAGGAACAAACTGCAAAGATCTAAAGAAAACAGTAATTGAAATAACTAGGGATGAATAGGGCTGTCACAGCTATCACACAGTTGCATAAAAGGCAGTTAACCTATCTAGTCGACTGACACACCACACCACTACAGTTTTACAGGAGATATAATTATTGATTATTCAAATGACACACCGTGAATCAATAACTATTGTAGCTTACTATAAGTAAAGGAAATTATCATAAAATAACACAACAAAATAAATACGATACCTAATTAACTCAGTAGTCCCTATGGGAAGGCGTGTCCACCCTTCACACAAAGATACTAGAAGTAACACATGTTAAAACTCCAATATCCAAAGTATCAAACTCTTTGCATTAAAACAAATGGTATATGAACACGCAATCTTACCCACAGCTGATACAATAATTTGGTTCAAAGTTCAACCCCTGGCTCAGAATGGTTTCCCATATTTATCCAATTACAATCATAACCTCTTACTACTATTATCAGGAAGCCATGAAGATCTCTGATCTTCAAGCTGCCCTAATTACAATAACTTGCTACAGTCGTGGCAAGATGAGAGTAGAAGATATAGGGAAGTTGTTACTCAAGCCAGAAATAATGATCATGATTGATTGAGAAGATATTCCATGGATTATAGCTACTTTTGAGTAGAGTGCACTATTTCCTCCAAATCTGTCGCAATCTGTTACAGCTACCCTTGTATAGCTCGCATGGACTAATACACTGGGACTGTGTTTTTTGGGAAATGATGGAATGGATGGTGATCAGCTTTAGCAATGAATGTCCATCCCTCCTTTGGCATCTTTGGCCTACTACACATGTATTCTCTATATCTCGAAATATCTTTATAAAACCATCATATGTTAGCATAATTTAAGATGTAGAGCCCTAATAACCACAATCCTAAGCATTAATAAAATAATAAAATGATTAACCATACCTGTATGAGTTGAGGGGCCAAGTGATGGGAAAACATATGTTTAGCATGCATAATAGATTAGGATGAGGCAAAAAGAGGTGGATAAGGGTGGTCAAAAAGGGGCCGTTTCTGGGCCCAACATCTCCCCCTAACTGTCATGTTGCATGTCCTTGTGCAACAACCTCCATTATTCTGAATCTGAATCTGCCATTATTCTTCATTCATGGAGAGAAGAAAAGTTGTATGAGAATTTAGATGTTCCTTCTTTTTCTACAAATCCCTTATGGACAACCCAAAATCTCCAACACTTCTGCTCTCCTACCCTTGTTAATGAGAAATATTCCCTGTACGATTTTGTTGGCCACCATATGATAGGAAATTTAAATTTTATTCCCATCCAATTAACCCCACATTCCCTCATGCATCCAACATACACCTCAATCCTAGAAAGTGCTTGTTCAAAATTCCTGTAACAGTAGGGGTCCCTATTTCTAAGGGTTGGAGAGGAAACCTACCATGTGTGTCGAATACCTTCCAAATCCATTCATTGATGCATGGAAATATGGCTGGTACAAGTACAAATAACATTTCCTGAAGTTCCATTATATGCCAAGTTTGGATGGGACATGAGAGTAGACTTTGATGTCGAGCAAGGAGAAGACGAGGATTCTGAGGTTTGCTCTGGATTGAAATATTAGAGTGCACCTCATTGTAAGAGAAAGTTTGGAAATAGCTTTCCCACTGAACATGATTTCTCACAAAGGAGGCAAAATCCCTTAGTTGAACATCACCTGAGAAAGGAACAGGATTCGAATGGCGGCCCAAAGGACAAGCCATCTCATGAAAATAAAGCTCACATAGCAAATTCTAGTCCTCAAAATCACTTCCCATAAATGTTTCCAGGAATTTTGCTGAGGTTTCTATTTCATATGATCTCCCTTCTTTCATTGCCCTTAGTTTAAACCGAATAATCTGCTCGAATAAAAACATAGGGTAAGAGGAGGATGGTACTCTGGTACCCAATAATTCCTGAGAAAGAGCATACAACTAGTCTTTTTCCACCTGCATGGACTTGAACTTTTTTAGCTCCCTTATCCCCTTCTATTGTTCTTCCCCACAGAGTTTCTAGGTCATGAGTTCTTCTGCCCATTTTTTCTTCAGTTCCCTAATGGTCTTTCTATGTTCAGTGAGGGAAACCATCCCTTCTTGATATCTCTCCACCTGACTCCTCCACTTCCTCACTTCTATTCTCAGGCTCGAGAGTTCTTCTATAAGCTTCAATATTTCTTCTTCTTTAGGATGTTCTTCCTTATCAGAATCCAAATTGATAAAATTTTGAGGAAGTTGAGTCCATACATTATCACCTAATGTGCCACATTGAACATCCTGCACTTCTGAGATCACTTAAGGGGGTGTTGGTTCTTGTGTAACAGCATCCCTTCCTAGAATTTCTTCTACAACAAATTCAACCATAGGTAGTCCTGAAACAACTTCTGGAGATGCTGGTTCTTATGTAACAACATCCTCTTTTTGGAGTTCTCCTATAGAAACTTCATTAGCCGATTGCGAGGATGTTTGTTCTTGTGGGACAAATTCCTCTTGAATTTTATTCTCCTTATCTACCTGTCTATCAGCTGCAACTTCAATAGGGGGATGCAAGGCTGCTAGTTCTTGTGTAATAGATCCCTGCCCTTCTCTTTCTTCATGTTGTTTGGATTATAGAGTTGCTTTCATGTATTTTTCAACAAGCTGTTCCTCAAGGATTTCAGTGTCCCTCAAGGATTTTGATTGCATTTGTTCATCCTCTCCTAAATCCAAATCAAGAATGATATTTATTCTGGGGTTGGCTTCTTGTAGCATCCTGAGAGTCTCCACAAAAAATTCCAGGGGTGTTGGTTCTTGTGTGGCAACATCCTGGTTTACTTCCTCATCTTCCTGTTGTTGGGATTCCATTTCTATTATCTCTGTGTCATGAGATGGTTTAGGAGTCATAGTGCAAATTTCTTCATTAAATTCTAGAATGTTTTCAATCCCTGGTTCTTCTTCCCGCATTTGGGTGGCAACTTGAACAAGAATATTCAAGGATGCTGGTTCTTGTGTATCAGCGTCATGTTCAACCTCATTATCATTCTTCTGTTGGGGTTCCATCCCTATTGGTTCTATTCCCTAAGAAGGTTCATGGGTCACAGTGCAAACTTCTTCAACCAAATCAAGAATAACCTCATCCTCTGGTTCATATGTCCCAATTTGGGTGGAAACTTCAACAAGAATATTCAAAGATATTGGTTCTTGTATATCAGTATCTTGTTCATTTACTACTTCCTTTTGTTGGAGTTTCTCTTGGGGAGCCTCACCATCCTTCCAATCAGGTTGTCCCTATTCTTCCACAGCTATAGGTATGGGCGGTTGTGTCACAAAGGCACGAACTATGACCTTGTAACCTGACTGGTTAAATATTTCTCCACACATAGGACAAACCACTCTTTCTTCCTCATCAACAACCTCAGTAGGACTTGATCCTTCTAATTGGTTTGCAGCTTCAACCAATGTGTGCAGCTTCCTTTCACTCTATTTCTTGCAAACTTACTTCCGAAGTGATTGTACTTCCTCTTTTAATAGCCCATTTTCATACATAAGTCCTTCAATTTGAGGTTCTTCTGCAGCCGGTTCCTATGGGGCATCAATTTCTTTGGGTCTCAGAATGGGGAACTTGATTTGTGCTATTAGGGTTTCCCATCTTTCCTGTGCTACTTCTGCTACTGTAACTGACTTGGTTCTTTTTCATCTTATTGGTGGTGATGCTCGTATTTCATCTTTTCATCTCCTCCTTTTTCTCTGTGGTGTTGGAATTTCCATATTTGCAGCTAATGTGGAAGGGATATCATCTATTTCAACATTTTCTTATTCTTCCTCGATCAAGGTTCCTCCCCATTCAGGGGAATATTCAATGGTCAACACCTCCATGTTTTCTTATGTTATCATAGCTCTAACCTATTCATTTTCAACTGTCAGAGCATCTAATGTTGCTCTAGTTTTCGCATCTGCTATGAGAGCTGCCATTTTATTTAATCTTTCTGTAGGGTTCCCTTGTGCATTCTCCTCCAATTGTTCTTCTTGGTCTCCCGACTGATCCTTTGATCCAATATCATTCCTCCCCCCCCAACTAAATTCGAGAGACTCCAAACCTCCTGGTGACCTCCTGTTGCTCTGCATTTCCCCCCAACTATTGATTGGTAGGTTGTTCTTAGTTTTGAACAGGCGCCATGAGTATAGGTACTTGTATTTCCTCTTCTATTGGAACACCGGGAAAAAGAGCAAGTTCCTGAATTTGACCTGTAAATTGGTCCCAGGTTTGGTTTTGTTGAGCAAAAGCCTGTAAAATTATTAATTTAATTAGGCCATGGTGGGTAAGGGAGGAGTTTGGATGCTTGGCTATTCTGACAAACCCCGCCATATGGTGTAAATCATTGAATAAATAAAATGGAATGTTTAGCAAGGCACTGTGACGGAGATGAGATAATAAAGGAAATTCAAAGTAATAAACCATTTGATACCTACCTTCACAGGTGATGTACTTCTTGAGGAAAATTACTACTTGATCCCATGGCCGAGGCAATGACTGTAATGCTATCCCCCTTCGTGATTGTTGAATGTGTTCCCATTCTCTTGGAAAATCCTGTACTATTGCAGGATTGGGGGTTCTTCATCCAAACTAGGCTCTTCTCACCTGAGGAAGGATAGTGACCTCAGCCACTATTGCTTCAGAGACTTTGATACGTAACCACTAAACTTTTGAGTGGGTTTCTGTAAGATTCAAGGTGAATTGTAGAGCTGTCTCATGATGAAACCCATTCAAGCGTTGGAATAGTTCAGTCCAGCCCATAGCTTGAAAAATAGCAAAAACCTTGGCATTTCTTTTGAGTTCTCACATGTTTGGAAGTTCATGCTGAGTTGGGATACCCATGTTTTTTTTTCCTTCAGAAGTGTGTTGCAGTCCAATAGATTACAAATCCTGACAATGGAGGTTAAAGCACAGAGTATGCATGAACAACTAAGAGTGGAGTTGGGTAAATTTGAAAAGTTTCAGAGCATAGGAATGTTTGCAATTTATCCCAAATTAGGAAAGGTGGAGGTTATAAGGTAACATAAATAGTCATTAAGTCGTACGAGTGGATGTTTAATGATATGAAGGTGTAATAATGGGCGTAGAAAGGAAGGTATGATTAATATTTTCAGATCTAATTAATACTTAATCAAGTAGATAATCAGAACCATACCTTCAAAAATATGCGATGGATGGTGACCTTTGGAAAATAGTAGAGCATGTGAAGTGCATCCATTTAAGTGTAATTATTATTGTAGGTATGCTGTAATGACCTTTTCTGCCAGTGAACCAAAACCTTCATGTCAAATTGGTCGAAAACATTATGAATGCTGGAATATAAATTGGAATCGCCGTCGTCAGGAAGTGGAGCCAAATCTAGAGGAGTCATTAACCATGGTTGCAAAGAATTCTTCCAATAATGGAGGAGTCATAGCTGCAGACCATAGAGAAATCAAGCAGTTTAGCAGAGTCGTGGCCTTGGATTATAGAAAAATCATCCAATTATGGTGTAGTCGTAGCTACCGACCCAAGGTGAAAAAGGAGAAAAGTGAAACAGTGTTGCAGCTGTCGGAAAAGGTGAAAATGGACAAAAGTGAAATGGTGTCGTAGCTGCCCAAATTGGAAAAATGGATTTAAGCTATTGAAAGTTAACGGTGTTGCAGTTGCATGAAATGGGGTAAGGGGCGGGAGTTTACGGTGTTGCAGCTGTGTGAAATGGGGTAAAGGTGAAAGTTTTACGATGTTGCAGCTGTGCGAAAGGGGGTAAAGGAAGAAGTTTTACGGTGTTGTAGCTGCGCGAAAGGGGATAAACGAATGTGTTGCAGCTACAATAGATTTGTTCAAGGAATATTCTTCTAGTGCAGGAAGTTATAGAAGAATGACCTTGGTCAATAGGCCTGATGATGGGAACCACTCCTTAGGCACTTCCCTACACATTTTATTTAAAAAAAAAAACCGATCAAGTGAAAGAGAAAAAGATAACAATAACATTAAAAATATCAATTTATTTATGTACAAAAAAAAAAATCTGTAAGATCTATAGCGATTAACTAACGATTGATAGGGGCAGCGAGAGATCCCTACCCTTGTTCTAACTGGTAGTCTAGATCAACTGCAATATGTGAAGTGAATGTGTCCTTTTAAATTGGCTTATGGTACAGTCGCAGCCTATGAGCATTAGAAAGTAATAGTGCATGATTCTCATCAATGGTTACCAAGCAAACAGTACCATTATCAAATACTATGTCTACCATTTATGGGCCCAACCATCTTGTGCGTAATTTACCCTTGAAGTCCCTTTGAATCTTGAATTGTATAATAATTCCCAGTCTCTCTTGCAGAATAATTTCTTTTTGATGAATCAATCGTGCCGATTGGATCTCTGTTGCTGGATTAATATTGATCCATAGCAGCTAAATGGTTCTCATCAAGTTCATTCAATTGATTCAATATTCTTGTTTGAGCTTCCGTTACATCTAAGTTCACCTTCGTAGCTTTCTTCAAAGTCTTGATTTCAAATTCAATCAGGAAGATAGCACTTTTCCCATACACCAAGTCATAATGAGAGAAACCTGTAGTGTTGCACCAAGTAGTACGATATGCCTACAATGCTTTCGAAAGTCTTTCAGCTCAATCTCTATGATGGCTCTTGACCGTCTTGGTAAGGATGGCTTCAATAACTTTGTTAGTGCTTTCCACCTGGCCATTGGCTTGAGGATGGTATGGTGAAGCTATCTGGTGCTGAATATGGTACTTTCATAGTAGAGCTTTGAATTGATTTGACACAAAATGAGGTCCTCCATTGGTAACCACTTCCTTGAATACCCCGAAATGGTTAAAGATTTCACCATACAAGAAATCGATCACAGCCTAGTCATTGGCTTTCACCAGAGCCACAGCTTCTACCCATTTCATCATGTAGTCGGCACAGACCAAGATGTAGTCTTTTTGCTTGGAATGAGGGATAATAGTACCAACAAAATCTAAGGCCCATCTATCAAAGGGTTCAACCACCAGTTGTGGTTGAAGAGGAATTTGATCTAATATATTGGGTTGGCCCATCCTCTGGAAGCTATCACAAGAATGGACATATCTTTTTGCATCCCTAAAAAGCGTCAGCCAATAGTATCCCATTCTCAGTGCTGTGTGTCATGTCCTCTTGTCTGCAAAATTCCCCCCACAAGGATCATCATGGCAGGCCTTCAAAATATGGAATATTTCATTTTCTCTTATACATATTTTGATCTCAAGATTAGGGCCCATGTAGAAGAGATGACCGTCTATCCAACAATACCTGGCACTTTGTTGAATAATTTTCCTCTTTTCTCTTTTGGAAAAATGTGCTGGAAGTGTTCTTGCAGCCAAGTAGTTAGCAACATCTACATACCAAGGGGAGTGAGCTGAAATTGCAAATAAGTGTTCATCTGGAAAAGAGTCCTCAACATGAAAATTATCATCACTATTAGTAAAACGAGATAGGAAACCAACGACAACATTTTCTCTTCTAGGTATATCTATAATGGTAATATGAAATTCCTGTAACAGTAATAGCCACCTAGTTACCCTGGCATTGGTAACAGGTTTGTTCATTAGATATTTGATGGCCGAGTGGTCAGTGTGCACAAATATATGATATCCAGTGATATAATGTAAAAAATTGTTAATGGAGTAAATAATGGCTAAGAACTCCTTCTCGGTAACAGTATAATTAAGTTTAGTAGGGGATAAGGTTTTACTAATATAATAAACTGCATAAGGTGCTTGACCATCCTCCTGTCCTAAAACTGCTCCAATGGAAGTATCAGAAGCATCTAAAGAAATGTGAAAGGGGAGGGTCCAATTCGGCTCTCTTAGGATCAGAGCTGTGGATAGCTTCTATTTAAGTTTAACAAATGGTGTCTGGCATGCCTCATTCCAAATAAATTGTACATCCTTCATTAATAGTGAAAACAAAGGAGAGGCAAGTTTGGAAAAGTTTTATATAAATCTTTGGTAATATCCAGCATGCCCCAAGAAACTTCGCACTTCTTTTTGAGTTATAGTAGTAGGTATATTTTTTATTACCTTGATTTTAGAGGGGTCCACCTGGATGCCATCAACAAAGATAAAATGCCCCAACACCACTCCTTCACTCATCATCATATGGCAATTTTTAGTGCTCAAAGATAGTTGGGTCTATTCGCAGTGAGTTAAAACCTTTTCCAAATTTTTCAATGCTTCTTCAAAATTCTTTCCATAAGGAGTAAAATCATCCATTAAAAATTTCCATACTATCATTAACTAATTCTAAAAAGATTCCAATCACAACTCTTTGAAATGTGGCTGGTGCATTGCATAAACCAAAGGGAAGCACTATGTATGCAAAAGTTCACTAGGGACAGGTGAAGGTAGTTTTATCCTGGTCTTCAGAAGCAATCTCGATTTGATTGTACCCGCTAAACCCATCGAAGAAGGAGAAGGACTTCTTCCGGGAGAAGGTGTCAAGTACTTGATCGATGAAAGGTAGTAAAAAGTGATCTTTCTATGTTTCCTTGTTCAGCTCTCTATAGTCCACACAGACTCTCCATTTACCATTATTCTTGGGTACTATTACAAGCGAAGAAACCCAATCACTGTCTGAAATAGGATATATAAATCCCACTTCCAAGAGTTTCTGAATTTCTTCCTTCACGATGTCCCTAAGATTGGGCTTCATTCGTCGTTGAGGCTAGCACACAGGCTGGGAGTCACTTTTGATATAAATGTGATGGGTGCATAGATTAGAGGGGATACCCCTCATTTCTGTGTACTCCCAGGAAAATGCCCCCTTGGGTTTTTTAAGAGATTGATCAGGCAATTCTATTCATCTAGGGAAAGGATGGGATTAATATTCAGGATTATAGGAACACTTTTCAAATTTTTCAATACTAGAACTATATGAGTGTCACTGACTAATGCCTCTTCTATGACATTTTCTTGTTCCTCTTCACCTAGAGTAGTATTCAGGATCTAATAAATTTTCTTATTGACAAAAGTGGGTTCACTGATGAAATTATTAATGGCATCGTCTTCAGTTTCATCTTTAAAAGTTAAGTCCTTCCCTATTGTTAATAATGGCTGAATGTCCTCTTCTTCCTTTGGATCCTTCCATAATAGAGTTTTGGCTTCTAAGCTTGGTTGATCTGGAGGATAGAGAGTGAGGTTCTTTATCTCGATGCCATATGATATGGTCATAGAACCAGATCAACAGCTGATGCAAGCATTAGTTGTAGCTAACAAGGATCTTCCCAGGATCAATGGGTGTCCTCCTAGCTGCGAATTAGGTTGTAAAACCAAGAAGTTAGTAGGGTACTCCCAAGAATCAATTGAGATGATGAGATCATCCAAAATTACTTCAAGTTTAATAGTGGATCCATCTTCCATTTCTAAAATGGTGGGGGTTGGCCTAAGACTAGTGAGCCCAAGTTTTCTTACAGTTTCAATAGTCATAACATTAATTGTTGCTCCTAGGTATACCAGTACATTGGGTATCTATGTATTCCCAATATGCAAAGTGACAGTGGGATTCCTAGGGTCATCGTATTTGTCCAAGAGGGTTTTTCCCATTATCAATGCAGATAATTTCCCTATGACATGAACAGTGGGAGGATCCCTAGGTTTCCTTCCTCGTTTCCTTGTACACAGATCCCGAACAATTTTGGCATAGATAGGTACGTCTTGAAGGGCCTGAAGGAGGGGAATTTTAACATAATTTTTTTTTAACTCTCCTAAGAGGTTAAATTGAGGTTGTCCCACTACCTTTGGTAACATTAATCTTTCCAAGTATGGAAGTTCCCTAATCAACTGGGTAGGCTATATGTTGATAAATGCATCATTCTGTGTTCCAGCCAACATATTAGTAGGATGTTCAGCGTCTTCAATGATGGGGGTCACTGCATTAGATAAATACTATGGATTCATCCCTTATTCATGCACAGAGGATGGAACATCCTTAATGATCAAAGGCTCCACTACCTTTCCTGATCGTAAGCAGATAGCATTGTAGGGTACAGGAGTAAGGGAGTACGGAGGCATGTTGATAGTATCAAACTAATGGACTGCTTTATTATTTTTGTTAGGGTTAGGCTGAGAAGGTAGATAAGGTCATAAAGAAATATTGGGGATAGGATTATTCTAGAGTTGCAACTACGACTACTGATAAGGCTGAGGATATCGAGGAGGGTATGGTTGTTGAGAAAAAGTTTGATGTGGAAGCTATGGAGAGGGTTGATTATGGGGTAACTGGTTCCCTGGATGGAAAATACTCCATCCAGGAGACCAAGAATTTGGTTGGTTCGGTGGCTGTGGCTGTGGTGGCTGAGCCTAGGGGTTGCAGGAGTTAAAATTTTGCATTGAAGGTTGAGAGGGGTGCCATTGAGGATTATAATAAGATGAAGGGAATTGTGTATTCATATGCTACATATTATACCAATTATTCATGTTATTAGAAAATGGAAATGAGTCTAGAGTCATACCTTGATTTCGAGGCTACCAAGGTTTTCTCTGTGCAATAAAGTAAGCTAGTTCCACCTCTGGAGTTGATTCCTACAGAACATCCTTCACTTGAGGTAGTGACATGAATTCTTTTGTGTCATGGTTCAACTCGCACAACTGACACACTTCTACCTTTTCAAGCAGTTACTCCTTTAGATGGTGGTTCTTTCTACATCTAGGGTAGAATACACCTAGTGTGAGATCCTCTACTGCTTGTTTCTAATTTTCCCTTAGGAAATCTATTTCTAAGGAGATGGAGCTCATTATTTCTAATTTGAAATTTTCATGGAGATTGCCAATCTCTGCATGGGTGTCTCCTCCATTAGATAAATTCTGAGTTCTGTCGAAGACATTACATTCTAATTTGTCCCGTTTTTCCCCTTTGTTATTCCTAAAAGACCCCCTGGAGTACCCTTTGCATAGTTCCACGATATTTTCAAAGGACTTCTTGGAGATATCCCCCTTTCTTAATAGGTTTAACATGTCTAGGAAATCATCCCTAATCCCATGAAGTAGTATTATTTTGAGCACATCTAACCTCATATTAGTTTGTCCAGATCTCTACACAGTATATAAAATCCTTTCAACAAAATATTCCAGACTTTCATCATCCATTTGTACCATTTTAAATAGTTCTTCTCTCTTATCCTTGGTATTGCAATAATCCTGATATTTCTCTAGGAACACCTGTTTCATCCTGTCCCAATTAGTGAGAGTTCCACCTCCCAGGCTCATAAACCAACGTAATGCATTGTCCTTCAAAGTGGCGGGGAAGAGTTTCAGCTTATGTGTGTTGGTGGTGTAGTCATAGCTGCAACAGAGGATATCAAATTCCAAAAGAAATTCATTTGGATCCTCTGTTGCTTTCCCATAAAATCAAGGCAACATTGATGGCGATATATTTTTCATGGGGGCTATCCCTTTTGGTTGTTGAATCAGGATCTGAATTGTAGCCACTGTCCCTTCAGGAATGGAATTACCCTCATGATGATTATTTTCTCCCATTCCCTCTTCCTCTTCAGGATCATTTCCATTACTCATATTTTCTTCTGTTTATCCTCTTCGTTCTTTCACTGATCGATGAATTTTTGATGGAGCTGTGTCCACTCCTCTTAAGTCACAACCTTCCCATTAATGTGATAGATCAGATATTGATCAAACAATCCTGTAGTACTAACTCCGTCTTCCTCTGCCGAGGTATTCGAGGGTGTTGCAGCTCCTTGTGTATTCTCCACTGTAGAGCCTGACGCTACCACTCCATGGGTGGCAGGGCTTCTTCTGATGGGTGTTTCCAGATAACGAACCACGGTAGAAGAATTGGTTCTATCAACTAGGTCTTCAATGCATTAGAGGAAATTTCAACTCAAAATGGGCCTCCTAAAAAAATTAATAAAATAATAGTTAAAATAATAAAATAATATTTATTAATTTTGGAGGATTAAAAGCAAAAAACTACTTTTTTATTTGTATTTTCGACATATCTCCCTATGTTTTTACTCACATTTTGATCAAGAGAGCTCGTTGGATGTGGAATTAAATTCTGCATCCAACGAGTACCCACTCGACATAATTTTGATGGACCCCGATACCACAAAAACAAGAAATACCTGAAAAAATGTGATGATGATGTCATCACATTTTTTCAAGTATTTCTTGTTTTTGGGGTAGCGGGGTCCATCAAAAGTATGCCGAGTGGGTACTCGTTGGATCTAGAATTTAATTCCACATCCAAAGAGCTCTCCTGATCAAAATTTGAGTAAAAACACGAGGAAATATGTCGAAAATACAAACAGAAAATTAGTTTTTTTAATGATACCTATCCCAAAATTTATATTATAAAAATGTTTAAGACCTATACGGTATTTCAAATTTAAATAAATTTCATTGGCTAACACATGATGACATGGAATTTGATTTAAAGTTAAATGGCCCATTTTGATTTGAAATTTCCTCTAATGAATGTTCTTCTCCCCAATGTTGGACTTCCCCCACGGCCTTGACCACCTGCAACGTTAGTGTTCTATGGGGTTATGGGATTTATAATATGGCCACGATGTACCCTTCTTGTATTCATGCAACCCAAAACATACAAACAAAAAAAAACTAAAGAAGACTGAATAAAGACAATTACTGGATGTAACTACAATAGTGTCTAATACTTATCCTCCCCGGCAACGGCACCAAAATGTTGGGCACCCTATATGCAAGTTAATTAAAGCTAACATACAGAGTGTTCAATATAAATTGTCAACCCAGGGAAGTCTCTTATTTCAAGGATAATATGCACTATATATGCTTTAAAAACTAAGTAGCTAATGCTATAAGTAAATGATCCTACTTTCCTGTTCAGCCACACTCAAGTCATAATCCACTTAATCTAATCTACTTTCTTAAGAATGCAATCACAAGTACCTCCTACGATTCTTAATCTAGGATTGAAATATTTAGGAAATAACATCTAGATTACTTTTGTAGAAAATGAAATCCTTGATTACCAAACCATCTAAAGATCCATCCAACTATCCTGATTTAGTTATTCTATAAATCCAAAGTACATGAATTGAATTCAACTACTCTATAAATTCAAAGTACATTAATTGAATTCAACTTTTCTAGAAATTAAAAGTATGGGAATGAAATTATGCAATTATAAATGGAAAGGAATAAGATGCAAAGATATAAAGAAAACAATAATTGAAAGAACTAGGGATGAACAGGGTTGTCACAGCTATCACAAAGTTACATAAAAGACATTTAACCTATACAGTCGACTGGCACACCACACCACTACAGTTTTACAGGATATGCGATTACTGATTATTCAAATGACACGGTGTGAACCAATAACTGTTGTAGCTTACTATAAGTAAACAAAATTATCACAAAATCACACAACAAAATAAATACGATACCTAATTAACTCAGGAATCCCTGTGGGAAGGCGGGCCCAGCCTTCACACAGATATGCTGGAAGTAACACATCTTAAAACGCCGAGATCTGAAGAATCAAACTCCTTACATTAAAAAAATGGTAGATGAACACACAACCTTACCTACAACTGATACCATAATTTGGTTAAAATTTCGACCCCTGGCTCAGAATGGTTTCCCATATTTATGAAATTACAATCATAACCTCTTCCTACTATTATCGGGCAGCCATGAATATCTCCAATATTCAGGCTTCCCTAATTACAATAAGTTGTTACAGTCGTGGTAAGATGAGAGCAGAAGATATAGGGAAGCTGTTATTCAATCCAAAAATAATGATCATGATTGATTGAGAATATATTTCACAGATTACAACTACTTTCGAGCAGCAGCACACTGTTTCCTCCAAATTTGTTGCAATCTATTGTAGCTACCCTTGTACAACTCGCATGGACTAATACATTGGGACCGCGTTCTTTGGGAAATGATGGAATGGATGGTGATCAGCTTTAGCAATGAATGTACATCCATCCTTTGGAATGTTTGGCCCACTACACCTGTATTCTCTATATCTCGAAATATTTTTATAAAACCATCATATGTTAGCATAATTTAAGATGTAGAGCCCTGATTATTACAATCCTAAGCATTAATAAAATAAGACAACGATTAACCATACATGTATGACTTGAGGGGCCAAGTGAGGGGAAAACATATGTTTGGCATGCATAATAGAGTAGGATGAGGGAAAAAGAGGTGGATAAGGGTGGTCAAAAGGGGGACATTTTTGTGCCCAACAACTATTCATAAGGCGCATAAATGTAGTTGGTGCATTTGTGAGACAAAATGGTATGACTACAAAATCATAGTGTCCATACCTTGTTCAATACAGATAATATTCAATAATACAGTCAGCTAATTGTTTTAATTAGTTATATGTTAATGATTTCATAATATGAATTATATACTTGATTATGTTTATCTTATAGAATAATTCTTTTTCAGTCTAATGACTTATTTTTCTTTGTGACCACAAGGTGGAACTGTCTTGGTATTCTGGGGCTTACTTAGCTTTTGAGCTAACGCATAAAGTTTACCTGCTCTTACAGATTTATAGGTAAGAAAGATCCAGTGCTGCTTGTCAATAATCATAAAGCATACAGATATGCAAAAATAATTGCTCAGTAAAAGAATATAAATTCTATTCAATTTCAAATGCTTTTATGAGGTAAAATCATTGGATCGTTATTATTTTTAAAGATACCATAGAAAAGAGATTTTTGTCCTAACAGTATAGGTGACAGTTGCTTTCTCTCTTTAGTTGTAATTTATAGTTTTGATTGCGAACTAACCTCTTCGACGTTTATCAATGTTTACCAAAGTCGTCGCGTGTAAACGCCTTAAATTTATCCTTACATGCAGGTTAAAGGTGGTGGGGTTTTACATTAAGGGTCTTTCTTAAATTGTGATCATAAACAATTTACGTCATGACCAATTTTGGTTACTTCTTGTGATAAGAAAGTAATGTGCAATTGTTAATGATTTTTTGTACTATTATTCCATCTTCCAAAGCTTTGAAGCTTAAAAGAATTATATCCTTATTACATACTGCTATCAAAAAGGATTACGTTAGTGTCGATGAACTAAGTTATTTTATACTTAACTTACATGGAAGATTTTATCCAGTTATTGTTATTAATTCATCAAAGTTCCAATGACAAGCCCGTTAATTACTATAGGGCTTCACCTTCTCATTGCAAACCTTAATAGTTTAATAAATGAATACTCAAGGAAAATGAGAATAAAACTAGCAAGAAGTGTATCTTATCTCACAAAGATTCTAATAATTTCTTATGTTAAATAATAAGTGACATAACCCTTAGTAAGTTACAATCGTTTGGTTGAACAAATACTTTGCTTGTAAGAAGAGTATTTACCATAAATTAATTTTATGAATTTCTTTTATAAAATATTAAATGGCATAACCTTGGATAGAGTTATAGTTGTTTATTGAATGAATACCATGTTTGCATAAATGAAGGGATCATAGAATAGACCGCACCCTTTATGAGTTTATGGTTTAACCTTGATCTAACATTTTTGTTTGTTTAACATTACAGCATGAAGGCTTGGTTGACTTCGGGATTATCGAACCTTGTAGAACCTTCACACCACCGTATGATTGGAGTAATAATATTTTCATTGATTGCACACCGGGACTATAGAGATTACCCACTGCATGCAAATAATTTGAAGGTATACGTGGAATCATTGTAACCAAGAATTGTGATGATAAAAGGAAATTGCGACTCTAGACTTGTCATTTCCTCTGTCGTTCTCGACCTCCGGCTGCTCTGCTACCGCGTTTCGACCTCCATGCCGATTTCTGCAACTAGTGTGAATGACAGTCTTCTAAATTGCTTCTTGCCTTTCACCCTTCCTAAACCTGCCTTGAACATTGATAGAGAAGAGCCATAAAAAGAAACCTCCGTTGCTTACACTGGGTTGGTCATTTTCCTCTGGGGTTTATCTTTCACCGCTTTCTCAGTTTAGAGTTTATCATACTATAAAGTCTCTTTCTTCTTTATCCTAGTAGTGAGAGTCATGGCTTCACATCTTAATATTTTTTTGGTATTTAGGGTTTCACAGCAGAGTGGATTTTTGGCTGGAAAATAGTTGTGGCCCAAGCGTTTATAGTTTCTTGGCTTGACGCTCCATCTCTTAGCCGTCATTGGTCATTATTGCGTTGGTAATCTCCATTTTTCCTGTGACAGATGAAGGTTTTGTTTCTCCTCGCATTGGTAGCTGCACTACTATTTGTGGGTGGTTACGTTTCAATAAAGTTTTAGGTAAGAACTGATATTGACATCTTTGTTTTCTTTACATATTTGTTTCGTTACAAGTCTGCTTAAATAAATGCAAGATATTAACAATATCGTGTTTGATGTTACACAAGTGACGGCTTGCCCTTCTACGTGGTTGGTGCTGTTAGAATAATCAACCCATAGTTTACCCACTTAGACATTAATTCAATTATCTTTGTCTTATTTGCCTAGTTCATGTGTCCCACCTTGTGCAAGTTGCTATTTGCCTATCCATAGAGGTCAAACTTGCCATCTTTGACTCATGTAGCACTTGGGAAAGCCTTAGGAATCAAATCTGATTTATTCCTGGCCTCCTAGGCACCTATATGCTTTTTCTACTTTATTGCCTGCTTTTTCAGTGTTTTAAGACACATCGGAAAGCTAGACTAGGTGAGGTGAACTAGTTTTTTTGTACTCTTCATCCTCCACTCTTTTCTCCATGAAAAAGCATGTATGAGATGCCATTTCATCACTCTTTAGCTTACCCATGCACCCTTTCCAATTCGTGAGCTCCATGACAGATTTGGGATCAGCTTTTTACACCTATGGGGGATTTGCTTATTTTTGGTAAGCTTGCTTTATGCTAGATTTGGATGATTCCTCATGCATTCAATTTCCTGATGTATTCTATTTATTCAGCAGCCTATGTTATTATAGGGTTGGATATTGTACACTTACATAATACAGTTTAGTGTTACAACTCCATTTTCAGTCTCTTTTGTGAGAAATTTTGCATGATCAATTGTTAATTGTTGTGAGTAAAATTAATCTATTGTTGGCATTAATTTCCACATGGTATCAGAGCCATTGTAGGTTGTTTCTCTCCTTCAAAAATTGTTTTGCAGGTTCGACATCAAGACTGGGAGCCTTCTACTGACAGCCGGGACAAATTTTCTAGAGCTATGGATCAATCACAGAAAACTATCTTGACTCCTTTCAATTTATTTGAATGGAAAGTAGAGATGGAGATACTATTGAGAGAAAAAGGCCTCTACATGGTGACTATGGAAATAGAAGCAGAGCCCAATGCAGCTCTAGACAAGATAAAATGGCACAACAAGAGGGATGAGGCTTATGGCCTCATGTTCCTGAGTATTTCCAGAGACCTCCTTTTCCATTTCGATGGATTGACATCACCGAATGAAGTATGAGAGAAGCTTGCTGATATTTTTGGAAAGACAGATGAGATGAGGGGACATCAAATCGAGAATGAGCTTATTTCTCTGAGTCCAACAAGCTTTGAATCCCTACAGCTATATTTCTCCAAGTTCAAAGCACTAGTTTTGCAACTGAAACAGTGTGGTATTGAAAAGAAATATCATCAGCTCGTACTGGACATCCTCTTGAATTTGGGCCCTGATTATTCAGTGTTTGTTTTGACCTTCTATGCCACAAAACTGATAGCTCGAACCTGGAAGATGCCTAGCCTTGCATATTTCATGGAATCTCTCACACAGGAACATGACAAGCTGGTGATGATGGGCACCATCAAACCATCCAAAGATCAAGCTTTGATTTCTGGACATTTGAGGGTGGATTCAAAAAGAAAAAAGAAAGATAAAAAGCCACCTGAGCAAAAGAGAGACAAGAAATAGTCTCCAGAGGATCAACAAGGTCCCAAGAAGAATAACCAGAAGAAGAAGAACAAAGGTGAAATGAACAAGTGCGCATACTGCAATAAGGGAAATCACACTGAAAGCTCTTGTATGAAAAAACAGATAGACATGCTGACCAATCTCCTGGAGAAGAATGGCATCTCCCTTCCAGAAAGCTCAAAGAAAAGAGAAGGAGGATCAAGTTCCGATGACAGAGAGAGAGTTCATGCTCTAGTTGCTGGCACATCAAGCTCACCCAGTTTTATCATAGATTCTGGAGCTTCAAGACACATGGTTTCGACTAAGGAGGCCTTCTCCTCACTGGATATGTCGAAAGGACCATCTATTGTACTGGGAGATGACTCTCTCGCTTAAAGTAAAGGCAAAGGAAGGATAGATCTTGATCATGGTTAGTTCAGCAATGTGCTATATGTCCCTGGTATCGCCTCCAACCTCCTATCAGTGTACCAGATGACCCACATTGGGTCTCCTAAGAAGGTCATATTCTCCCCCGATGAATTTGAGATCACAGAGATTTCAACTGGTAGAGTCATTGCAAAAGGAGTTGCGAATCATGCTCAAAAGGTATACATGTTCTCACACTTCCTACCTTACTCAAACCCCTCTGCTCTTCTCATTCATGCTAATGAAGCCAGCAAGTTGTGCCATGAAATATTTGGCCATCTAAATTACAAGTATCTGTCTGATCTTAGTGAGAAAGAAATGGTCATAGGGTTGCCCTAGATAAAATTTTCCAAAGGAGTCTGCCAAGGTTGTATCCTAGGAAAACACCCAGAGCATAAGTTTGAGAGAGCTAGTCATGGGAGAACCTCTGCACCCCTCGAGCTGATCCACGGTGATGTTGCTGGTCCATTCCTTCATATGTCTATGAGTCAGGATAAATATGCATTGACCTTCATTGATTAATTTTCTAGGTACTGCTGGGTTCACTTCCTAAAAAACAAGTCTGAAGTTTTTGGCCTATTCAAAGTCTTTAAGGCTTTGGTTGAAAACCAGTCTGGAAGGAAACTCAAGGCCTTCAGATCTGACAATGGTGGTGAGTATGTCAAGTTTGAGTTTATTAACTATTGTGTAGATGTAGGTATTCAGATGCAGCATTCTATCCCTTACACACCACAACAAAATGGTGTTGCTGAGAGGAAGAACATATCACTGAAGGAGATGGCAACATGCATGATGGAGGCCAAAAATTTCCCACCAAAGTACTGGGCCAAATCTATCAACTATGCAGCCTATATCCAGAATAGGGTGCCTCACAAATAGCTTGATGGTATGACTCCCTTCAAAACATGGAGTGGGCACAAGCCAGATGTGACCCATTTCAAGATTTTTGGCTCAAAGGCATGGGCTAGAATCCCGACAGAGAAGAGGAAGGATTTGCAGCCCCAAAGCCAAGAGTGTCTTTTTGTTGGATAATATAAAGATTCAAAAGGGTACAAGTTGATAAATTTGAGCACAAATAAAGCCTTCATCGAAAGGTGTGTTCAGTTTGAAGAAGAACCCCTTGCAGAAGTGGAAGTTGGTGAAGCCTCTTCACCAGCTGAACCTCAAGAAGTAAGTAAAGAGTTTTTTGAACATGATGATTCTGATTTGTCTGATGGATATGAGTTTATTGCAGACCCTAACAGCCCTGAAAGGACAAAATGGGCAGCCAAGACACTACATGCAGCAGGTGAGCTAGCTGGGGATCCCAATGACCCAAGGAGGACTAGATCTCAATTTGAGAGTGGTTTGTGCATAAAGGATCCTATGTTTTCTGAAAAATGCTATTTGATGGTGGAGTATGATACTCAAACATATGAAGAAGCAGCAGGAGATCCAAGATGGAAAACAGCCATGAAGGAGGAGTTCAGCTCACTCCAGAAGAGGAACACATGTGAGCTAGTGGATCTTCCCCCAGGGAGAAAACTAGTACAGTGTAAGTGGGTCTATAAGACAAAATTTTCTGCTGATGGTTCACCACTGAAGTACAAGGCCATATTGGTAGCCAATG
>LPNX010516132.1:0-130266 GCA_001517045.1 Pseudotsuga menziesii | reverse complement strand
AGATTGCTTCCTTAAAAGGAGCTATGAACCAAGCCTTCTCCATGACAGATTTGGGGCTCTTAAGTCAATTTTTGGGGCTTGAGATCTCTCAAACCAAACCTAGAATCAAGGTGCACCAGTCCAAATATGCCTTGGAATTGCTGAACAAATTCAAAATGAAGGATTACAAAGCAAGCAAAACTCCTTTCCTTTCAAGAGTAAAGCTGGAAGAAGCTGATTCTTCACCGATGGTAAACAATACACTATATAGGAAATTGATTGGATATTTGTTGTATTTGACACATAATCGACCTGATATTTGTTATGCAATAAGTGTGGCTTCTAGATTCATGGATCAGCCTCAAGATATCCATTGGAAAGCAGCCAAAAGGATCCTTAACTTTCTTCAGGGAACAAGGACACATGTGATCTTCTATAAGGCAAAATATGATTTTGAGTTGATTCGATTTATTGACAGTGATTGGGCAGGTGATAGCATAGACAGAAATTCCACTTAAGGATATGTGTTCATGCTTGCAGAAGGGCCAATCATCTGTTCAAGCAAGAAATAGAGTTCCATTGCACTCTCATCTACAGAAGCAGAGTACAGAGGAGTTGTTAATGCAGCAACTCAATGTTTATGGTTGCAGGGTTTACTTGGAGAGTGTGGTTTCGAACCTGAGTACTCAACTACCATATACTGTGATAACCAGAGTACCATTATAATATACAAGGATCTAGTTCAGAATCATAGGACTAGACACATTGAGATCCATATGCACTACATCAGAGAACTTGTGCATGATGGCACCATTCACCTACTCTTCTGTTCATCTTCAGAACAAGTAGCTGATATCTTCACCAAAGCATTTTGTGAGAAGACCTTCAGCAATCTAAAATCACTGCTAGGGATTGCTGATCATGCTGTGAAAGCATGAGTGAAGACAAGATTCTACAATTTTGTTTACAGTCCATGTTTAAGGGAAGATTTTCCCAAGTTGGTTTTGCCTCTTTCCTTGTTTATTTGGACATGCAGTATGTAAAGGGTGACTAAGCCTTGTTTATAGGCCCTATATTTTTGATATATTACTCATAAAGTCAGGCTTAAGGGGGGGTGTTAGAATAATCAACCCATAGTTTACCCACTTAGACATTAATTCATTTATTTTTGTCTTATTTGCCTAGTTCATGTGTCCCACCTTGTGCAAGTTGCTATTTGCCTATCCATAGAGGTCAAAATTGCCATATTTGACTCATGTAGCACTTGGGAAAGCATTAGGAATCAAATATGCTTTATTCCCGGCCTCCTAGGCGTCTATCTTCTTTTTCTGCTTTATTTCCTGCTTTTTTAGTGTTTTAAGGCACATAGGAAAGCTAGAGTAGGTGAGGTGAACTAGTTTTTTTGTCCTCTTCATCCTCCACTCTTTTCTCCATGCAAAAGCATGTATGAGCTTCCATTTCATCACTCTTTAGATTTCCCATGCACCCTTGTCAATTCGTGAGCTCCATGACAGATTTGGGATCAGCTTTTTACACCTATGGGGGATTTGCTTATTTTTGGTAAGCCTGCTTTATGCTAGATTTGGATGCTTCCTCATGCATTCAATTTCCTAATGTATTCTATTTATTCAGTAGCCTATGTTATTATAGGGTTGGCTATTGTACACTTACATAATACAGTTTAGTGTTACAGCTCCATTTTCAGAGTCTTGTGTGAGCAATTTTGCATGATCAATTGTTAATTGTTGTGAGTAGAATTAATCTATTGCTGGCCTTAATTTCCATAGGTGCAAGTCTTGGACATCCGCTTGCTCATGGGTAAGCCTTGGATATCCCATGGCAGTTCATCCTTGTTCAGTTCCTTATGGGACAGTTGATGGTTGGTCACCGTGGCCTGCAAAACCCTCATGGTTTTGGTTTACCTGGGTTAACTTGGTTCGTTGCTTTTGTTAATGATAAACCCTTTATTTATGTAGGGCTTCTAGCTTAGGCCGTGACCTGTAAATTTTGATTTTGCTTCTAGATTTTGTGTATAAAATGTATAAATGAGGGAAGGCCGGTAATGCCTCACTCTGTTAACTCTTAGAAGCCGAGAGGCATTAGAAGGAGCCTAAACTCTTTCGTTTGATACCTCTTTTGTGATTTTGATACAGTATGGTTTTTACCCTAACTCCGTGATGTAAAGATGTATTTATTGTTTTTAAGTTATCTTTTTACTACAATATAATATTATAAAATACTCGGTTTTTTCTTTTACTGTAACATGGATTATTAAGCTCGGTGAATCGAGCATGTTTATGTTCTGTTAATTTACTTCCTGTAAGTTATTACATTTGAATTTACCTTGTAAATTATTTTAATGTTACCTGTTTAGGATAACTATATATTGTTTTTATATTAACTTACCTTAATTCTCTCTGTTCTAATAAGGTTGTAAATATCATTTCATATTGGTTAATCTTTCAGAAATAAAACAAGTAATTTAATGTTCTTGAGTTGTACTTATGTAACTGTATAGTTACATCTTTAAGTACATAGTTCATGTTTACTTGATACTTATTATATTCTTATAAGAATTGTTATTTTTACTTACAAGTAAATATTGTTCCTATAATTATATATATTATCTTAATATTTAGTCTATTTATGATGTATATAGATGGAAAATATTTTATTGTTATATTCTTATGCTCTTTATACTAAATAATTTATAGAAAGTCCCTTCTGTATTCTATGTTACCCTATTTATATTATAACATTAGTATTTATAAAATACGAGAAATAATGAATTAACTATGTTCTTTCCTCTAGAATATATATATAGTAGTGTTTGTTTAAATTCTATAAAAGACAGATTAGTAGCTGTAGATTGTGCTTAAGTTTAGCTAGATAAGATGAATGAATTATTTGCATTATCAGTCATAAATAAAATCTTAAACCAACTAGATTTTATCTTTAGAATTAAATCAAGGTTTCTCTATCCTTACTCATAGTTTGGTTGCTAAAATTACAGTAGTTATTTATTCTACAATAGGAAAATAAAAGAACTGTAGAGCTGAAAGGAATTTTTATTTAATCTAACACTACACATTTTAACTATTATATTCTTTTCCTTTTGTTTCAAAATAGATATAAAGATTACAGAAGTGAATGATGTATAGAGAACTGTTTCATCTACCAAAACATACTACTATTAGTATAATGATATAGCTTCCTTTCCCTTTCTAATAATCTGACATTCACAGTCTGGATCTAACACTACTCTAAGTACAGAATGATATTTCTTCTAATAACAAATAAAAGAAACATTATAATAATCAAGCTAACATCTTATTTTATATTTACATCATACTTTCTTCATTTAAATACACCTCCTGTGCTAGAGTATGATCTAGATTATTCCAGACGAGGAAAAACACGGGTAGGATTTATTTTTCATCAAGAATAATTTCATTACTAAGCAAGCTAAGATATTTTATCTTCTAAGTTTACATCATAACCTGAAAATGCATCATTCACTCACACACAGATATTAACACAGAAATTAGTAGATAGCAGAACCTGTTCTTAAAGCTTGGTCGACAACAGCAATGGGAGGCTATTCCTCCCTACCAAATCTTGGAGAGCGCTCAAACAGTGACTCCTCAGGACCCCCGAGACTGCTCTAGTCTCCCTGGTTGGAACTAGGTGAAGCAAATAACCAAGTACTAGTCCTGAGACTCAATACCAATCCTGAACTCATCATTCAAATCTCTCAGCTAAGAAGCTGTATTAGATCAAGTTCCTACAGTTTTTCCTTCAAAACACCTTCCTTATAGTTTCCCTTTTTCCCAATGAATTCCTTGAAGTGCATTCCCCCTGAATGATTCCTCTCCTGGAAAATATATGAGCATCCTCAGCTCTCTACATTGGGCATTTTTAAAAGATTGCCTAGGTCTTTTTGGGTTAGTTGTCATTAATTGAGCCACCTGCTCTAATCCCACTTTCTTGGGGGATCATGACCGCAAATGTAGGGAAGTTGCCACCTGCAACATAGGAAGTGTTTGAGGATGCTGCCACTTCTCTGTTTGCTCTCCACCTAGTTCCTTCCACCAGTTTGACCAGTAACACTCTTATTAACAGCTCTCCCAAACTATTGTCTCCATTTTTTATTTATTAAAAATAAAATATTCAGAATTACATTCCACATATTTTGACTCTACTGAGTCATCAGTTTCAACTTAGCATTAAATTTAACATAATGTCTTAGGAATCAATTTGAAACAAATAACATTATTTTACAAAATTGGGGTATGTGACAGCTGTCTTATGAATGTCTTCATCCTTGATTCTTACCTGATGATAACCATACCTCAAGTCAATATTGGAAAATACCTTTGCTCCTCTCATTTTATCAAAGAGGTCATCAATTCTAGGAAAAGGATATTTGTTCTTCATAGTTACCTTGGTTAGCTGTCTATAATCAATACACAATCTGAGTGTACCATCTTTATTTTTCACAAACAGAACTGGTGCTCCCCAAGGAGATACACTCAGCTTGATATAATTCTTCTCCAAAAATTCTTGCAGTTGCATATTCAACTCTAGCATTTCTGGTGTACTCATCCTGTAGGGTGTCTTGGACACTGGTGTTGCTCTTGGCATAAGTTCAATTGTGAAATCAGTGCCTCTATTTGGAGGAAGCCATAGAATCTCATCAGGAAACACATCCCTGAATTCCTGCAACACATGAAAGTCCTCCAACCTAGGATTTTCATTCTCTGTTTCCTCTAAAATATGAGCTGCATACAATTGGCAACCTTTCCTACAAAATTTCTTCAACTTCATTGCCGAAACCTTTCTTACTGAAATCACCTTTGGGATGCCTTTCACAACTCTTGGGTTCCTTTCTTCATCCATGCATTCAAAATTCTTATTATAACAATCAATATTTACCATGTGATCTTCTCACCAATCCATCCCAATGAGAACATCATAGGAGCCAAGTGGTAGATAATTCATATCTACACGAGTGACCAATCCATTCATAACTAGTGGACATTTCTCTACCACTTCACTAACATTTCTCTTAGTTCCACTGGCTAGCTGAACTAACCAATATTTTATATGCTTTACTTTCTTAAAAGCACAAATTTCCATTACTCTAGGAGTAATGTAACTCTAAGTAGAACCAAGTTCAATCAAAATAGAAATAGACTGCTCAACAATCTTACCTGCAACTTCAACCACTGTTAACTGGTGATATACCTAGCGGTCCTCCAGTGCTGCATAAATCCTAGAGACGGCCCTTTCTACTTGACCCACTATTTATGCCTCTTGAATGTTGTAAGATAGACTTGCATTGTCATTCTCAAGTTGAAAATTCCTGCTCATGTGGGGTCCTCCACATTTCCAACATTGGAGTGGTCCTCTATTATGTTGTGGTTCTCTGGTATTTTCTCCCACCACTCTAGCTAGCTGCTTCTCAACTTGGAATGGATGCTTCTGCTGATTCTTGAAGTTAGAAGGTTTGAAACCTTTCTTCCTTTGGTCATACTTCTCATTTCTTTTGTCCTTCCATGTCTTATGGTAATCAGGTTTACCTTTTCTTTTCTCATAGCAATACATAGCCTTCCTGATTATTTTTTCCATAGTTCTAGGTTTATAAAACTGAACTCTGTCTTTGTAATACTGAGGCAATCCACTCAAGAAACGCTGGATTTTTACCTTCTCATCTTTGATGTACCTGACATACCTCAAAAGCTATAGGAACTTGTTTTCATACTCTTCTATGGTCTGCTGTCCTAACCAGAGCTCATGGAATTCCTTGATCTTATCATCATAGTACTTGTCAGAAAGGTACTTTTGCTGGAAATATTTTTGGAACTGCTTCGATATAATCTTCCTTTCATTGATATTCTTTACATACCTAAAGTGCTCCCACCATATGGATGCTCTCCCAGTCAAATCGAATATGGCTACCCTAGCCTTCATATTTCCTGAATAGTCTTGGACTTGGAAATATTTTCTCATCCCAAGAAGCAAATATTCAGCTTCTTGTCCATTCTTTATATCACCATTAAAGGTAGGATTCCTTGCCTTCTTAAATTCATCACAGGAATGGTTCTGGTAGCACCTCAGTTTCTTACTCCTATGAGAAGAAGAACTTGAACCATCAGTGGATCCTTCAGAGTCAGATGACTCGCTAGGATATCTCTTTCTTCTTCTTCTAGTAGTGCTTTAACTTCCTTCTACTGTTACTCTCCGGTCCCCAGAGTTCGTCTGCCTCTGAATGTCTGTCAAAATTTGTAGCATGGATGAATTTAGCCAATTCTACTCCTCCTAAGCCTTAACTAACCTTTCATTATCTATGCTATAACTTTTCATCTCCACCCTTAGGCTTCTCATGGTGGCTTCAAAATCTGGGGGAGTATCTTGAAATATTCTCACATTTGACTCTATCTCGACATTTCCAACTTGAACATTTTCTCCCATAGCATCTTCCTCATACTCATTTGGGTTCTGTGCATCATCATACATGTCGTAGGTTCTCATGGTAGAACTACAACCCAAATTTTGCAATATGCGCTATGTGGAATGCTGCTCTTTGAAGGTGACTATAATTCTACAAAATGTGTTGATAAACAAAATTTGTTAGCTACTTAATATTCACATGAATTCATAATTACTTAACTTCATTTGGAAAAATATCATATTGACAACTTTCTCAAAAACATACTTTTCTTTCACAACAACGACTGTTTGAAGGGGACGACGAGGGTCAAGGGGGATTTCTACCTTGTAAATCCTTTGATTTCGCGCAATCTGGCGCATAAACATGCTGCCATTTTTCATCTTTCTGGGCACCTGCAATCCCACTGAAAAGCCTGTTGAATTTATTGTTTCAGCAAAAAAATTGTTTTTCCTCTGACATGGAGGCTCCATTTTCACCTTCCACCCATCACCATAGTGGCTCCTTCTTCCTTTCTCACCCACCACCATAGTGGCTCGATCTTCAGTTTTCTTCTGCTATGTCGGAAGGATCTTTATCTTTCATCTACCATCGATGTGGCTCATTTTCGGCCAACACAACTGCTACTGTGGCTCCCTATTCATTATTAATCCTCCATTGTAGAAATATTTTCTACTTCTGGCCACCATTGCGGCTTGGTCTTCTTCTTTGTCCTGCTGCTATTGCGGCTTCTTCTTCAACTTTTTCCTCCCTCCATAGTGGCACCTAGTTTGGTTTCAACTCATCGCTATGCATAGAAATATTTTTCCATTTTCATTAGATCAATCATTCTACTACTATCAGCTCGATGTTCATATTTCTGCCACCGTTGCAGAAATTTTTCGGACTTTCTCCCGCTGTGTCGGCTCACTTCCAATTTCCCAGCCACCGAGGAAGAATTCTCATACTTAGAAAATTTTTCAGAATTTTCTTGTCGGCTTGCCTCAGTCACCACACACACATCAGCTCAAAACTACCAAACTAGCCATTGTTGCAGCTCATCTCCTATAATCATCCCACTATGTTGGTGATGAACACGACAACACAATCAACGTATCGGCTCTTTTTTGGCAACCTAGCTTCTATAGTGGCTCCTTCCTCTATTTTATTACATTGTGGGTCAATCAGTAATACTCTTACATCGCACCAATAAAAAGGAAATAAACCTAGTTTTCATTACGACTCTCCTTTAGCCACCCCANTCCTCTATTTTATTACATTGTGGGTCAATCAGTAATACTCTTACATCGCACCAATAAAAAGGAAATAAACCTAGTTTTCATTACGACTCTCCTTTAGCCCCCCCAGCCGCTATAGTGGCTCGGTTATGGCTAACTCAGGCGACAGGAAAATTTTATACTTTGGAGAAATTTTGAAAATTTCTCCTATCTAGTGAACACACATAGAGGTTGATTCCTACCTCTATTAATTTCTCTTCATGGCCCATAGAGGACCAAAACTTCAATCTTAGGATCTGATACAAATTTGTCATGTCCCCAACCCTCTGACCAGTGGAGAGGATGCGACTCAACATGCTAACCAAGAACCCAGGAAATCCAAGCCCCATGAACATAGTAATAATAATGCAGTGAAATAAGAACATACATGTGCAGATGTGTAATTCATCAAACATACAGTGGAAGCAAAATGTATTCATTCCACACAGCTAACATTCACATCATTTAACATTTTTTCATTTTCATTAAGTATTAATTGCAACTACAAATATGCTATAGAAAAGAATAATTATCTTAACAGTAACTTGTCCCAAAACCAGTTATGTCAATTCAACATTAAAAGAGAAGGGGCATAATTTTCCTAAGGATAATGGGGGGGATGTTTAACCCTTGGGAGAAATTAGGGAGCAGCCATGTGTCACTAGATGAACCCATCTAGCTATGAACCACCTCTTTTGTCTTATTCACCAACCAAATTAATTCACCCAAAGTTGGTTGAGAAGTTATGACCTTGGGGAAGCGTTTGCATGGGCATCCATCAGTGATTGGGAGGAATGTTAGTCCTTTGGCCACATGCATGTCCAGAGAGGAAGATCTCTTTCATTTCCTCATGTGGGTAGGGAGAGCCTCTTTCCACTCTCACACAGTCTTTTTTCTACACTCATGTAGGAAAAGAGTTGGCCACAGGGCATTTACGTTTTGCAATCTCCTTTCCCAATTTTTGTTAGTGTGTGTATGAATCTTGTTCATGTCAAAAGGGGTTGTGTTGTTCATCGTACGCAGGATAGGGGATTGTTTTATATTCTCCACAAAATTTGGGATGTTGTGAGTCATTTTGGACATGTTAGGGCCATAAACAACTCTGGAAATCGACTGTCATAGTCCAATCCATTCTAACCAATTTCCATACCTGAATTGGTCTCTGTGTGTCTTCCTTCAATTCCAGAGCTGTTAATTGTTGTGTGCATGCTTTTGTTAGTATTCAGACTATTTTGGAGTGGGAATGGGGTCTAATTCTGCTTGATAAACCCGGTGTGTGCAAAATCCTCACAGACAGAGCTAGAAGGATGACTTTCTTCTATACACCCCCTGAATAGAATTGGAAGGGAAGGCATTTCCCGAGGGACTACATAGAAGAGAAGGAGATGCTTCCTTGTGTTGGGTGTGTGTGGATGTCTTAGAATTAAGGATAGTTCTGGTGCAGGTGTCTATAGCTCTTGTATTGAGACCACTTTCTTAGCATCCAACCTTTCCATCTCCCTTTTATCTTGATAAACCTAACTGTGTTGGCTTGGATGAGATTTGTGTATCCTTGGCTACATGTGAGCCTTCTATTGTTCCCTTTATTCCCTATGGAATCATGGCTAGCTTGAGGGTGGAAGTATTGTTGAGATTGATGAGAAAAATGGCCTATGGTTGGGTGGAATGTTGTAGTGATGTAGCTGGTTGTGGGGCAAGCCACTGTTAAGATACGAATTCTTGTGTATCTCATCTTTACAATTTTCATTGCTGCTTAATTAAAATGATAAACATGTTAAATTTTGTGAATTTTAGTTGTGTGGAATGAATGCATCTTTCTTCCATTGTATGTTTGATGAATTACACATCTGCACATGTATGTTCTTTTTTAACTGCATTATTAATACTATGTTCATGGGGCTTAGATTTCTTGAGTTCTTGGTTAGCATGTTGAGTCACATCCTCTCCACCGGTCAGAGGGTTGGGGATGTGTCACTTTAACCAATGAAGCAACACCTTCCCATGATATTTCATGGCCCGATTGTTTGCATCGTTCAATCCATACCTTCACCCAGTCAAGATTGTTTGTTATGTATAAGTGAATTGCATCCCACTCTCGACCAACTACATGATGACAATAAAAATTAAAATTCAAGACATATGTAAATTTTATCAACAAAGTATATGCTCTTAATTGATGCAATAAATTGAATATGCAATTAGAATATGTCTTATATAATTAACATCCACTAGCTACTAATTACCTTTCTCCTTCCTCTATCTAACTTTCCCCTTCAGGTACTTCCTTTCAAAATAGTTATTGGAGTCTGGATCACAAATGCGACATAAATTGATATTTGATGCAAATTTAGGAAGATATTCACTAACATACAACATGTTTTTCTATACCATATATCCTTCCATCATAGAACCCTTAGCACATGCTCGTTGTCTCACCAAACCCTTCATAAATTTCAAGTGCCTCTCAACCATCCACATAGACCTTGAGTGGATAGGTCCACACAATTCAATATCCTCAACTTGTTGTATGAGGTAGTGTTCATGTGCATTGAAAAATGTCGAAGGTAGATGCTTCTGCATTTCACACATGAGACGAGGAATTTCTCTCCTTCAATACTTTATATCGTCTTTATGGATTTCTTTAGATGTCAACCATCTACAAGTGACGCAAGCCAATAATGATAATTAACACAAAAAACATTAAATTACATAAAATGAATTAGTGCACTAAAAATGAATATAAATTATACAAAGAATTAAAGAAACATTAAGCACAAGCAACTAATCGATAGTTGCTACCTCATGTATTTCCCAAGATTATATATAACTTGTTTGACATTGTCATTGAAGTTCTCCTAGAGAGAGAGAGGTAGAACATACTATATCAATATACAAACCATGTCATTTTTTAAACTAAGAGTATACAAACAAGAAAAGAAATTTATGCAATAAAATGAAAAAAAATTGTATGGACATAACAATAATAATTACCTCGATGAAGATGTGCCAATCATGCGTTTTGAACCCCAAAAAATCACCTTTTTTGTTATGATATTCTTCAAGTTCGCACAAAATACAGTGGGAAATTTCATTTTTCACATAATTAATTCTTTAACAACAGTACTTTTCTTCTCCACAAACATCCATGAAATTGAGTTTATATTAATTTGGTCTCCTTTGCTATGAAATTGAATGACGTAGTTCATTGCATGGTTTCCTTATTGAATGTCTTTGAAAATTTTCAAACTTTTATCTTTCTTGCTACTTAGCTCCAGTAGTCGCCATAATGTTTCACTCACATTCTTTCCAATATGCATTGTATCAAATAGATGAGCAATTTGTAGGTTCTCATAGTAGGGGAACCTGCTGAATTGTATAGGATAACTTTTCATTCCTCGTAGAAGCCCATTAATTCCTTCGTGATCACAAAGAACATCATGAATATTAAATTTATAAATAAATTACAGAGATCAATTATGGCCACTATAGTAAACAACTCACAATAAACATTAAAATACATAACAATTCATATACGATGATCCATACGTACCATCTTGATGATTTCTATTGTATTGCATCTTCCAAAGGTGAGGTGTCATCCTCTTTGGTTTTAATCCATTATCTTTCTTCCCATTGAAATTATCTTTTTCGGTTGTTTTATACATGTTATTCTTAGAGAGAAAATTCCTATACTCATCAAACACCTCCTTTCTTAAGCGTTTTGAGTGATGATATTAGATCTTTGGACCACAAACTGGACATGCAAATTTACCCTTTGTCTGACGAACTACAATCTATAGTTATGGAATATCTATGTCAATTATAATTATATATTAACTATATTAAGTAATTCATATAAATAAATGCAATTAAAGTGGAAGTTAAAAATACAAACCACAAAATTCGGTTAACCCTGGGGCATCATGTATTGTCCATACAACCATTTCATGGAATTAAAATTTTCTTTGTGGTATTGGTCTATATACGTCATACATAGTGATGCCATTCCATAACTTCGGTATATCATCTATAAGAGGTTCGATATATACATTCATATCTTTGACTTGGTACTTACCTGATTGATTTGAAGTACATATAAAAGATATAATTATGATAACCATTAAGATATATAAATTATGCACAAGAGTAAAATAAAATATATATATATATGAAATTAGGAAACATAGTACGACAAATGAGATTCCACAAATACATTAGAAATAAAACAGTTGTAGACATAAAATACCTGGAATAATCATCGACAATATAATGTGCTCCCTCTTTATTGACAACCATGGAGGAATGTTATTGTTGATGACAAAAATAAGCCACACCGTGTAAATGGATTTCATCTGTGCAAATGGATTAACACCATCTGCTACCAAATAAATCCTAAGATTAAAAGGTTCTTCTTTAAAGTGAGGCCACTTTTCCTCCATATCTCTAAATGCAAAACCATCTGCAATCATTTGAATAACATCATCTTGACTTCTGTTCCTAGCATGGTAATCCATAAATTGCGCTATGTTTTTTCACCTAAACAGTCGTTGCAAACATGGAATGATGGGAATATAATGAAGAACCTTGTGAGGCACCTTTTTTGTTACTTGATCTGTATGATATCTAACTATATGAAATTAGAGACATTCTGTTGCAAATTCATGCTAATTATAATATATAACATGGTCATCGAGGCATGCATGAATTGCTTCATAATGAATTCCAATCTCTTTCACGATGGAAGATAAATCTTGATATGTGCGAGGTAAAATATTTGATGGCGGTAACAAAAATTCAACTATCAAGCTACATCAAATAAAAATAAAAATAGAGTTTATATAATATATAAATAATATTAAGGAAAAAAACTTCATCCATATTAATTTGAATTATGAATTAACAATACAATTATTAGAGTAACAAAGATCAACTTTATCACAATCGTATATATGTGATGGATTATTTTACATACCTTAGCATCTGTGTGATTGATATGTTTGAAATACCATTCATAACCTTTACGTTCATTATCAACAATATAGCAGAGAGAAGATTTGTTTTGGAGCCTTTATACAGGGGTTTGTATGCCTTATCAAGAAGAGGTATAATGTGAACATCATCAAAGTCATCAATATTTTAATTATCATTGTCATATTCATCATCCATTGTAACATTAAATGAATCATGGATCAATGTATTTGTACCATCATCTTCAACTACATTATCATTATGATCATCTTCTTCAATATGATCAATCACTTGTTCTCCATTAAACGTAGATGCTCCATGATCCTCGGGTACTTGTTCTGGAAGCACTTTCTCTGGATGATATGTCGTAGGATGTATTTCCTTAATAAATACATGAATACATCAAAAGTTAATATTTAATATAGGAAATATTAAAATAATAAATACATTTAGCAAAGAAAAAAATATAAAAAAATTATAATGTTAAACCTACAAATGGATGATATTCATTCCCCCCCTTAGCATGTCCATGTTCCCTACAATGTTTTGTGGCTATTGTGATAAATACTCTTCTCCTCTTAAATCCCTTCAATTGACTACATAGATAATTAACATTTCCCATCACCCCTTCGTTTTGTTGCATCCCATAGTCTAGCAAGTAATTGTCTATTGTCTTCATTTCGATCAAGAATATTTCTATTTGACATTTTGTCACAAACTTATATCGATAATTTTCACGCATCACAATTTTCTCAAATGGAGGTTTGTCGAAGAATAAAAAATTCCCTTGAACTATTTTTTGAAGAAAAATAAATTCCCCAAACCAACCGTCGAAGAATAAAACAATTCCTCAAACCGTGTAAATGAGAGATTAGTGACCAGTAGACCAAAATTTTTGGTCACCACAGTTTTTTTGAAGGGATAAATGCCCAAAATTGATAAATTTAACTGAGATAACTAAAAAATACCAAGATAAATGACCACTTTTGGTCATGGGATAAAAACCAACTAAAAACGACAAAGATAAATGACCAAATTTGGTCACAGGATATCTAGACTAAAAATGACCACATAACAATTGGTCATTTATAGTTGTCACTCCGCCAATAAAAAAAATTACAAATTTGACAATGAATTTGTACATTTTACTAAATTCTAACACTGTAGATGGATTCCACCCTGCATGTCAATAGTCGTCTCTACTGTACACTCTTATCTTGGGTTGTTGTTCTTGTCATTATCTTTGAAAATGCAGTTTTTTTTTTAAGATATACAAATATAAATTGTGAATATTAGATGTATTACCATGTGGTCCAAAACCAATCCATGCATTCTGTAATGTCTTAACTCTGGCCAAGCTACTGGTTGTTTTATCTTTTCATAGCTCCACTACTACGTTTTTAATCTCATCGAGCCCATTTGAGAAGTTAACCCCTAGTCCGAATAGATATACACACCATATAATGTTGCATGTAGGTTTCAGAAATAAAGATAACACAATTAGAACAATTTATTCCATCTGTACAAAACCTACATTGGTTAGACAATTTCTACGACTTACATAACACAAGTACACCCATTCGTTGCTATTGTCTACACTAACACTCACACAATTTATACGAATTTTCATTTGTAACTATTCCATGTCGATGAAGAGAATTACAAGTTCTTTTTAAAAAATACATTATTTAAATTGGAAAATGTTACATGGTACCAGTGATTTTTTTCACTAAATTAATGGTTTCTGTGTGACTACACCTTGTTGTCAGTATTCATCCAACTGTACACTATCTATTCTCATCTTGGGTTGATATCTATTTATTGGTAATTTATATAGGTCCGGTGATAAATATACAAATATATAGTGCTCCATACTATGTAGACAATTTTCCCCACTCAAAGCTATAGAATTATTGTCTTGCGATAACATTTTTGTGGAAATTGCTAAGCTACTAACAAAAAAGACAGATTTCACACAATATTAGATGTACTTTATTTTCAATTGACCTTCAGTTGCAAAGTTTTAGGATTGTTTTCAAAGAAAAAACAACTTACCTGTAACTACAAATTTCCATTCCAAAGGTCTACAAGATTAAAAAACAATTTGTCTCAATAACCTTGTAACTACGAGGGGACTCTAGTTAAACCTTTTCTTTGGCATCTGGATGTTTGGGGAAAAACAAGTTATTTGGTTATAACTTTATGTGTTCCTTTTCTTTGACCGTTGGCCTTTTTTTTGCAACTGAGTAATTAATCATCAATGGAGGGAGTGCTATATTGCAAGCCTTTGACCAACTTTTCTATCGCGTTGAGACTGCCATTAATTAATTGTGGTATTGTGGTGTGAATCATTTGACTTGCAAATAATCCTTAGTTTGATTATGATTTGTTTGAAAAATAAATAATAAATAAATAGAAAAACAAATATTTTTAATTATTTAACTAATATTTTTATCACAACCATGTTCACATTACCACAGCACATTCCCATGGCCGCTAGGTTAACGTCCACCTCACAGTTTGGAAACAAGATGACATCCCCACACCCAATGGTCTTCCACCTATCTGCTTCCATCAAATTCCACATTTTCCCATGCTATCAACATCATAGGTTCATCATATCTGCATTGAAATGGCCAAGGCCTTCCAAATTGTCACTGAATTTGAGGATTTGGGATGACATTTGTTCGATTCATAGAGAGTGAGTAGAATTTGGTCTAATTTGATTTAGGGTTTGGTAAGTAAGGGTTTTCGAGATAGTGGGTTTTGAACATTTTTTGAGTTCAGATGGAGAGCAGGAGGAGGGCCCTTAGTAATTTGTTCTTTAGTGACCCTACCTACGGTATAGAATCATTAGTTCATACTCCCACCCGTAGAGAATTTGGTCTGATGCCCTTCTTCCCAGAAGAGATGGAAGGAAGAAAAGGCATTCTATCAATTCTATCCATGCCCTGCCCTCTTATCTGTATGGGCAAAGGCTACCTGCAGTCGGCCTTTCTATATAATGATCTGCACCATGACTATCCAGATGGTATATTCTAACAAGATAGAGCGAAACCCACATTATGAATGAAACCATCACAAAGAAAGGGAAACATACCTATAATCATAAGAGCCAGTCATCCATGGATATATACTCTTTGTTGAATCACCAACCTTATGAAGTGCCACTTTAAGCAGCAGGTAGTTTCTGACAGGCCACCTTGAAGTATGAAATTACCACTTGGGGTTTTTGAATTGAATAGTGCTGCCCCAATGTCGTAACAATGAATTTTTCATCTCTTAAAAGTACCAGTTGGTTATAAAGGTGGTTCAGGAAGGAGGGCCCTCTTTTATGTCCTGGAGATGGTAGTGATAACAAGGAAGTCTTGCTTGCTCAATTTCTCGAGTCCGAGGTATTTGCTATAGATTCTAATGAGGTATTGATCTTGTACTTTTCTGGTAGTAAAGTCTTTCAAATTCTTGTCTATAATGTTTTATGTTCACATTACCACACCACATTCACATGGCCGCTAGGTTAACATACACCTCACAGTTTGGAAACAAGATGACCACCTCACACCCAAGGGTCTTCCACCTATCTGGTTGCATCAAATTCCACATTTTCCCATGATATCAACATCATAGGTTCATCATATCTGCATTGAAATGGCCAAGGCATTCCAAATTGTCACTGAATTTGAGGATTTGGGATGACATTTGTTCGATTCATAGAGAGTGAGTAGAATTTGGTCTAATTTGATTTAGGGTTTGGTAAGTAAGGGTTTTCAAGATGGTGGGTTTTGAATATTTTTTGAGTTCAGATGGAGAGCAGGAGGAGGGCCCTTAGCAAGATGTTCTTTAGGGACCCTACCTATGGTATAGAATCATTAGTTCATACTCCCACCCATAGAGAATTTGGTCTGATGCTCTTCTTTCCAGAAGAGATGGAAGGAAGAAAAGGCCTTCTATCAATTCCATCCATGCCCTTCCCTCTTATCCATGTGGGAGACCTACCTACAACCAAAATTTCTATATAATGATCTGCACCATGACTATCCAGATGGTATATTCTAACAACCTAGAGCAAGATCCACATTATGAACGAAACCATCACAGAGAAAGGGAAACATACCTATAATCATAAGAGCCAGTCATCCATGGATATATACTCTGTGTTGAATCACCAACCTTATGGAGTGCCAGTTTAAGCAGCAGGTAGTTTCTGATAGGAAACCTTGAAGTATGAAATTACCACTTGGGGTTTTTGAATTGAATAGCACTACCCCAAATACCCCAATGTCGTAACAATGAATTGTCCATCTCTTAAAAGAACCAGTTGGTTATAAAGGCGGTTTAGGAAGGAGGGCCCTCTTTTATGTTCTGGAGATGGCAGTGATAACGAGGAAGTCTTTCTCACTCAATTTATCGAGTCTGAGGTACTTGCTGTATATTCTAATGAGGTATTGATCTCGTACTTTTCTGGTAGTAAATTCTTTCAAATGCTTGTCTATAATGTTTTACTGAAATGTTAGATTTTTCTTTATTAGGGTAGATTCCCATTTTCTGGAGTGGCATTGATAATGGTTTGTTGTGGCCTGGAAAAGCATTTGGTTGTTATAGCCCTGGAGGTCTCATGTCCGTTATTAAAATGCATTTTGTGTTTTATAGTTCGAAGCATAGCCTGACAGAAAATATAATTAATTTTGGATTTACATTGTCATATGACTAATATTCTACCTGTTGGTATAATAGAGCTCATGTAGATCGAATTGAAATAGAGAACATTGATTAATTGACCTATCTCGTAAGAGAAAAAGGCTATCTTTTGTCTCATGGTCACTATTTTCCATGCTTTATTGATGAGTTTTTTAAAAAGAAAAATGCTCCTTGTTTACTGAAATAATACACTTGAAAGGTGTGCAGAGGCATGTATGCTTAGCTGAAGCTTAATAAAGAACCTTCATATTTTATTAATCTTGAGATAATAATTAACTTGTTCCATTATATCTTAGGGAGTTTGGAGGTGTATCAAAGTTATTGGTTTGTAGGTTTATGTAACCTGCAATGTGATGTTATTTTCATTTATTCTTTTTTTTCTTTTTTTTGTTTTCTGTCTTCTCTATTATGGTGCTCTTGTATGGTGAAATGAGTTAATTATAGCTTCTCTTTTCTTGAATGGTATTATGTTGTATATCTCTTTGCATCGAGAGAAGCTAGGTGCTCTCCAACCTAGTATTGAGGAGATCTTGTCACTTTAGTCATGTTATGCTAGCCAACAAATATAAATAAAAAGTATTAAAAGATATAAAATATAAAATATAAATTAGGATCCAAGTTTAAAATGAATCTTATAATCGTCAAATTTCTACTCCTCTCATAGGAAAAGGAAACATAGGCAACAAAGCAAGGTGACTCTTAACCATAGCTTTTTAATTTTGGTTTACCTTGATAAGTTCTCAAGGTATGTCATCATTCTTGATCCCTACTGAAGCCACTACAATAGCTATGGTGTTGATGTGGATGGCAGCTGTGGGAAACTAGCAGGTGTTGTAGTGGGAATCAAAAGATGCTGCAAAATGGCGTTTGGATGCTCAAAATTTATTGGACAGCCTATTATTGATTAAGTGAGCTATTTTGTAGTCTAAATTTTAATTCCCAACCATTTCCTGTCCTTGTGGTTAACATTCCTCATTGCAGAGGCATGTCTTATTGCTGGTGCTGTGAGAAATGCATATCACACAAAGTACATGAATTCTTTACATTTTGGCACTTTTTCTTGTGAAACATTGAGGAAAGGGGTATTTGGTGTAGGAACAGCTTTTATAGTTTTTATCTTGATATTGAGTGTGGTGTATTACATGAATTTTACAAAAAGAAATGATGGTTTGCGTAAGATATATCATGTACAGTATAATGTCGGAATGGATAGCGATCCATGAATTAAAAATACCGGTATCATCTTTTCAGAAAATAGAAGCCAATGTTATTTTCGGATTTCAAAAGAGAATCTCTCATTTTTAGCTTCAGCTGAGGTTGTTCACTGTAGAAAGTGAGCTTACTACAATGCAACAATAAGGTACATATCTAAGAGTAAGATATCTTAGATGTGTTTTGAGAAAGTTATGATTACCTTCCTATGAAATGTATTGTATATCTCCCATTTGGAAAATTTTCCCCTTGTTTTTAGACGTATATCTCCCGTTTCTTTTCTGTTGTTTGCGATCTTGGCCTGATATATTGTCTGAATTTGTATGTGTAGTGGCTTAGATAGTCTGTTTTTTTCATTTAATACATTAGGATTGTACCCTTATCATTATAAATGATTAAGGATCATAAGGTTAATATATTTTGATAACTTAGTTATATATAATAATTCATGCATTTTAATGGGCTACACTTGTTAGTTTGCACGAAACACTGAGATGTTCCATCAGTTAAAAATTCATATGGACGTTGTCTGGGATGGGATTTTATATTGATGCTTTTGTAACCGAAGACTAAAATTATGTGATTCTATCTATCTACTATTTCTGAGCTTGTATTGGGTGGTTCTACTTATCCTAACACATAGCCTCTCCCTTTACCCTGATCTGGCTTCTTTGTATGTAGGAAAATTTACTTGTTGCTTTCAAATATTTATCTATGACACTAATGTTAGAATAATCAACCCATAGTTTACCCACTTAGACATTAATTCATTTACTTTTGTCTTATTTGCCTAGTTCATGTGTCCCACCTTGTGCAAGTTGCTAATTTCCTATCCATAGAGGTCGAACTTGCCATATCTGACACATGTAGTGCTTGGGAAAGCCGTAGGAATAAAATCTACTTTATTCCTAGCCTCCTAGGTTCCTATCTTCTTTTTCTGCTTTATTGCCTTCTTTTTCAGTGTTTTAAGGCACATGGGAAAGCTAGACTAGGTGAGGTGAACTTGTTTTTTGTCCTACACATCCTCCTCTCTTTTCTCCATGAAAAAGCATGTATGAGCTGCCATTCCAACACTCTTTATCTTTCCTATGCCTTTTTTCCAATTTGTGAGCTCCATGACAGATTTAGGATCCAGCTTTTACACCTATGGGGGATTTGCTTATTTTTGGTAAGCCTGCTTTATGCTAGATTTGGATGCTTCCTCATGCATTCAATTTCTTCATGTATTCTATTTATTCAGCAGCCTATGTTATTATAGGGTTGGCTATTGTACGCTCAGTTAATATAATTTTGTGTTACAGCTCCATATTCAGTCTCTCTTGTTAGCAATTTTGCATGATCAATTGATAATTGTTGTGGGTAAAATTAATCTATTGCTAGCCTGAATTTCTACATGGTATCAGAGCCATTGTAGGTTGTTACTCTCCTTCAAAAATTGTTTTGCAGGTTCGACATCAAGACTGGGAGCCTTCTACTGACAGCCGGGACAGATTTTCTAAAGCTATGGATTCACATAAAACTATCTTGACTCCCTTCAACTATTTTGAATGGAAAGCAGAGATGGAGATCTTGTTGAGAGATAAAGGCATATACAGGGTGACTATGGCTACAGAAGCAGAGCCTAATGCTGTTGCAGAGAAGATCAAATGGCACAATCGGAGAGATGAGGCCTTTGGCCTCCTATGTCTCAGTATTTCCTGAGACATCCTTTTCCATCTCGATGGATTAAATTCACTGTATCAAGTATGGGAGAAGCTTTCTGATCTTTTTAGAAAGACAGATGAGATGAGGAGACATCAGATCGAAAATGAGCTGATTTCTCTGAGTCCCAGTAACTTTGAATCCCTGCAGCTATATTTCTCCAAGTTCAAAGCACTAGTTTTGCAGCTGAAGCAGTGTGGTATCAAAAATAAAGATGATCAGCTCATACCGGCCATCCTCTTGAAGCTAGGACCTGACTACTCAGTCTTTTTTTTGACCTTCTATGCCACAAAACTCATAGATCGAACCTGGAAGATGCCTAGCCTTGCATATTTCATGGAATCTCTCACACAAGAACAAGACAAGCTGGTGATGATGGGCACCATCAAACCATCGAAAGATCAAGCTTTGATTGTTGGAGATTCGAGGGTGGATTCAAAAAGAAAAAAGAAAGCTAAAAAGCCACCTGAGCAAAAGAGAGACAAGAAACAGTCTCCAGAGGATCAACAAGGTCCCAAGAAAAATACCCAGAAGAAGAAAAACAAAGGTGAAATGAACAAGTGCTCATATTGTTCGAAGGGAAATCACACTGAAAGATCTTGTATGAAAAAGCAGATTGATATGGTGACCCAACTCCTAGAGAAGAGTGGCATCTCCATTCCAGAAAGCTCAAAGAAGAGAGAAGGAGGATCAAGTTCAGATGACAGAGAGAGAGTTCATGCATTGGTTGCTGGCACATTAGCTCACCCAGTTTTATCATTGATTCTGTAGCTTCAAGACACATGGTTTCGACTAAGGAGGCCTTCTCCTCACTGGATATGTCGAAAGGACCATCTATTGTACTGGGAGATGACTCTCTCACTGAAAGTAAAGGCAAAGGAAGGATAGATCTTGATCATGGCCAGTTCAACAATGTGCTATATGTCCCTGGTCTCGCCTCCAACCTCCTTTCAGTGTACCAGATGAACCACACTGGGTCTCCTAAGAAGGTCATATTCTCCCCCGATGAAGTTGAGATCACAGAAATCTCAACTGGTAGAGTCATTGCAAAAGGAGTTGCGAATCATGCTCAAAAGGTATACATGTTCTCACACTTCCTACCTTACTCAAACCCCTCTGCTCTTCTTATCCATGCTAATCAAGCTAGCAAGCTATGGCATGAAATATTTGGCCATCTAAATTACAAGTATCTGTCTGATCTTAGTGAGAAAGATATGGTCATAGGGTTTCCCAAGATAAAATTTTCGAAAGGAGTCTGCCAAGGTTGTATCCTAGGAAAACACCCAGAGCACAAATTTGAGAAAGCTAGTCATGAGAGAACCTCTGCACCCCTCGAGCTGATTCATAGTGATGTTGCTGGCCCATTTCCTCATATGTCCATGAGTCAGGCCAAATATGCATTGACCTTTATTGATGATTTTTCCAGGTATTTTTGGGTTCACTTCAAGAAACACAAGTCTGAAGTTTTTGGCCTATTCAAAGTCTTTAAGGCTTTGGTTGAAAACCAGTGTGGAAGGAAACTAAAGGTCCTCAGATCTGACAATGGTGGTGAGTATGTCAAGTCTGATTTTATTAACTATTGTGCAGATGCAGGTATTTAGATGCAGCATTATATCCCTTACACACCACAGCAAAATGGTGTTGCTAAGAGGAAGAACAAATCATTGAAGGAGATGGAAACATGCATGATGGAGGCCAAAACTTTGCCACCAAAGTACTGGGCTGAATCTATCAACTGTGCAGCCTATATCTAGAATAGGGTGCCTCACAAACAGCTTGATGGCATGACTCCCTTCGAAGCATGGAGTGGGCACAAGCCAGATGTGACCCATTTCAGGATTTTTGGCTCAAAGGCATGGGCTAGAATCCCGACAGAGAAGAGGAAGGATTTGCAGCCCCAAAGCCAAGAGTGTAGTTTTGTTGGATACTCTGAATATTCAAAAGGTTACAAGTTGATAAACTTGAGCGCAAACAAATCCTTCATTGAAAGGTGTGTTCAGTTTGAAGAAGAACCCCTTGCAGAAGTGGAAGTTGGTGAAGCCTCTTCACCACCTGAACCTCAAGAAGTAAGTAAAGAGTTTGTTGAACATGTTAATTCTGATTTGTCTAATGGAGATGATTTTATTTTAGACCCAAATAGACCCACAAGGCCTAAATGGGCAGCCAAGACACTACATGCAGCAGGAGAGCTAGCTGGGGATCCCAATGACCCAAGGAGGACTAGATCTCAATTTGAGAGTGGTCTGTGCATGAAGGATCCTATGTTTGCTTAAAAATGCTATTTGATGGTGGATTATGATCCTCAAACATATGAAGAAGCAGCAGGAGATCCAATATGGCAAGCTTCCATGAAGGAGGATTTCATCTCACTCCAGAAGAGCAACACATGGGAGCTAGTGGATCTTCCTCCAGGAAGAAAGTTAGTCCAGTGTAAGTGGGTCTATAAGACCAAGTTTGCTGCTGATGGTTCACCACTGAAGTAAAAGGATAGATTGGTAGCTAAAGGCTACTCATAGGTTCATGGCATCAATTACAATGAGACCTTTGCCCCAGTGGCAAAGATGGATTCCATCAGGCTAGCTCTAGCCATTGCAGCCTCAAGGCAATGGGAGGTACATCATATGGATGTAAAATGTGCCTTCCTGAATGGATATTTCACTGAGGAGATATATATGCAGCAGCCTCAAGGTTTTTATACTAACCCTTCTCTTGTGTGCAGGTTGAGAAATTCATTGTATGGGCTAAACCAAGCCCCCAGGGCTTGGTATGCCAAGATAGATAGCTTCTTGCTATCTCTGAATTTTGTTCTATGAAAATAAGATCCAAATGTCTATTTGAAGTCTGTTAATGGTTCATTAATGATCATTGTGTTATATGTTGATGACCTCCTCATTACAGGAAGCTCACAGGCTGAGATTGCTTCCTTAAAAGGAGCTATGAACCAAGCCTTCTCCATGACAGATTTGGGCTCTTAAGTCAACTTCTGGGGCTTGAGATTGCTCAAACCAAAGCTGGAATAAAGGTGCACCAGTCCAAGTATTCCTTGTATTTGCTGATCAAATTCAGAATGCAATACTGCAAAGCAAGCAAAACTCCTTTCCTTTCAGGAGTGAAGCTGGAGGAAGATGATTCTCCACCGATGGTAAACAATACACTGTATAGGAAATTGATTGGATGTTTATTGTATTTAACACATACTCAACCTGAGATTTGTTATTTAGTAAGTGTGGCTTCTATATTTATGGATAAGCCTCATGAGATCCATTGGAAAGCAGCCAAAAGGATCCTTAACTTTGTTCAGGGAACAAGGACACATGGGATCCTCTATAAGGCAAAATATGATCTTGATTTAATTGGATTTACTGACAGTGATTGGGCAGGTGATAGCACAGACAGAAAGTCCACTTTAGGATATGTGTTCATTCTTGCAGAAGGGCCAATCAGCTGGTCAAGCAAGAAATAGAGTGCCATTGCACTCTCATCTACAGAAGCTGAGTACAGAGGAGTTGTTAATGCAGCAACTCAGTGTTTATGGTTGTAGGGTTTACTTGGAGAGTGTGGTTTCGAACCTGAGTACTCAACTACCATCTACTATGATAACCAGAGTACCATTCGAATCTGCAAAGATCCATTTCAGAAGCAGAGAACCAGACACATTGAGATTCACATGCACTACATCAGAGAGCTTGTGCATGATGGCACCATTCACCTACTCTTCTGTTCATCTTCAAAACAAGTAGCCGATATCTTCACCAAAGCATTTTGTGAGAAGACCTTCAGCAATATCAAATCACTACTGGGGATTTCTGATCATGCTTTAAAGGCATGAGTGGAGACAAGATTCTACAATTTTGTTTTACAGTCCATGTTTAAGGGAGGATTTTCCCAAGTTGGTTTTGCCTCTTTCCTTGGTTGTATGGACTTGCAGTATGTAAAAGGGTGACTAAGCCTTGTTTCTAGGCCCTATAATTTTTTATTTATTACTCATAAAGTCAGGCTTAAGGGGGGGTGTTAGAATAATCAACCCGTAGTTTACCCACTTAGACATTAATTCATTTATTTTTGTCCTATTTTCCTAGTTCATGTGTCCCACCTTGTGCAAGTTGCTAATTGCCTATCCATAGAGGTCAAACTTGCCATATCTAACTCATGTAGCACTTGGGAAAGACTTAGGAATCAAATCTACTTTATTCCTGGCCTCCTAGGTGCCTATCTGCTTTTTCTGCTTTATTGCCTGCATTTTTAGTGTTTTAAGGAACATGGGAAAGCTAGACTAGGTGAGGTGAACTTGTTTGTTGTCCTACACATCCTCCTCTATTTTATCCATGCAAAAGCATGTATGAGTTGCCATTCCACCACTCTTTATCTTTCCTATGCCTTTTTTCCAATTCGTGAGCTCCATGACAGATTTGGGATCCAGCTTTTACACCTATGGGGGATTTGCTTATTTTTGGTAAGCCTGCTTTATGCTAGATTTGGATGCTTCGTCATGCATTCGATTTCTTCATGTATTCTATTTATTCAGCAGCCTATGTTATTACAGGGTTGGCTATTGTACACTGAGTTAATATAATTTTGTGTTACAGCTCCATATTTAGTCTCTCTTGTTAGCAATTTTGCATGATCAATTGATAATTGTTGTGGGTAAAACTAATCTATTGCTGGCCTGAATTTCTACAACTAATAGTTCTATATCAATAATTGTTTCGAGTATGCAATCTCTTTTTGGCTTTGATGTACATAATTCTATATTTTGTATTTTGATGCTTTAAATGCAATGCTTTTGAGTGCTTGGTGTTTGTTGAAGTTGTCCATAGCTTCTCCTATCTTGCCATTGGATTGAAGAACCAAATCAACTATTCTTGTAAAATTTTATACATGATCAAATGTTGCATCGATGTTGGATATATTTTATAAAACATTATTATGGGAGATATTGTCCACCTAACATGGCATAGGATGATACCAGAGCGGCAGAAAAATGATTTCTATATCTATCCAATCCTTAAATGTGGTACTGTATATTGGTATTGGTTTTCTTTGTGGAATCTAGGGTAGAAAAATCCATGGAAAGCACTGAGCTGCATAGCATTAATGGCAGCATATGCCCATATATATTCCATTATATATACATAGTACATACACATTGACAGAAAGCAATAAACACCGAGCTATATAGTATCAATGGCTACATATATGTCATTGGATTTTTAATATCTTTGATTTTTTAACATCTCACCCAGCTATACAGTATCAATGGCAGTATATACACCATTGGGTTTTTAATATTTCTTTGGTTTTTTAATATCTCTTTGACATATACTGTCATTAATACTCTACTCTACTGTCATTTACTTTGCTTCTTTGTGCTTATTGTTTTCCCTCCATACCTCTCCTTCCTTGAAACCAAATGCACGCAAACAGTTGGAAAATCCCAATGTAGCTTTAGGCCATTGGTGATTTGCAGGACATTTGTCTTCGTGCAAATGTCAGTGGTAGTCTTCAGTGCTAGAGTCAGCTGCAAAGTGACGGGCACCAATGTATGTGCTTTTCAGAATGAATTTTTTTTTATGTTTGTGCTCCAAGGGCTAATCCAACTTATTCTTCTTTTTCTTTTTCTTTTTATTTATGTATTATTTTTTCTCATGGTAGCTTCAGGCTTTGATTTGTGATCATTCTTTGGCTTGATGATAGAGGAATCCTATGAAATCAGTCATGCTCATGGATTTGATGTTCAAAACGTGTGCAGCGTACACTGACATGGCGGTCCTTCTACAACAGTTTTTTTTTTCAGTTTATCGTGGTCTGTTTTAATGGTGGATTCTTTCTACGTTAGCATTAAGAACTCTTTCAGTTCTAGACATCCTTGAATTCTATTGTATTTGTCTCTACAATTTTCTTGTAGTGATTTGAATGCTAGCAACTTCTACAGATACACCCTTTCTGCAACTGTGTATGTCCCGCAGATTTTATTGCTTAGATGATTCTTGATATCTAGTCCGTTCAGACTTCTATGTTTTCTTGTCAATAATACCAGTTGCATGTCTAGTAAATTTATTTATTTATTACTTAGATGAGTCTTGATATCTAGTCCGATCAAACTTCTCTGTTTTCTTGTCAATAATATGGCAGTGGAATGAGCGAAAATTAAGAAGTTTGAGTTCTTTGAGAAACATGCCCTAAGGGGCTGCGCTGCATAGAGAGACATTCTTCAGTTTAGGTGCCAGGTCTAAGGGGTATTTATTACACCAAAATCCTCTTTGTTTTTTGTATTTTGGATCTAGTATGGATTGCACTTGATGTTATCTTAATTATATGTGCCCTTACTTGTTATATACATGAGAAACTTTACATATTGTGGATGGATAATGGTTTGGATTTATATGGATGCACATGAATATAAATGTTTTTTTGTCAAATTTTGAATATTTTATGTATTTCAGTTGACTATTTTTTTGTCTTGTTTTTTTCCAGTTCATTCTGGTTTCTATTTTTGGGCTTGACTAGTTCGATCCGGTTCTGATAACTATGCATCCCACAACCACTGATAACTATACATCCCACAACCATGCGGGCTAGACCCAATTAACAAAAGTGATTATCTCTCTATACACATAGGTATAGTGTCTTTTTTTATGTTTTTCAATTTATTAAATCAGCTCCCTAGTTTTTCCCGAGTCTGTGCTGAGTTTGATAAACTTGGTAAAAAGCCAACATAAATTGTGCAAGCCTGAATAGGTTTAAGAATATCAACTTATGGGATTTGAGAATTATGTGTATGACATTATTTATCAAGATTTTATGGATGTGAAATCTACTTGGAGGTTGTCACATGTTTGAACTTTGAACAGTTAGGTCCAAGATGCCAAATGGTATAATATTTTTTTATTTTATTTTAAGATAATTTATATGTTTAGAGTGCTTTGCTTACTCCTACATCAAGTTGAAGTTGTGTCAAACAAATGTGGGGCCCTAGCTATTAAGGTATTTAGGAAAAGAATTTTCCATTTTTACCAAGATTTTAATTTTCTACGAAAGTGTGTAAAATTAGAAAAATGGGTGGAAGAACCAAATAGAACCAGTTTACAAAATAGAGCTACGCCCCGAATCTTATCTTACAGGGTAGCCATTTTGAAATTCTTGCTTCATAGGTGACAAAATTAAAAGCTTCGAAATAAGTTCACTCTTACAATAGGAAACAACATAAAACTAGTAGAACTATACCTATGTTCCAAAACAAACACATTACAAAATATATGATCCAAACATTTAACTACCAAAAGATGATCAAAATCAATAATCAATTTGCTAATATGGGGAACTATTTTAAGATTTATCCCATTAATGGACCCAATAATGAACTAATCACTGGATGAAATGAGGCCCAAAAATCTTAATAGAAATACAAAACACGATATAAGAATGTAAATATATGATTCAAACATTTAACAACCAGAAGATGATCAAATTCAACCAAAAAGGAAAATTGGCTCCACCAGTTTGATGGAGTTGTGCATTCTTGCATGCTGCTCTTCTCTAGTAGTCTTGATTCCATACCCCATTGCCATAGTTCAAATCTCAAACTCCAACTTCATCCTGAAACCTAGAACTATCCTCATACCAAAATTTGTAACAACCAATGTTGGAATTAGGAATAGCTATGCTGTACTGGAACAATGATCTAACCTCATACCTAAATCCAGAACAGTCTACCATAATCGGGAGTAACCATGTCATAGTGCAATTTAGAAGAAGCATGTCATACTAATAAAAAAAAGCAATTTAGAAGAAGCATGTCATACTAGAAACTCAACAAAAGAATTGAGACTTGAAAGTACATGACTTGGAGAATTTAAAAATCAAAGTATTTTCATTCTGTAAAAGCACTCTGAAGTACAGACATGCTTCTGTTTGCCTCAGCAGAATTGGATGTTTGGATAGAATGCAAAATTAACTATGATCAGAAAGTAGGTAAGAAATATTTTTGAATTGTGAGAATGACCTCATCCCTGTCCTGGATCTGCACCCATTTCTTTTTATGGCCACAAGTATGCTAGTCATTTCCATTTCTTTTCACATGCTGAAAGTATTTTAATTTTTTTCTTTATGGACTAGGAGTAGCATGGAGCATATGTTGAATAGTACATATATAACTTAACTAGATTTTCATGTATTGGTGTGTGGGATCACTAAGCAAGTTTTAGGATCCACTTACTTTCATGAAGATCCAATTGTGAGTAAGATTGCTGAAAGAGAGAAATGTAACAATAAGCAGTGGCTATATTTACCTTGTCCATAGTTACAACATTAGTAAATTGTTAATAGGAGGGAGATGAAAATTTCATGTGAATGACAATGGCATTTCTTTCAACAATAGTTTTCCTTTGAGTACTTTTTATTCCATTGCATTTCTTTTAACAACAGTTTTCCTTTTGCCTTGGGACAATTTGAAAATACTTGTTATTTTGCAGTTTGGGATGATTTAATACTTACCAATTGTGTTAAGTTATTAAATGTTTTATCATCTAGACAGTTTCATTGCATATCTTTTGGCTTCTCATAAGGTTAACAAACCAAGAATATGTGTTTACATAGACAAATCGCATGATTATGTTTAAGACTTAAAATGCAGTAGGTGTTTAAGATATTGTTTTTTAATTAATTAAACTGATGTTCATCTTTTAATGTCTAACACTTTTGCAGGTACATGACACTTAAGGGGCATCTTTTATAAGATGGGCCTATCTGAAAAGGATATTGTTTCTCTTTTAGGAACGCACATATTGGTAATATTCTGGTCTTGGTTTCTTCTTACTTGATAGCATGTTTATGAATTGATTCAATAGATATAATTTGGTTTCCTTTTTCAACGAAGAGCACACCTAGAAAGGTCGGGTTTTGATGGAGCTTGGACCGAGACACCTCTTAAGTTTGATAACTCATATTTTTTGTATGAAATGGCAGTGATTTGCTTAATGAACATAATCTTGAATACTTCTTCCATGAAAAATATTTATTCTCAGTTGGCTATGTATGTCCCTTAGCTTAGCTTTAAGCCATTTATATATTCATTATTTATAATTTTTTTGTTTGGAATGATAAAATATGATGTACATATTTGGCCTTAGAGAACTGATCTAAACTAAAATCATGTAGCTGAGTTCAGTTAAAGTACACAGGGAAAGGTTGTCATAAGAAATGGTGACTAATTGTGAGGACCTAAAATTCATACTTGAATGGGGTATACATCCATTGTAACACAATCAACAATCAATTTGCTAATATGGGGAACTATTTTAGGCTTATCCCATTAACGGACCCAGTAATGAACTAGTCATTGGGTGAAATGAGACCGAAAAATCTTAATAGAAATACAAAACACGATATAAGAATGTAAATATATGATCCAAACATTTAACAACTAGAATATTATCAAATTAAACCAAACAGGCTAATTGGCTCCACCAGCTTGATGGAGTCATGCATTCTTGCATGCTTCTCTTCCCCAGTAGTCTTGATTCCATACCCCATTTCCATAGTTCAAAGTTCAAACTCCAACTTCATCCTGAAACCTGGAACAATCATCATACCAGAATTTGTAACAAGTACAACGAATGTTGGAATTAGGAATAGCTATGCTGTACTGGAAAAATGATGTAACATCATACCTAAATACAGAACATTCGACCATAATCAGGAGTAACCATGTCATAGTGCAATTTAGAAGAAGCATGTCATACTATAAACTCAACAAAAGAATTGAGACTCGAAAGTACATGACTTAGACAATTTATTAATCAAAGTATTTTCATTATGTAAAAGCACTCTGAAGTACAGACATGCTTTTGATTGCCTTAGAAGAATTGGATGTTCGGATAGAATGCAAAATTAACTATGGTCAAAAAGCAGGTAAGAAATATTTTTAAATTGTGAGAATGACCTCTTTCATGTCCTCGATCTGCACCCGTTGCTTTTTATGGCCACAAGTATGCTAGTCATTTCCATTTCTTTTCACATGTTGAAAGTATTTTAAATTTTTTCTTTATGGCCTAGGAGTAGCATGGAGCATATGCTGAATAGTACATATATAACTTAACTAGATTTTCATGTATTGGTGTGTGGGATCACTAAGAAAGTTTTAGGATCCACTTAATTTCACAAAGATCCAATTGTCAGTAAGATTGCTGAAAGAGAGAAATGTAACAATAAGCAGTGGCTATATTTACCTTGTCCAGAGTTACAGCATTAGTAAATTGTTAATATGAGGGAGATGAAAATTTCATGTGAATGACAATGGCATTTCTTTCAACAACAGTTTTCCTTAGAGTACTTTTTATTCCATTGCATTTCTTTCAACAACAATTTTCCTTTTTCCTTGTGACAATTTTAAAATACTTGTTATTTTGCAGTTTGGGATGTTTTAATACTTACCAATTGTGTTAAGTCATTAAATGTTTTATTATCTAGACAGTTTCATTACATATCTTTTGGATTATCACAAGGTTAACAAGCCAAGAAGATGTGTTTAGGTAGACAAATGGCATGATTATGTTTAAGACTTAAAATGCGGTAGGTGTTTAAGATATTGTTTTTGAATTGATTAAACTGATTTCCATCTTTTAATGTCTAACACTTTTGTAGGTACATGGCACTTAAGGGACATCTTTTATAGGACGGGCCTATCTGAAAATGATATTATTTCTCTTTCTGGAGCTCACACGTTGGTAAGATTATGGTCTTGGGTACTTCTTACTTGATACCATGTTTATGAATTGATTCAATAGATACAATTTTGTTTTCTTTTTCAAGGAAGAGCACACCCAAAAAGGTCTGGATTTGATGGAGCTTGAACCGAGAACCCTCTTCAGTTTGATAACTCATATTTTGTGTAAGACATGGCAGTTTTTTGCTTAATGAACATAATCTTGAATACATCTTCCATGACAAATATTTATTCTAAGTTGGCTATGTATGCCCCTTAGATTAGCTTTAAGTTATTTATATAGTCATTATTTATAATTTTTTTGTTTGGAATGATTAAATATGATGTACATATTTGGCCTCATAGGACTGTTCTAAACTGAAATCAAGTAGCTCAGTTCAGTTACGCAGGGAAAGGTTGTCATAAAAAATGGTGACTGATTGTGAGGACCTAAAATACATACTTGAATGGGGTATATATCCATTTTAACACAATCAACAATCAATTTGCTAAATATGGGGAACTATTTTAGGCTTTATCCCATTAAAGAACCCAGTAACGAAATAGTCACTGGATGAAATGAGGCCCAAAAATATTAATAGAAATACAAAACATGATATAAGAATGTTCAACCATTTGAGAGATGTATTACTTGTGTCATGTGACAGTCAACTCAATCTTGTTATCATAAAAGGTTGAATGCCTCTCATCAGTGTCTTAGATTCTTCCTCTTTCAGTTACTTCAATTTTTTGCTTTCCATCTATCTTGTTTTAACTTAATTATAATTATTATTAAGTTCCAAGTATCCTTAATTAAACATATTGATACTCGCATTGAAGACTAAGGCTCAAAGTCATTATTGAATTTCTATCATGTCTCCCCCCCACAACTTCCTCCCCCAACTTTTACTGGATTTCCCTTTGATATTTCATCCAAGTTCAACCCTTAGAACCTTGTGGCAGAGGGGTCCATTCTATATTTTTTGAAAATTTTTAGATCCTCCTGTTCTTTAACAGAATCCAAAACTTTTGAGTTCTCTAAATCCTAGTTTCTAAAGATGTATTTAATTTTGAACGGAATCTCTATTCAATTCCCTTCTTTTTACAAGGAAGGTTTCCTTAGCATCACCTTTGTCCATGTCTGAACAATTGTTGTTTTCTATAGAAGAAAGATTTGTTTCCAAATATATCACCAATAAAATATGGCATGACCTATTTGTCTTATTTCCTTTGAACTTTAGGCTTATTACCTTCATTAATTAGACCATAGTTGTCTTTATTTTTGGTCTAGAGCCAGCATATTATACCATTCCAAAGTTGAGGGAACTTTTTGTCATACTTATGTGAAGTATTTGCAATGATCAAATTGGTTAAATGCTAACTCTTCATGACACAGATAATATCTACCTGATCCTTGATACCTCCTCTTCTTTTGGTTTAGATTTACTTTTGAGTGATTAAGAACCAAATGAAAACTGCAACCCTTGGACAAACCTCCAGTAAAGGCTATGTTTATCCAAAATATAATCGAAGCTTGGAAATCATAGAATAGCTATTCCAATGTGCAACACCCCCTCTAACCAATGTAGGTGACCTGCTTTTTTCATGTTTGATAGGATTGTCTGTATTATAAGATGTGAGTTCTTGCTATCATGCTATTACAGTTTGGATATTCTTCTAGTTTAAATTGAAACAACCCAATCATTTAAAATGTCTCATTATCAAAAAAACACTACTCTTGAAGGTGGATTGTTGTCAGAAGGTAGGTTGTTGTTTTCTGTTTGTTTAGATTCATTTTCGTCCACTGATCACATAGATCTGCTTGGGAAATAATTACTATGTTACTCCCTTGGCTGTTGATTTTCCATTTCCTTCGGTAATGAAAATATCCACTAATTATGCACTACTACACATACATTATGTGCATCCACATTACATATCAGGTAATTCGGTGTGAACAGCTGTTTCAATTAGCCTTGACACTCTAATTTATACACATTTACCGACATGAAATGTTAAAAACCATGCTTTAGAGTTACAACTCTTACACGAATACCTCTTTCCATATGGAATCCAAGAAAGGCCTTGACCACAGACAATAAAGAAACAACACTTGACCAAAGCACTAAAATCTTAAGATTATTACTGAATGTTAAAATTTGATAAAAACATTGAGACGGTAATGTTTGAATCAAAAGGTTCTATCAATTCATTTCATTGGGAATAGTAAAGTTGGTGCTCCTCACCCCAGGAAATTCATGCTCAAACAATCCAAGTCCAACCAAAGCTATAACTGGTGTCATACCAAGTGGACTAAAAAACCTGAAACAGATTGCTAGGAGAGACAAATTAGAAACCATGGTGGATATCTGCTACATCACAAATGGAAATACCTATGATGTGTTTTAAAGTTGGTAATGTAGTGACATATCAAGAAAATATACCCAAAAGTTGGTTGTTACCAAGGATGATCTGTAATCTTGATGAGATAATCAATGCTCCTGGGATATGGCTAATGTGGTATAATGAAATCTCTGCAAGAACAAATATGGGATGTAATGGACCTAGTAATGTTCATCTTAGTCCTTGTGTGAACATAATTTCAAGTGTTTACAATTAATTTCAGCTTGAACATTAATAACATATGCACTGTAACATCTTTTATGGGTATGTAGACAAGCTCACATCATTGTCGTCTCGAATATTTGGAGAGATGAATCATTTAAAATGGATGGTATAGGTATGATAATTGCAAATGAACCACAACAACTGTAGACTCCTTTTTATTTAAAATAAGACTTGATAATTAGGTGTTGGATTTGCAGCGATTTGTGATGAGCAGTGTAGCCTACATGGTGGGGTTTGTGATAATGGTGTTTATGAGTTCTGGTGCTCAGATTATGCAGGATATACATGACAAAATAGTAGTGTTCTCTTTTCAAGTCTGCAATGTGTGGAGATGTTTTCCTACATGACTCAGAAGGTCAACACTGTGCTCCAAGTGAAGCAAGTATTGTATATTAAATCCAACCTACAACAGGTTGTTCGCAACTAATTGGACAATGTTTTCTATTTTGGATATTGGTTATTGTGCAATAGCAACAAAGAACCTAGCTTGTTGGGTGAGTTCTTCATTTTGTGTGTTTTCCATTTTTATTGGTATCTGCTCCTTATCAGTTCTAAGCATTTCTCAAGAACTACAGATATGTGTGCTCAAGCCTAAGGGTGTTTGCAAAACACCCTTAGCCTAGAATTCATAGTTGAACTAGCATCAACAAAATCTATACCAAATGCATGAGATTGATTTTAAGACTATTCACAGTGTATTGGCCAACCTTGTGATGGAGAGTATAATATTCCCATATTCCAAGGAAATATTTCTAATACTATTATTTCCTTCCTTGGAAATTGATTTGTATATTACCCTTTTCATCCCCATCCAGTCTTAGAAGGCCCTTCATCGATTTTGTGTTGTTTGTCCTTAAACTTTTCCCAAAATCACATATCAAACAATTATCTTCTCTCATGGAATCCTAGTATTAGTTCACTTGCTTGATTGAGTCTTTAAATCAAGAGAGTTTGTTTGAATTCTAGTAAAATATTGAAGGTAACAAATTTCTCTGCTCTGGTAAATCCATTCTTAAAAGACATGCTCTACTATCTATCATTATACCAAGGAAGATTTGTTGGGGTTTTCTCCCTCATGTTGTAGAGGATTTCCCTAGGGTAAATTCTGTGTCTCATGTGTGAATGCTAATGCGTATGATTATTCAATTTTTCAAGCACTACCATAATTCTGCAATTAAGATGAAAATTCAACAAAATTAAACAATTATGTTTATCTCCAAGTATTATTTTTGTTTGCATAATCCTTTATGAGCATTTGTGATTCTCTAGGATATTAGCATGATTCTCTGCTAGCATGTTCACATATATGTGAATCATTTTTGACCTTGACATGCTTTGAATCATGTTTGTATGTAGCTATCTCCATTGGTATGATTTGTTCTGAACTGAGATTTTAAACTTCTGTGTATATAATTGATATCTTCCCATTATCATATCTTAGGGCATCCATTTCATCGCACTAGTTTCAGCTTGCAAATTAATCAACCATTTCAAATAACCTATATTTTTATTTTTATGTCATGGGAGGACACAACTGAAGGCCAAAGGTATCTCCTACATGGTCCTTTCATAAATATTTACATGGTCCTTTCATAAAGATTCCAACCTTGGCATTCTTATGAAAACATATATGTGGCTCTGGAAAAGATGTAGACTGTTGTATCTATTTTGCACTTCAAAGAATTTGTTCATGGTAATTGTTGAGGTGATATTGATTCCCAGTTTCTGACCATTCAGGAGTGTATCAGGAAATTGAAGGAATAGAACTATATATGTCTATGACCATTAATCCTAATGCTTTCATGTCCCTTGAGACTGAATTCAAAAATGATATGGCACAGGAGCTGGAAGTTGTTGTTTATCAGGTGAAATAGAAACCCTGCCAATGAAGTGAAAATATTGTTAAATGATTGTTTTCAACAGTCAAAAAATCCTTAATACTTGTTGACAATTTAAAAATTTTACTGTTTAGAAGGAAGTCATAGATTATTCATTTCATGTTTTCAAGAGTGACAATTTATGGATATATATTTTTGCAAACATGAAGCAAACACAGGTTAACATTCTGAATGTCAGCGACAAAGGAGATACCTTACAAATTGGATGGGCCGTATTGCCAACTGACTCTAGTAATTGTATGACAAATAGTACTGTTGAGGTTAAATAACTGAAATCTTGCGTTTTCCAATTAAATGTTTGAGGAATGAGGATGACTGAACAGTACTCTATGATTATTCATGTATATCGAAAAGTATAGTTATATGAATTAATTAAATATGTTGTTCTTTATCTTTTTTTTGCCAACCTTTTTCCATTTGTTCAACTGTTATCGATTTTCATCTCTGCAGAGAGTCATCTCCCTTTTAAGTGGGCATCAGGTTCACCTTCATGATGCCTTTGGAACTTACCATCCGTTAAGCTGGAAGATTTTGTTGCCTTCAAAAAGGTATAGTAGTTCTGTTTGTAAATAATTGAAAATATATTGTGGCTAGTTGTTTTCTATGGTTTTACTTGAGTTGTAACTGAGTTTCATGCTTAACCATCAAATAAATCAAGAAAAGTGGACACAAACATGTAGTTTCAATCTATAAAATTTGCATAACTAGGGCAATTTATAGATGATCTATGCATATCTGAAATCAAGATCTGATTGAAAGTAAAATTTAAATGAAAACATTCAACTTGCAAATAAGAGACAAATTGATAAAACACAGCTAGAATTATTCAGTTACCTCCATATATAATTGATTTTTTTTAGGAATGGTGACTAGCAATTAAATATTTGTTACTGGTAATCTGTATACGAGCTTGGTAGTTGATGCTACAAAAGAAAAAAACATTCTAGTTTGGTGACCCCAAGTGACTATCTTAATAAAACCAAATGGGAATTTTGTAGAGATAAAAGTGAACAGTTTTGGGAGTGGATCCACTCAAAGATATAAGTTTGGAATGATTGTTAAAAAATTTAATCTAGAAATGTTAAAAAGTTTAATGTAGAAATAGTGTGCACACAACTTTTATAAATAAGAGAAAAAAATCATAAATATCATACAGTGAACGAAGGAATCCTCTTGAGGCTCTTAGTCCAACTCGTGTGTTGCAGTCTGTGTCTGTAAATCTGCACACATGGATAACAGAGATGGAGGTATGGCACACAGTATACAATGAGAATTCCTCAACTTGCAATGATATCTCAATTCAATATGAGGGATGCTTTATACACAGAGATCCAAGTAGTAGATGGTTGGGGATCATGACCATTCATCTAATGATCCAAGTTACTTATTAACTAGGAATATCTAATGACGACTTCATAACCCCTTCATAAACTCACCACCCACTTCATAAATTTTATCACATAATAATAATGAGACTTTCAAGGTTCACATGTTTAAGTCAGTGAAAGAAAATAGACCACAAGCTAGATATGATTGAGTGTTCTTGCTTAAGTGTTGGGCATCATAATCTTCCATTGGTGATGTCTTCATCTTTGTCCCTGATGCTAATTTTCAAACCATAATTCCATTGGAGCTCATTGAAAAATTCTTCTGCATCTCATAATTAGAACTAATTCTCTTCCTTTGAAGTCTCATGCATTCAACATTCATCAATCCTTGATTGTTTTCCTTGAATGGTTGTTATTGGAATTCAACCTATTGGAAAGAAACACTTGTTTATTGGGGGTCACCGACCTCACATTTGTACTCAATTTTTTGTAATGCTCAATGTCTGAAAAATCACTATAGCATTACCAATGTTTTGCAAGCCATCTTTGTGGTCACCACAACTTAAGTGTTTCACACAAATTTTTGGGTTATTATCACAAGTATGTTTTGCTCAAGACATTCCCGGATCCTCATTTATCTTAATCTTAACCAACAGATGATTGGAACACAATTTCACTATAATCCTTTTTTCTTCGTCATTTGGAAATAATGAATTTGAATTATATTGACACATTACTTGATTGCCTTTTACTGCTCAATTTTTACATGCTCACACTAAATTCTGAAATATCATTGCCATTGTAAATATCATCTTGGAAACTATTTTCCATATCTATTTGCCATGTTTTGCTACATATTGTATAATTTCATATGGGTTTGAAATTTCTCTCAGTTCTCAGCCCTCCCGGTTTCAATGTCAAAAATTTTAGTGTTTAATGCCCAACCCAGTTTTCATATAGGATGGAAATTGCACAATATTTTTAGACAAATAAAACACTACTGAAACTCCATTTGATTAAGCATTTCTCTATGTCATTGCAGTTAGCAAGAATAAACAAGTACAATGGTGAAATTGACAACAATCAAGGGTTACAATCTTGATCATACTCACTTTTCTTATCATTGGCATAGGTAAATCATAATTCGTTTTTAGTGTATTACAAATTTCTTTTTTGGTTGCATTAGTATTTTAATGTAGCGTTTTCTGTGGTTTTGCTTCTTACCATTGTTCAGAACACTAAACATATTTGACTGATATGATAATTGATATCTGAACAGTTCAACAAAATGAACAATCTTCTCACAAGGTATTTCACCAATTATGTGGATCTCAAACGTGCAGCCTTGAAGGAGGACCTTGAGGCTGGTTTAGGGTTTAGGAGGAATTTTTAATAGTCAATGGTTTGTAAGGAGTTTTATCAGATGTCATTTCTTGTGAATTTTTGCATGATATGTTTGTGAGGAAGTCAGATTGTCCCTGAATTTGAGTTCCTTCAAATCATGTTTATGGGGTTGGATTTTGAATCCTTCTTTGAATATTGAATTTGGCACAAGGTATCTACTTGGTTTAATTTCAATGTACTATCAGTTGTTTCCTTTTGACAAGGAAAAATATGAAGTCCTTGTTGCTTTTGATCAGGTAGAATCGCTAAGTCTTAATATTTTCTCAAGACCTATTATTTGTGGCTATTACAAATTCTCAAATAACCCAAAGCTACCATTTTCATCCATCGGAACATCTCTTAGCATATTTGTAATTGTCCTTCTTGTGGGACATATTTTGTTTGCAGCTGTAAATCGTATTTAAAAAGATGAAGAGGATTGTAGGGAAATGGTAGAACTTAAGGGACGTGCTAAAGCTGTCGATGTTGCAAAGTCACAGGTACTCTGTTTTTTCAATGAATAGTTAAGTTTGCAAATCTTGTCGACAAATCATATTGTATTGTATTGTCCTCGTTTCATTGTTCATTTTCCTGTTTTGTGGTTAGTTTTTTTTAGTTTTATGGGTGTGTTCTTTATTTTATTCATTTGGTAAGAAAGGTCCTAACTTCAGAGGAGAGCCCAATATTGCCTTGAAGTTTTATTATTTGTCTAACATGTCAACTCATTTACTGTCGTATTGATCATGCTATAGATGGTTTAGACAAGTTGCTAAAAGAAAAGTAATTTGCTATTAGCGCTAGGTTTTTTGTCTAGTGATAGTTTCATAGATTCTATCCATACTCTAATTATACTCAGTGTTGCACTACTTTGTTCATAGTTTAAAAGATTTAACCCGTGATGCAGTTATACATGCACCAACACCCAACCTGTGCAACATAGTGTATAGTGCTTCTTTCATTTCATATTTGACAAAGATGTAGTCAAGAATTAACCCAATTCAGGATTATATTTGTTAATCAATTCATGTTAGATCAAAATTAATTTTCTTGGTACTTTAAGTAAATAAGTAAATGTGATAAACCTTGCAGTCATTAATTGATATAAATTAATTAATTACAAAGGAAAAGGTAATTTAATTTGTTTTCAATAATATTGATGAATTCCTTACAGTTTGGCCAACACCCTTCTCCTATAGTAAGGGAACATGAGCTAAAGGTGATATGTAGCTTATTTAGCATTAAAAATTAAATTGAAAAAAATCAAATTATAAGAAAATTATGTGTCAAAATAAATCATAGATCCATCTAAATCCATGCTAAGCAATGATGATTTAGGGTTAAGATAGGTATATGGAGATTTAATTAAGTTCAAATTATCTACTTGAATTTTACAGTAGCACCCTGCCTACATCCTGAAGGAACTCTAGGATCAGTGTGACCCCCAAGATTTGAAATCTTTGCCTATCTGTGGATTTTTTATTATCAGATAGCAAAGATTGGGGGCTCAGACATACATACCTATATGCTTGTTATGCACCCATTTTTTCACTAAGGCATAGGAGGTCTGCACCAACACGTACTCACTAAGGCATAAGAGGTATGCACCCATTTTTTCACTAAGGCGTTGGATTTGAGACTTTCTTAAATCATTCATTAGTTTCCATAGTTGTCATGTCATTCTTTAACCACATGACATATAGGGGTGAACTCCTTCACAGATTGCACTATGTATACAGGTTTCTACCTGTACAGTCGAGCATAATTGTTTGGTGGATTCGCTGATTATATTTCCTATTGAAATCCATTTCCTGGTTTAGAGCTGAGTTTTACTTTTCTTAGGTACTAAATAGTTGCATATTTAGCCATTCAAGTTTAATTTTAACCAATTCTTAAATTGAATTTGTTAGATTAGATTTCCCTATTTTGCACATGATCTTGGTTATTGTTGTTAGCTATTGAACAAGATAAATAATTTACTTCATTGTTTTTCTAATTTACAGTTCATTGTTTTTCTATTTTACAAGTGATATTTTTTTATTGGATTTTGTAGGAGTGAGCTTAACTTATAAGTGGCCCATTGAGTATGAAGAGCCCGCTAGTGAGGATTTGTCATTCAGTATGAAGACCCTGATGTTGAGGCTTTCAAGCTGTTAAGTGTTGTTTTGAAGCTGCTGATGTGGGATCTAAGTATGGTTTTGAATCTGTTGATGTGGGATCTAAGTATGGTTTTACAACCAAGTGCAAGTATGCTGGTTTAGCCATTGTAATATTTTGAAAAGTGATGATATTCCTGTAAAGTTATATGGAAATTAATATGTGTTTTTGAGAAAACTCATATTTATTGTAATACTTTTGACATTTCATATAATATAATTTCTGGTTTAAAACTTATATATATGGTTGTACTTTATATTATGTACCAATGTTGTAATTATTAACTAATTAATGTGACATTGCATGATTTACATGTGTATTAGATATTATTTACAAGTGTTGTAATTAATTATAATGTGACATTGCATAATTCACATGTGTATTAGATGAGAATAAATGTATGATTCTTTTTTTAATTTAAACATAATATCATATTAAAAATTTATATTGATTAATAATGGACACCATTAAAACTACTAAAATATAATGACCGTACATAAAGCGACTAAAAATGATTAAATTAGTGACCAGTAAATGAGATTAATGACCAAAATTTGCAAATAAAATGACAAATAATTGAGAGATATGCGACCAAACAATGAGATATAAATGACCAGAAAAATGACCAAAAATCAGTTTTGGTGGCTAATTTATGGTCTTTTATTACATGACCAAATTTGGTCATATTCTAGCTTGTCATGTGGTCATTAATTTGGTCACAAATGTGGTCATATATTTGGTCATTGGTTCAAATATATGATCAAATTAATGACCAAATATATGACCAAATTAATGACCAACCGACAAGCTATAAATCACCAAAATAAAAATGACCAATTTTGGTCATGTACTAAAAGACCGCAAATTAGCCACCAGCGATTGCCAAACCAAAAGTGGTCATTGATATGTGGATTTTGGTCATTTTTTTGGTCACTAATCTCTCATTTTCCACTAGTGGCAACCTAGCCGCTATAGTGGCTCCTTCCTCTATTTTATTCCATTGTGGGTCAATCAATAATACTCTTACATCGCACTGGTAAAAAGGAAAGAAACCTAGTTGTCATTACAACTCTCCTTTAGCCACCCCAGCCGCTACAGTGGCTCATTTTTGGCTAACTCAGGCGACAGGAAAATTTTATACTTTGGAGAAATTTTGAAAATTTCTCCTATCTGCTGAACACACATAGAGGTTGATTCCTACCTCTGTTAATTTATCTTCATGGCCCATAGAGGACCAAAGCTGCAATCTTGGGATCTGATACAAATTTGTCATGTCCCCAATCCTCTGACTGGTGGAGAGGATGCGACTCAACATGCTAACCAAGAACCCAGGAAATCCAAGCCCCATGAACATAGTAATAATAATGCAGTGAAATAAGAACATACATGTGCAGATGTGTAATTCATCAAACATACAGTGGAAGCAAAATGCATTCATTCCACACATCTAACATTCACATCATTTAACATTTTATCATTTTCATTAAGTATTAATTATAACTACAAATATGATATAGAAAAGAATAATTATCTTAACAGTAGCTTGTCCCAAAACTAGCTATGTCAATTCAACATTAAAAGAGAAGGGGCATGATTTTCCTAAGGATAAGGGGGGGGATGTTTAACCCTTGGGAGCAATTGGGGAGTAGACATGTGTCACTAGATGAACCAATCTAGCTATGAACCACCTCTTTTGTCTTATTCACCATCTTCCATTGTCTCATTTACCAACCAAATTTATTCACCAGAAGTTGGTTGAGAAGTTATGACCTTGGGGAAGCGTTTGCATGGGCAGCCATCAGTGATTGGGAGGAATGTTAGTCCTTTGGCCACATGCATGTCCAGAGAGGTAGATCGCTTTCATTTCCTCATGTGGGTAGGGAGAGCCTCTTTCCACTCTCACACAGTCTTTTTTCTACACTCATGCAGGCAAAGAGTTGGCCATGGGGCATTTACGTTTTGAAATATCCTTTCCCAATTTTTGTCAGTGTGTGTATGAATTTCCTTCACGTCGAAAGGGGTTGTGTTGTTCATATTATGTAGGATAGGGGATTGTTTTATATTTTCCACAAAATTTGGGATGTTGTGAGTCCTTTTGGACATATTAGGGCCATAAACGACTCTGGAAATCGACTGTCACAGTCCAATCCGTTCTAACCAATTTCCATACCTGAATTGGTCTTTGTGTGTCTTCCTTCAATTCTAGAGCTGTTAATTACTGTCTGCATACTGTTGTTAGTATTTGGACTGTTTTGGAGTGGGAATGGGGTCTAAGTCTTCCTGATAGACCCAGTGTGTGCAGGAGCCTCAAAGACAGAGCTAGAAGGATGACTTTCTTCTATACACCCCCTAAATAGCATTGGAAGGGAAGGCATGGCCCGAGGGACTGCATAGAAGAGAAGGCGATGCTTCCTTGTGTTGGGTGTGTGTCGATGTCTTAGAATTTAGGATAGTTATGGTGCAGGTGTCTATAGCTCTTGGATTGATCCCACTTTCTTAGCATCCAACCTTTCCAGCTCCATTTTATCTTGATAAACCTAACTATGTTGGCTTGCCTAAGATTTGTGTATCCTTGGCTACGTGTGAGACTGCTATTGTTCCCTTTATTCCCTATGGAATCATTCCCAGCTCGAGGGTGGAAGTATTGTTGAGATTGATGAGAACAATGGCCTATGGTTGGGTGGAATGTTGTAGTGATGTAGCTGGTTGTGGGGCAAGCCACTGTTAAGATAAGTATTCTTGTGTATCTCATATTTACAATTTTAATTGCTACTTAATTAAAATGATAAATATGTTAAATTTTGTGAATTTTAGTTGTGTGGAATGAATGCATCTTTCTTCCATTGTATGTTTGATGAATTACACATCTGCACATGTATGTTATTTTTTCACTACATTATTATTACTATGTTCATGGGGCTTGGATTTACTGAGTTCTTGGTTAGCATGTTCAATCACGTCCTCTCCACCGATCGGAGGGTTGGGGATGTGGCACTTTAACCAATGAAGCAGCACCTTCCCATGATATTCCATGGCCCAATTGTTTGCATAGTTCAATCCATAACTTCACCCAGTCAATATTGTTTGTTATGTATAAGTGAATTGCATCCCACTCTCAACCAACTACATGATGACAATAAACATTAAAATTCAAGACATAAGTAAATTTTCTCAACAAAGTATATGCTCTTAATTGATGCAATAAATTAAATATGCAATTAGAATATGTCTTATATAATTAACATCCACTAGCTAATAATTACCTTTCTCCTTCCTCTATCTAACTTTCCCCTTCGAGTACTCGCCTTCAAAATAGTTATTGGATTCTGGATCACAAATGCGACGTAAATTGAGATTTGACGCAAATTTAGGAAGATATTCACTAACATACAACATGTTTTTCTATACCATATATCCTTCCATCATAGAACCCTCATCACATGCTCGTTGTCTCACCAAACCCTTCATAAATTTCAAGTGCCTCTCAACCATCCACATGGACCTTGAGTGCATAGTTCCACACAATTCAATCTCCTCAACTTGTTGTATGAGTTAGTGTTCATGTGCATTGAAAAATGCCGAAGGTAGATGATTCTGCATTTCACACATGAGATGAGGAATTTCTCTCCTTCAATACTTTATATCATGTTTATGGATTTCTTTATATGTCAACCATCTACAAGTGACGTAAGCCAATAACGATAATTAACACAAAAAACATTAAATTAAATAAAATGAATTAGTGCACTAAAAACGAATATAAATTATACGAAGAATTAAAGAAACATTAAGCACAAGTGACTAATCGATAGTTGTTACCTCATGTATTTCCCAAGATTATATATAACTTGTTTGACATTGTTATTGAAGTTCTCCTAGAGAGAGAGAGGTAGAACATACTATATCAATAAACAAACCATGCCATTTTTTAAACTAAGAGTATACAAATAAGAAAACAAATTTATGCAATAAAATGAAAAAAAAATTGTATGGACATAACAATAATAATTACCTCGATGAAGATGTGCCAATCATGTGTTTTGAACCCCAAAAAATCACCTTTTTTGTTATGATATTCTTCAAGTTTGTGCAAAATACAATGGGAAATTTCATTTTTCGCATAATTAATTCTTTAACAACAGTACTTTTCTTCTCCACAAACATCCATGAAATTGAGTTTATATTGATTTGGTCTCCTTTGCTATGAAATTGAATGACGTAGTTCATTGCATGGTTTCCTTCTTGAATGTCTTTTCAAACTTTCACACTTTTATCTTTCTCACTCCTTAGCTCCAGTAGTCGCCATAATGTTTCACTCACATTCTTTCCAATATGCATTGTATCAAATAGAAGAGAAATTTGTAGGTTCTCATAGTAGGGGAAGCTGCTGAATTGTATAGGATAACTTTTCATTCCTCGTAGAATCCCATTAATTGCTTCATGATCACAAAGGACATCATGAATATTAGTTTATAAATAAATTACAGAGATCAATTATGGCCACTATAGTAAACAACTCACAATAAACATTAAAATACATAACAATTCATATACGATGATCCATACGTACCATCTTGATGATTTCTATTGTATTGCATCTTCCAAAGGTGAGGTGTCATACTCTTTGGTTTTAATGCAGTATATGGCTTCCCATTGAAAATATCTTTTTCAGTTGTTCTATACATGTTATTCTTAGAGAGAAAATTCCTATACTCATCAAACACCTCCTTTCTTAAGCTTTTTGAGCGATGATATTTGATCTTTGGACCACAAACTGGACATGCAAATTTACCCTTTGTCTGAAGACCTACAATCTATAGATATAAAATATCTATGTCAGTTATAATTATATATTAACTATATTAACTAATTCATATAATTAAATGCAATTAAAGTGGAACTTAAAAATACAAACCACAAAATTGGGTTAGCCCTAGGGCATCATGCATTGCCCATACAACCATTTCATGGAATTAAAATTTCCTTCGTGGTATTGGCCTATATACATCATACATAGTGATTACATTCCATAACTTTGGTAGCTCATCTATAAGAGGCTCGATATATACATTCATATCTTTCACTTGGTACTTACCTGATTGATTTGAAGTACATATAAAAGATATAATTATGATAACGATTAAGATATATAAATTATGCACAAGAGTAAAATAAAAAATATATATATGAAATTAGGAAACATAGTACGACAAATGAGATGCCACAACTACATTAGAAATAAAATAGTTATAGACATAGAATACCTGGAATAATCATCGACAATATAATGTGCTCCCTCTTTATTGACAATAATGGAGGAATGTTATTGTTGATGACAAAATAAGCCACACCGTGTTAATGGATTTCATCTGTGCAAATGGATTAACACCATTTGCTACCAAAGAAATCCTAAGATTACAGGGTTCTTCTTTAAAGTGAGGCTACTTTTCCTCCATGTCTCTAAATGCAAAACCATCTGCAATATAATAACATCATTTTGACTTCTGTTCCTAGCATGGTAATCCATAAATTGCACTATGTTTTTGCACCTAAACAGTCGTTGCAAACGTGGAATGATGGGAATATAATGAAGAACCTTGTGAGGCACCTTTTTTGTTACTTGATATGTATGATATCTAACTATATGACATTAGAGACATTTTGTTGCAAATTCATGCTAATTATAATATATAACATGGTCATCGGGGCATGCATGAACTGATTCATAATGAATTCCAATCTCTTTCATGATGGAAGATAAATCTCGATATGTGCGAGGTAAAATATTTGATGGTGGTAACAAAAATTCAGCTATCAAGCTACATCAAATAAAAATAAAAATAGAGTTTATATAATATATAAATAATATTAACGAAAAAAACTTCATCCATATTAATTTGAATTATGAATTAGCAATACAATTATTAGAGTAACAAACATCAACTTTATCACAATTGTATATATGTGATGGATTATTTTACATACCTTAGTATCCGTGTGATTGTTTGAAATACCATTCATAACCTTTACATTCATTATCAACAATATAGCAGAGAGAAGATTTGTTTTCGAGCCTTTATACAGGGGTAAGAGGTATAATGTGAACATCATCAAATTCATCAATATTTTCATTATCATTGTCATATTCATCATCCATTCTAACATTAAATTAATCATGGATCAATGTATTTGTACCATCATCTTCAACTACATTATCATTATGATCATCTTCTTCAATATGATCAATCACTTGTTCTCCATTAAACATAGATGCTCCATGATCCTCGGGAACTTGTTCTGAAAGCACTTTCTCTGGACGATATGTCATAGGATGTATTTCCTTAATAAATACATGAATACATCAAAATTTAATAGTTAATATAAGAAATATTAAAATAATAAATAGATTTAGAAAAGAAAAAAATATAAAAACAATTATAATGTTAAACCTACAAATGGACGATATTCATTCCCCCCCTTAGCATGTCCATGTTCCCTACAATGTTTTGTGGCTATTGCGATCAATACTCTTCTCCTCTTAAATCCCTTCAATTGACTACATAGACAATTAACATTTCCCATCACCCCTTTGTTTCTTTGCATCCCATAGTCTAGCAAGTAATTGTCGATTTTATTCGTTTCGATCAAGAATATTTCTATTTGACATTTTGTCACAAAATTATATCGATAATTTTCACGCATCACAATTTTCTCAAACGGAGGTTTGTCGAAGAATACAAAATTCCCTTGAACTGTTTTTTGAAGAAAAAAAAAATCCCCAAACCAACCATCGAAGAATAAAACAATTCCTCAAACTGTCCTTCGAGGAATAAATAATTTCCGCAAACCATCCATCGCTTCTATAGAAAACATGTCAGAATGTCTAATAATGTTTATATTTATAATTTGGCATTCGTCGAAGATCCAATGATATAAACCTACTTACCGTTGGAAATATGGATTTATAATGTTTAATATATGTCTTTATATTATTTGAAAAATTTCCTAAGGTCGTCGCAAATCCAATGACTCATCCTTCAAGTGTCGTTGAAAATCCAACACACTAGTGTCGAAAAGTGTCGTTGAAAAAACTACGATCATGGAAGTCAGAAAACCAATGATGCTTAAAGAAATTAGAAGGTACAATACTTTTCATTATTTCTGTAGAAATAATAGATCAATGCTATGTGCAATGATGCTAATAAGAAGCACATGAAATAGATCTTGCTACTAAGAATTCTCACAAGCATACATAGGCAAAATAGAGAGAAGAAAAGAGACTGAATCACATGAATGAACAGATGAATATTGGTGTGTATCCTTCCATTGAATAATTATGAATAATAGTGTACATAAATAGTACATCCCTCATAGGAAAATAGAATTGTATGGAAACAATTCATAAAGCTCAAAAAGGCTTACTTACAAAAATATAGCAAACCCCCATAGGTGGCTAAAGCACTTACGAAATCTATCAAGGACCTCACAAGTTGGAAAAATCATGAGTGAGTTGTCAAGGAGATGGAAAAAAACATGCTAATCCTAGAAAATGGAGAAAAACTAATGGTGGATGGGTTGGAAACACAAGGTCCCAGTTTCCTAGTTGACTAGCGTTTATCTTATCCATAGAAAAGTAGGAAAAGCAGAAAAAAGTAGAATAAAGTAGAATCTACTGTAAAGTACTGTATACTAATTGTAGATGGTAAAAAGGTGGTCAATATAAACCCAGAATTGAAAATAGATCATTCCTAGGATATAGATGGCGTGTATTGACTTTAAGGTGCAAGTGGATGCCAACTAATTAAGCTAGTGGGTGAATAATTAATCAAATAATGATTGATTATTTTATCCTAAGTTGTGAGTTGGTTTAATATATTCTAACACCCCCCTATAATTCTGACTTTACGATGGTATGACAAAAAATAAGGATGCATATAGGGCCCAGCAACAAGGCTATGGTCACCCTTTAACAATTGTTATGTCCAGAAAAGTGAGGAAAGAGGCAAAACCACATGGGGCAAATCCTCCCTCAAGATAGGAAAAGGCACAAAATTTGAAATATTTCTTCAACATATCTTCATCTTCACTTTAATGAGTTGTCTGAACTGCTTCTGGAGGAAGGACTTTTTGAATAAATCATGAACTCCATGATCATGCGCTAGAGTGTAGAACCTACAAGAAGGAAGAGGAGAGACTCCTTGTATCTCATCAACTGGTGAATTAGGATCATTGTATGAATGCTTATTTCTATTTTCAAACTCTGATCTAAAAACATAATATGAAATGGAAAAGATATTTGTGCATACTCCTTTCCAAAGAGTACAAAAAATAAGGCAATTTATTTCACACTCAATTCCCTGAATAGCTGTAAAATTGTGATGTGAATCACATGTCAATGTTCCAATCTCATGTAGCACCTATATAAATCTGATATGAGGCTGATAAAACTTTGATATATCAGAAATATTAACATATGGAACAGCAAGGACAAAGTATTCAATATCTCCATAAGGATATAGGGATAGACTAGGAAAATTATGAGCAACTGGGGAAAACTGATAGGAATAAAAATCTGAATGATGGATGGGCATAACATATGAACCATAAGTGGTTAGAACAGATCCAAACATGTTTAATATAAATCCATATATGACTAAGTTCATGGATAATCAGCCACTAAAAGTTAGGAAAGACTTCAAATCATGTAAGATAAATATCACTGCATAAGAGACCAATGAGGAATCAACTAGTGATCTTGGGATTTGTATAGTCTTTGGATTATTCAGAGGTATTGTATATGGTATGGATGGTGGTATTATATGTGTATAAACCTACATATATGCTTCTAAGTCAGAATCCAAAGGATCAGATATAATCATATCAATAGACTCATGGGAATACACTGGTAATGAATCCTCTGTATGAAAGGAGGAAAGAATGAGATGTTCAAAATCTTCAAGAAGGATCTGAATATTGATGCCAAGAAAAAAGGAGGATATGCTAAAGCACATGAGATCAAGTAAGGTAAGTGGCATGACACAAATAAGGCTTGATGTGGCTAAGCAAACATCCTGTAAGTCATTGGGTTGCGCACCATCAATGAGAGAGGTATGCAAGAGGTGTAAAGAATTTGGCACATAGATCTAAGAATCTAAGATAGGAGATTGAGAAAACAATGAATGGTTTATAGGATCATAATCAATATCAGCAGCAGCTCCATATGTTACTTATTTTTCATCAATAGTATCACAAGAAGAAAAATCACCTTCAAGAGACACAAAAAAAGATGGCTCTTCAATATTTGCTTCTTCATTGAAGGAGGAAGCATTCGAATCTATGAAGGTAGAAACAACATGAACTGTATGAGAAACTTCTTCATCATGAACAACTTCATAGGAGAATGTAGAGGCCAATAAATCTTGAGAGAGAGAACAAGAGGAGATGCTATGTTCGATCCATGCTTCATCTTCAATTTCTTGCAAACCAAAAGCTTTGTCCAAAATTTTCCAAAGCTCAAATGGAAATTGAGAAGAATATATGAGATGATATATATTTTGAGACATTCCTAAACACATAATTCCATAATCTCTATCACAATTATTTAGCCAATCAATATTCTCTTCATAAGACTCAGGTTCACTCAAAGCACCCATGGAGACATCAAAGAGACATTGCCTCTTCTAGTATGCACTCATCTTTGGATTCCAATCAGCATAGTTGAAAGGAGATAGTAGAGGAACTTTTGAATCCATATTGAATTTGTTGATATACTCTAGTAGATACTCTCTACAACCTGCAAAACAAACTAGGAGAAAATATTGTAAGCTAGACAAGCTCTTCTTTAGAGAGGGATTGGAGACTGGATATGCTCCTCAACTCTATAGAACTTGATCAACATTGCTACTCTGATACCATGTAGAAATAATAGATCAATACTATGTGCAATTATGCTAATAGGAAGAACAGGAAATAGATCTTTCTACTAAGAATTCTCACAAGCATACACAGGAAAAATAGAGAGAAGAAAAGAGACTGAATCACATGAATGAAGAGATGAATATTGGTGTGTATCCTTCCATTGAATAATGATGAATAATAGTGTACATAAATAGTACATCCCTCATAGGAAAATCAAATTGTATGGAAACAACTCATAAAGCTCAAAAAGGCTGACTTACCAAAACATAGCAAAACCCCATAGGTGGCTAAAGCACTTACCAAATCTATCAAGGACCTCACGAGTTGGAAAAAGCATGAGTGAGTTGTCAAGGAGATGGAAAAAATCATGCTAATCCTATAAAATGGAGAAAAAATAATGGAGGATGGGTTGGAAATAAAAGATCCCAGTTTCCTAGTTGACTAGATTTTATCTTATCCATAGAAAAGCAGAAAAAGAAGAAAAAAGAAAAATAAAGTAGAATCTGCTGTAAAGTCCTGTATACTAATTCTGGATGGTCAAAAGGTGGTCAAGGTCAACCCAGAATTGGAAATAAATCATTCCTAGGATATAGATGGCATGTATTGACTTTAAGGTGCAAGTGGATGCCAACTAATTAAGCTACTGGGTGAATAATTAATCAAATAATGATTAATTATTTTATCCTAAGTTGTGAGTGGGTTTAATATATTCCAACAAATCCAACAATAATGCACTTTACAAAATATGTCGTCAGATTCTGTCTTCATATTTTGGCCTTAAATCCTATTGTGAGAGTTGAAGGAAAGAGAGCATGTAGTGTTTGAGCAACTCAAACATTCAAACAATACCATCGCATCGCTAAAAAACAAAGCGAAAGAGATGGATCAGAAATCACAGAAATGACAATAGGATAAGAAAAGATGGGAGAAATCTATCATGCTTTCCTTCTATGAATTCTCTAAACATGAAAGTACTACTGAAATGATCCCAAAGGCCAAATTTTTTTAACTTGGGGAGGTATTTGTTGACCTCCTCCAACTAATTATAGAGTTAGAAACAAATATGACACCGAGTGCGCTACCTGAGGTACTGGAAGCGTGACATAAGGAAGTATCTAAAAATGTGCAAAAGATTCAGTAGGTCGAGGCACTTTTTGCCAAATCATATGTGAAATTTTCTCAGTCATGGGAAGCCTTGATGGATGATCCAGAGGTGGATCAAGTTACAAAGCATATTCATACTACAAAAGCGAATTTGAATGGGTTAAGAAATGATCTAGAGAAATTATCTCTTGTTTAGAAGATAAACAAGGATGATGACTTCAAAATATTACAAAAAGATGTTGTTAAACTATGGACACAACAACAAAGATGAACACAACATGTTGCAGAACTCTAGGATGAAGAAGAGTAAGTTACATGAAGCATCCACCCATTCCATGAGCGGGTGCAGGCAAGTGATGGGAGCGACAAGAGTTGAAAATTTAGAACATATCAGTTCCTAACTTGTTGAACAAATATAGAATGGAAAAGAGGAAGTGCATAGAGAAGCATAAGAGGTAATGAAGATATGTTGGGAGTTTTAGATTAAAACCAATGCCACAGAAGCTTCTGGTGAAAGTGGCTCGATACAAGCCACAAGTGAGTGTTTGGGGCCTATTGGCGCTAGGAAAATATGTACCAATCTTGTTATAAAAAGTGAAGAATATGGTGGCAAGGAGAGAAAGTTGCGACGCGATAAGGAGAGGAGTAAGTCAAATATAGGAATTCGACATGTTTTGAGAAAACATTAAATGTATGAGTGAGTTAAGTTAGACTAATAGTCTATATTTGGGAATGGGAACGATTGTAATATGGACTGTTACACCATTTATTATATGTAATGGGATTTGGGATAGTTTGAACAACCAGTCAACTGTTAGTTGAGAACTAGCTGATGGTTGAAACAAGAATTGTAAGAGATATATAGGATCGATCCAAGTTGTGTGGATAATTGCTAAATATTGAGGAGATCTAGAGAAATGTTACAGAGGATCATTGATTGTAAAATCCTTATGAGATTGACAAAGAGGTGGACAGAGAGAAGAAAATAAATCATGAGATCATGAGAAAGATAGAGAAAACCCATCCACTGTAAGCAAGATTATGATAGAAATATGCAAGCTGAGTGTGTATACTAAAAGTGTTCCAATATTACTAATGCAATATTAAGAGTGATTTTGTGGTTTTTCCTCTATGGGTTTCCATGTTAAACCTTTTTGTCTATGAATTTTGTGTAACTTGTGTTTAAGTATTTATGATTTTGTCACAGTCACATTGACTTCATGTTGTGGAATGGAAATAATAATGATCAGGAATATGCTTTAATATGTATATTTTATATGTTTTGAATGTTTCAACAGATCGGTCTACTTCTTGCTATGTATATGTCATTGGTAATCCATCCCTCTATTTAAATTGAGTTGTGTCTTAATGTTATCACTAAGAAATAGCCTTCCTTAACTACAAAAATATGGTTCCGGTGGTCCCATTAGATATCTTTGTGATACTGCACCTTTGCGGGTGTTTTCAACAAGGTTATGCTCTGTAGAGCTGATATCTTTTTGTTATCAACCCAAATGGCACTTCTCCATACGAGTGCCGACACTTCATATGTCGGTGCACAAAAGGACATTTATGGATTGAAGGTTGCCTAAAACACTATAGATGGGCATGACATGAGATACATTCATTATCCACCTAGCTTTCCATTTTTATATTTTTACATGTTGATTGTTGTACATGACTCTTTCCACAGAAACTCGTGTACATACGTGACTATCTCCACAGCATATCATGTACTGTACATGGGTATTGTCATTGCAACCTGCGTAGAGACCTGTACGTGGGTTTCCCTTATAGAAACTTGGGTGTCATACGCAGGTTGCTAGTATCAATACTCATGTATGTCCCCATTCGACATTAAAAATAATAAACATGATTAATGGAGATTTGTTAAGCATTAAACATTAACTATCTTAATTGTCTCAACCTTAGAAACTACTCTATTTTCCTAATTATAAATAGAGGCCTAGGGGAGGGCATTCATCAATCATAATTGGAGAGAAAAGTTATGCTGGTGGTATATATTCAGAAGTCTTTGGAGCAGCAGAACTCAGAATCCTTTGGTTGCAGAGGAGTCCTTGTTTCAGGCATTGGGTTGTACACTTATCTCATTCACTATTGTTAATAAAGAGAATCCTTCTTCCAACTGTGTGTTGACTCTCTTTCATGTATCATGGTTTGATGAATATCTATGATTAAGAACTCTATATATTTTTTATCTAACTTATCATATATACATTTATAAGATTGTATTTGGAGGATTTTCTCTTTGCAGGTGCATCCTTGAAAGCTTTGGAGAGGAGTAGAGCGGAAGAAGACAAAGCTTGGATCAACCGTCATTAATCAAGGGAGTCCATAATATCTTCCTATTTCCTTTCTATACTTTAAAGATGGTTGTATGCAAGTTTTAAGAGTACGTTGGTAACCATAGACCCTAAGTTATATGGGTGTTTATTCCTGAACAACAGAACTAGCGACTCCGCTGGGGAGCCCAGACTCCTGTGGGTTATTTCTATTACCGTTTCCCAGTCATTTCCTCGATTGTGTGTGTGGTATTCTTTCTTGGTTCATGCTTAAGGTATTGTTTCAAGACCTTGAAAATTTTCCTTTTTATTAGAAAATTTTGTACTTCTACGCTGGTTGCTCTTGCATAGAGTCACGTACAGAGGCCTGCATACATGGGTTTCTCTATAGGACAATCATGTACAGTACGCGGGTTGCCCTTGTACACAGTTGTGTACAAGCCTTAGCATTTGAATTTTTGGTTTAGGGTTTGCTTGTCCCTGTCCCTTTATAAAATTTGTTTTATGGTTGGTCTTCCTTATAAGCATTATACTATCAGTTTGATGATCTTGTTGGCCACACCTTGAGTTTCTTTTTTTGGATTGTCTTTTGTTTTCATTTTGAAGTGGATTTGCATGTTTGGGTTATAGGTTGAAGTGTTAGTTTTATGAATCAGTGATCAGGGTTCTAAACACTATTTTCCCAGTCTATCTTTGGATAGTGATTGGTTTTCCACTTACCTTTGTGTGATTTTAGTGATTTCTTGTCATTGTGCCCACCCAGCTAGGGTTCCAATTCTTCCCTTGTTGGTTGATTGTTGGTCTTGTTAATCTATTTTACTTCACTTTGCTTAATTTATACGGTTGATTTAATTCAAGCAAACTCAAGTTTAGTGCATTTAGGTGCATATTAGTCTTTGAGCATTTTAAAAAGTGAAAAGAAAACATTTTGAAGATTTTGCATGTGATTTTGCATAGAGTAGTTTTACTTTAAGTTTTTAAAATATAATCTCAAAAAACTACAAAAATATAGTCTGAGTGTTCTCTTTATTGTTGCATTTTCATCAATTTATATTTACAAAAAAAAATAAAAATTGTTTTAGTAGTGATAATTTGCTTTGAAAACATACACCTTTGCTTTTACATTTCTTATCGAGTCAAAAACATCATAGTATTTCACTCCACTTGCCTTCTGAGTAAAGAATAGCCTTTAAAATGAACGCAAAAATTAAAATTTACTAGTACTTTTTATTTTTTAGGGCCATTCACCTACTAGCTTAGGCTAGAATTGTGGGCTAGGAAGTGTAAACTCCCCATAAGTTTTAAAATTCAGACATAGTGGACCATTCGATAGGTAAATCGTTATCTTTACCGATTATATGTAGGAAGATCCTCTCAAAAGGGAGTCGAGCACGAGGCTGCGTGGAGGCATTGGATTGAGGAGATAACCCTCTGATTCCTTGTTGAAGCGTAGATCGATACTTTTACGCATCTGGGGATTCTGCGCTAGATAGATTTTTGGGCTCAGCTACCTTGCCCATGCCTATGAGTCAGGCTTGAGACTGTCCCCCTAGAATATCGGTATAGGTAAGGTAGCCTTTAGTCCCTTGGCATTTAGGGTTCATACCTAGGTAAAATGGAAGGCTATTTCTGGTTCACCTTGGACGGGCTTGGAAGGTAACCCTTGTTGAAAGTGTAGGAGGGTGGTGGGTGATTCCTCTCCTTGTGCCTAAGAACCTCTTCAAGGATGCTAAGTAACTGTTCTTCAGCTTTCTTTGGGAAATCATATCTTTTACCCTTGCGGACTGTTGAGACTTTAGGAATTTTTTGTAGTGATTGCTCTGTGGTTTTTCTGTGTTTAGCCGACCTTAGGGTTTTAATTGTCAAATTTAAAATCTTGGAGGACTAGCCTATAAGGAGGTCATGAAGGTTGCAAAACCTTCCTCCTCTCATCACATTGGAAGCCCCACCTCCACCTCAAAGGCGGAGATTGGACACGGACGGTTCATTTGAAATGATAGGAGTAAGTGACATTCCAGGTGAACCAACACTTGTAGCTAACCACTTTGATTTTAATATAGTTGAGATAGAATACTTGCAGGTTGATGAGTTTGCAAGGAATTTTAATACACCCTTGACTAACTTAAATGATCCTATGATCATCTAGGTTAAGCCTTTTGATTCACATATTTTAGGTGTCCCTATGGGAAGGATAATGTCTACTATGGGTGAAAGTTATTTTACTTTCACCTCAGCCTTCCCAGCTGAAGGGGTACTACCTCCCCCAATAAGTACCCCTAGATCTAGCATACCAACTACGCCATTGACTCCACCAAGCTGGGTGGTCCAACCACTGGTTCCCATAAGCCTAGCAGGTGCTTCTGGTGACATGGTTATTGGGATTCCCAGTATACCTATTGTTCCTTCCTCCTTTGCACACATTGCCTAGAGTGGTCTAGTAGGATCCTCAGCTTTCATCCAAGGATTTCCTTGGAATGGGGGGCATATTTCCCCATCCACTCCATACATAGGCCTGTCACCTTCTTATGTAGGAGTGCAGTTTGGAAACATTACCTCTTATGGGAAAGGTTTTCAAACTCCGGTCTTGACCCCGTTCACAAGCTCTCCCTTTTAATTATTTAGCGGAGGGATACCTGTTCCCTTTTTTCAAACCCCAGTTTCGACTAGGACGGCCTGAACCTCTTATACTGCACCCCCCACACACAATCCTATGGATTATGTATGGAATCTGTTTCAAAGTAATACATCCACTTTGTAATCGGTGGCTGGGGGGAACACCACCTTTACATATGGGAATTCAGGGGCAAGTCCGTCTAATCCCCAGACTAGCACTTTTAGTGCTCTGGTGCGACCCAAGATTCCTTTCCTGGCAACGTTAAACTTTTCAAATTTGTCTAAGTTGATGAACGACCTGGTGAGGCATGACACATCATGGCCACATGTTCCCACCAAATTGAGATTATCCCTGAGGCACTGAGGCCTACCCATGATGCAGAGAAACCTAAGCCTGGACCCCATGCCAATGGTGTGGTTGGGTCCATTAACTCTCCCAGTATAGAGTCATCAGCCAAAAAACTTCATTAGTTGTCCATCAAACATTCTACGGCGAAGGTAGCAAAGGCTGCCCCCTCACCCCAAAGTACAAATGTTTTTACATAGACCTCTCAGAAGGGAAATCAGTAGCCTAGAGGGAAGAAGAAGAGAGGAAAGAAAAGGGAGGGAAATCAAAACAAGAAAAAACCCGCGAATAGTGCTGATGGGGGAAAGAAAGAAAAGAAAAAGGTCAAATTCCCATGTAAGTTGTGCCACGAGGATCACCTCACTCACCTTTGTCCCCTTATGGAACAAGCCGAGAAGCTGCTTAAAGCTCAACAACTGACTGTCTTGAAGGATCCCTTTCCCCAAAGGCAGAACTCTGCTTCAGCTTCTAATGTAGCAGAGGGCACTCCCAGTGCCCCTAACCCTAACTATATCAAAATGGTTCAATCTTTGACTTTACTATAGACTAGGAATAAAAATTATGAGAAAGAGACTTCTGAGAAGGGTAAGTCTATAGGTGAAACTTCTAACACTCTCACTATCGAGAAGCCTGTTGAAACTATGCCTAAGATACCAAAAGGTGTCTTTAAGAAGACCTTGCATAACCCTAATTCTAGGGATGCTTCAAAATACTCCATGGTTGAAGACTTAGCCCAAACCCCTTGTGCAATGTCATCCTTAGAGGTGTTACAAAGCTATCTCGCCCAGTGGGATGCCCTCTTAGCAGCCTTAGGTAGCATGGACTCGTCAAGTCTCATGGCGAAATTTCACTTATCTGATGTTAAAATTCACCTACCTTACCATGTAGCCTTATCAATAGATGTCATCCATGGTGGAAAGACCATTGGAAGGGCAATTGTTGATGAGGGTGCTTCTACATGCGTTATGTCCTTGTCATGTTCGAAAGCTCTCAGGTCCCTAGAGATGGTCCCATCAAACACTCTACTTATTGGTTTCGATGGAAGGTCCTTTCATACACATGGTATCCTACCAGCTTTTGAAGTAAAGCTGGCAAGGAAAGCAATGTCTGTTGAGTTAGAAGTGATTGATGCACCTTTGGACAATAATTTAATTTTGGGAAGAAGCTGGACTTATGCCATGTCCGCTATTGCATTGGTCATCTTTCGGGTGGTAATTTTTCCGCATGAAGGAAAGTTGGTTGTTGTTGACCAACTCAATTTTACTCTAAAAGGCCGCATGGAGTCTAATGAGTCTGCTGTGCCATTGGTTGATCAGGTCAAACCTACTGCACAAGACTTGGTGGATGGAATGTACACATCACTGATGGGCACATTTGATATTCTAGCCCTGATTAACTATATTGGTTCTACTAGTGTGGGGAAGTCCATAGCCACGGTTGTTGATAGGACTGATCCTTGGGTTCTTCCTTCCCCCCATGAACTGAAAGTGCCCTTAATAGTAGTGGAAGTATATTACCAAGCTATCACTCAAACCACTATTGATCCCATTCCAGACCCTCTCACAGTATCAGAGGACCTGGAAGAAGTCTATTTTCCCACTTGGGTGAAAAACTCTTCACACTCTACAGATTATTTAGATATGGATTTACCTTTTGATGAAGCCATTCTGGAAGCCTTGAGTGGATGTGATAAGATCTATGAATATCTTCATCATCGATCCTATTTTCTTCCAGAGCTAAGCAAGATAGAAAATCAAGAGTTTCATATGAGACTGTCAGATGATGTTGATACACCCATCAATCCCTTACATAGGGAAGGAATGTTTGTCGAGGGGAATATGGAAAATATTTCTGCCACTATCCCTATCAACATCTCTGTAAACCTTGATGTCGTATAAAATATACATATAGGTGCAAACTACTCTCCTGAGGAGATTGCAATCTATACGGCCTTGTTCAAGGAATTCCGCGATGTCTTTGCCTGGTCATATGAGGAGATGCCAGGCATTGATCCATATATAGTTGAACATGAGATCCAAACATACCCTGATGCTAAACCTGTTCAACAAAAGTTAAGACCTGTTAACCCACGTAAAGTGGTGGCTGTGAAGACTGAAGTTGAAAAGACGTTGAAAGTTGGTTTTATCTATGCCATAGCTCTGACAGAATGGGTCTCGAATAATGTTCCTATTGATAAGAAGCAAGGGACCATATGCGTCTATACGAACTTCTGAGATTTGAATAAATCATGTCCTAAGAACAACTATCCCATGCCATTGATAGACCAGATTATAGATGCTTGTATAGGAAGTGAAGCGTTCTCATTTATGTATGGCTTCTCTAGATACAATCAAATTCAAATACAACCAGAAGACCAACATAAAACTGCTTTCATTTGTCCTTGGGATACCTTCGCGTACAAAAAAATTCCTTTCAGATTGAAAAATGCTGGGGCAACCTCTCAATGGGCAATGAAATTTTCCTTCCATGATATAAAAGCCATTGTCGAACCATACCTTGATGATCTGCTTGTGCATTCTTGAAAAAGAATCGATCATCCAAATCACTTGCGTATAATCTTTGAGCGATGCAGATACTATAAGATATGCTTGAATCCCCACAAGTGTGTATTCTGTGTCGAGTCAAGAATAATGCTCGAATTCATTGTTTCTAATAGAGGCATCCAGGTGGATCCATTAAGAGTAGAGACCATTGTAAATCTGCCTCCTGCTCGTTCTATTAGGTAACTTCAAAGCCTGCAGGGAAAGTCTAATTTTCTTCAACATTTCATCATTAACTATGCCAAGATTACCAAGGGTTTCATGCGCCTATTAAAATAGGACACCCCATTTATATGGGATGAAACTGTACAACTCGCTTTCGAGGCATTGAAAAAATATTTGTTGTCGACACCTTTACTACATCCGCCATATTGCTTTAGGTATTTTATATTGTATCCGGATGCGTCCGATTCGACCATTGGGGTAGTCCTGGTCTAGGAAGATGACAAGATCTAGGAGCATGTTGTTTACTATCTTATCTATGCTTTAGCCGGGCATGAACTCAGGTACTCCAACATCGAGAAATTGGCCTTAGCAGCTGTCTATGCTATACAGAGGTTACGTCACTACATTTTACTGAGGACTACAACAATAGTGGTGGATGTGAATCCCTTTCAGTATGTTTTGTCCCAATGGATCTTTGGGGGAAAATTCAACAAATGGATGGTCATTCTCCAAGAGTTTGACTTGGATTTCTAGTCCGCTAAGTCTAAAAAATCCTTAGTTTTTGCTGAGCTTATAGCAGAATTTCCAATGAAAGAAGATGTAGTCATTGAGGATGACTCATTCCCAGATGGGCATATCTTCTTGATAGCCACCTCTGATCCCTGGTACAGAGATATACTTATATATCTCCAGACTTTGAAGTATCATACGGCTTCCTCATGGGAGGAACGACGTAAATTACACCTTCATGCTAAGAACTACCTCATCATGGGAGATACTTTATATCGAAGAGGGGTACATTCCATTTTTTTCAATGTCTTACCCATAAGGAAGTGAAGATTGTCTTGAATGATTCCCATAGTGGAGCATGTTGGGGTCATTTATCTAGGTTAAAAACGGCCCAAAATATACTATGTGCAGGTTATTTCTGGCCCACAATCTTCAAAGATTGTGTGGAAGCAGTGAAGCACTGTCATCCTTGTCAGCTTTACACCAGAAAAATGTGGTCACATCCCACTCCATTGTTTCCCATTGTCTCGGCCGACCCCTTCATGAAGTGGGGGATTGATTACATGATGTACAACCCAGCTTCGACTGAGGGGCACAAATATATCATTGTCACTGTGGACTATTTTATGAAATGGGCAGAGGCAATGCCCACCTTTAAATCCAATGGGGAAATGGAAGATTTCTTCATGTTCAATTAGATTATAGCACGATTTGGTATACCTAAGGTGATTGTCACTGACCATGGCATTCATTTTCAAAATAGCATGATGACGAAACTAACCATTATGCCTGGATTCAGACAAGAGCATTCATCTTCATATTATCCTCAAGCAAATGGTCAGGTTGAGGCTGTTAACAAGACTTTGAAAACTATCCTCAAACATATAATTGATGCAGCCAGTTCTAACTGGCATATCCTGTTATACCCTGCCCTTTGGGTGTACCAAACTAATGTAAAAACTACTACAGGTTTCTCCCCCTTCCAACTCATTCATGGAGTGGAAGTCATTACCTCAGTTGAATGTGAAATCCCATCCTTGAAAATAGCTATTCATGTGTTACCCGATACGACAGAGCTTGTAGAACATTTAGTAAATTTAGAACACCTTGATGAGTAGTGTATAGATGTGCTGACAGCAAACCAAGATCACAAGAATAGGGTCAAAAGCCAATATGATAAGTCCGTCAAACCTCGAATTTTCTCTGAGGGGGAACTTGTTTTGCTTTGGGACCAAGACAAATAACCCCTGGGGCCAGGAAAATTCAAGGTCATGTGGTTGGGGCCTTATGTTGTGTCCAATGTCTTAAAAAAGGATGCATATGAGTTAATATATTTTGATAGGAATAAGTTTCCTGAGCCTTGGAATGGGCTCTATCTGAAGAAGTACTATGCTTAGGCTTAGCAATTTTTCTTGTACTTTATTGTATGTATTTTTATGACATACACTAGTGCGTCGATTTGTGTTTTTTATACCATCTGCTAGTTATTACAGATGTCTTCCAAGAGGTACGTAGGTTTCACTGATGGCGCTAGTCACCACACTTGTAATCTTGCTTCAGCGGCATGGGTCATTTATTCTCCCTCGGGACAGTTAGTTTCCTCATGAAGCACTTTCTTAGGTCCTGCTTCTAATAATGTTGTTGAGTATAGGGCTATAATTGAGCTTCTATGGGATGCTTTGTCACATGGTATCACTCAGCTGGAAGTCTGAATGGACTCTCAACTGGTGGTTTCCCAGCTCAATCGAGCTTATCAGGTGTGAAACCCTATTCTATTGCGTTAGTTCATGCAAGTTAGGTTGTTGGAAAGAAACTTTGAATTTATTACATTCACTCACATTCCAAGAAATCAGAATTCATTGACTAATTCATATGCTAATTACATTTTGGATTGGCATTTAACACATATTTCATAAAAATATACAGCATACACATAAAAAACATTTGTAAATAAACCGACAATATATGTGTGTGTGTGTGTGTGTGTGTGTGTGTGTGTGTGTGTGTGTGTGTGTGTGAATATCTGTCTATAGATAGGTCGAGTCTCTAGTCCTCAGATCCAGTCATAAATGTATAATATACAAAAATATACAAAAAATGGATCGTAGTCCATCAAAATGCCCTAGAACTATGCAGGACCACCTTGGTCCCCTCGGTATCCCTATATTATGGCTTCCTCAGCTTCTTCAGCTTTGGCAGCCTCTATAGCATCTATGTACGCTAAAACAGCTCTGGATACCCACCTCAAAAGGCATATCCAGATGAGTGGTATTCCTACCACATACTCCTGCATGATGGCTGGGATGTGCTCAATCCACATAGTGGGTACTCTCTGGGTAAGCCTGTCCAGCTTCCCCTCCAGAACCCTGATAAGCCCCTGGTCTTCGCCTAAGACAGGATGAACAAACATATGTGGATGCCCTGTAGGGAAGATCGGTCCAATATCTGCATTTTGAATGTTTACAGGATTAGAACTCTTATACATATGTATATATCCCTATATTTTAAAATTCAAAAAAAAAAATAAAAAAAACTTGAAAATTAAAAATTACCTAGCTCTCACCATGCTCCTCGTGGAGGGAGGACAAGGTCTGGATCACCTTGGAAATCCATCCCAGGATATGGAAACTGCTCTAGTGCTGGTAACTGCCGCTTCCACCAAAAGTATAAGTCATCATCATACACACTCTACACCGAGCCACCTCCTCCTTGGCGGAGGAAGATATCTCCCCACCTGCTCAGCCTAGGCTAACGAGGAGATATAACTTGTAGAGGTATTGTAGGGATCAACCCTGGCACTCTCTCTCGAATAAGGCCACTAGAATGCTAGAATATCTAAATTTCTTCCTTCTTCCTCTCTTGCAGTCTAAGAGTTGTTTTCTTAGAATCAAGATCACTCTTGAACACAAATCATACAAAGCCCCACGCATGCAGTCCACTGCCAACCTCATTTGGTTCCATGTGGTGAGATGAAGATAACATGATCTTGCAGCCCTAACTATGGTACTTTCCAAAACCTATAGGGGAAGATCAAGTATATGTGTAATAGGGATGCAACTCCCTCTCTTTCGTGTCCCTAGTGCATAGAATACATCAATGTAGTTTTGGACACTTAGAGGATCACCGCTTCGGTCATTTCCCTCCAAGTTAACTAGAGCCCCTCGTCATGACAGACCGGCAATGAATTTGATATCCTTAGAAGTAATCTCCAAGGGCTCACCCTGAAGTTCGAACATGCCCAAATCATGATCTCAGTAGTTTATCATGAACTCTAGCAGGCAGACATTGGCCCGCATAGATGATGTGCAAAACAATTTCAACAACCCACTTGAACATAAAACATTGACAGTGGGGGCATCCTGGAGTGCTTCTTGATCCAAATCTTCATGTTCACGCTCCCTCCACTCAAGCACCATCTTCACACCTAGAAAAATAATCATTGTGAAGCATTAGTTTCATATAAAAATTCAAAATTTTGACTCCTTATATATCTTTTTACCCTCCACGTAGCGTATCCAACTGTCTAGTTAGACATGTCACGTACTATACATGATTGTCTTTCAGACAACTCACATACAGAACGCATGTATGTGAGTGACACTATAGCAAACCCACGTACACAATGTTCCTTGCTTAAGGGCGCTCAAAAATATAAAATTGGGACTCAAATTTGAAATTTGCTAGGATCAAAATGAAGAGCTTAGGGTCTAGTCTTACTTGACACTTGGGGAATTGGATTTCGTCCACCGGATTTTCCGCGCCGATCGAATGAAGGTAGAGGTAAAAACTTGCTTCTTATGGCTAAAATTCAAAACGGTGAGTTTTATTTAGTTTTTTGGACTATTTATAGAAATTATATTTCTTAAGTGGTTTTTTGGCCTATAGTTCATATTTTATCAAACTAATCCCATCTCTGTTTTCCTTGCAACAGGTTTTTTATCATTCTATAATGCTTTTTTCTCATATAGGATGGTTTTTGTATCATTTCACATGCATTTTGCATCTATACTGATTCCATCTGAAACTTAGTAATCAACATTTTAACCATGGACTATAGTATTCTTAAACATTAGCTCCTTGTCGTTACCATAGTTCTTTCGTGGATAGGGCCTTCCTCTCATGAGTATCCCCATTTAGAACCTATGTTGTATTTCGATACTCATGCCATAGCTGTGTTAGGTATAGGGGAATCCTTTTAGCTAATTTTTACGCCAAATGGAACTTCATTATGGTCTCTTTTTACAAGCTATCTTTTTATAGGAATCCCTACCCTTATGGAGTTTCTTTAGGCCCAGGTATGACTCCTTAAAAATATACTTGACTACTGAGTTAACTTGTCTGTTCAAGCTCGTTAAGAATATGTGAACGGGCATTTGCATTGGTGATAGGTTATCTCTTTCTCAAACCATGCGGAATAGCACGAGAAAGGATCACTCTCTTTTCTACGGAATTGAGAAGAGTATTCTCAGGCATAGGTTTATCACTTTTTTGGACTTGAGGGACTAAATTAACAAAAAAGGAATTCCCAATATGAGCTTAGTTTTCTCTTTTTCATGCTCTGGACCTAAACATGAAAAATATTCCTAGTGTACTTTATGTCTTTGTCATGCTCGTTAAACGCTAAAGAACAAAGCATCGACTTTACTGTTGTAAGCCCTATTTCTCGTACTCAAATGGATCTTTTCGAGTCATCTTGCTTTCCTTCATACTCGTAAAATTCAAGCTATTTATGTTGTTCTTGAAGGGGCATTGGGTAGATGGTAATTTAACCTTTTTCAGACCTTCCTGACTAAGTATGAAAAAGGTTCACCTTTTCTTCTATGGAAGTTAAGAGAGTTCTTTTGTGGTATGTTTTATACTTTTTTGGCCTTAGGAGACTAAATTGGATGAAAAAGGACCCCCCTAGAGTCTTCTTTGGAGTTTTTAGACTCTCTAAATGTCAAAACATTGACTGAGCATGTAGTAGTTCGTGCTCATTAAATCCACGAATCAGTGACACTATCAAGCAATATTCCCTCTTCTCTTCAAGCTTGTTAAAAAATGAAGAGAAACTCGAGTTGACTTCCCTGGACTCATTAAAATTTGATAGGGAAGGTAAGGAATAAGTTTTCTCTTGTTTTCAGTTAGTGGCAACATCTTATCCTTGAACATAGCACTCTCTGTTTTTTTCGATACCCATTTCTCAGTGTTCACTTTCAGTTCAGCTATTACTTTGAGTTTATTACTCCTCCTCTTGTCTGTTCTACCTAGGGAATCTAATCATGTCTCCTACATGACAGATAAGTCTAGTCATTCTATCTATAAAGTTAAAAGCTACCTTGGGTCATCTCTATGTCATGCTCACTATTCAAGGACTTAACTCAATGTCTGATCTATATCCTAGTCCCATCATTGCCGTATCTATTATCACTTGTGTCTCCCTTCCTTTACCCAGTTCCTAGTCACTCTTGTGATCCGTTGGAGGATCTATTGCCTTCCTTATCACAGTATGGTTCCGCGTCACTACTTCCTGATGATGAATACCTATACTTTTGACATTTGTACCTCTGGATTCACTTTCATCATCAGTGAATTCCTTTGCTTCAGTTGTCAATTATCACCTATTGATTAACAAACTGTTGAATCCTCTCCATGTTTGACTTCAATTTACATCTATTCACATGGCTTGGATTGTACTGGTTCTTTGGGATTATTTATGAAGACCTTAGTTCCCCATCTATGGACTAAGTTGTGCAATATTATGTTCTACCTATGTACACAGCTTTTAGATCTTTGAAGACTCATCATGATTGTATATTGTGGCTTCGATCCACCTTTGTAATATACATGATCTTGTACCCGTACTATATGATGTAATCAAACATTTTTAAAGGAGATAGTGTTCCAGTATATTGAGCATAGCATGCTCAGATATGAATTTGTATGACATTATTATATATTTGTTTCAGGTACTACCTCTACTCCATTGGATTTTTGAGTTCTCCAAAGATAAATATTATAATGTGTTTCGGCCATCGCTTCCTTCTGACTTCACACATTGGGGGGCATCTATTATCAACCCAAATGGCACTTCTCCATCCGAGTGCCGACACTTCATATGTCAGCACACAAAAGGACATTTATGGATTGAAGGTTTCCTAAAACACTATAGATGGGCATGACATGAGATGCATTCATTATCCACCTAGCTTGCCATTTTTATCTTGTTACCTGTTGATTGCTGTACATGACTCTTTCCACAACAAATCACGTACATACATGACTATCTCCACAGCATATCATGTAATGTATGTGGGTATTGTCATTGCAACCCACGTACTGATCTCTACGTGGGTTTCCCTTATAGCAACTCGTGTGTCATACGCGGGTTGCCAGTATCAATACTTGCGTACGCCTCCATTTGACATTAAAAATAATAAACATGATTAATGGATATTTGTTAAGCCTTAAACATTAACTATCTTAACGGTCTCAACCTCCTCAACCTTCGAAACCGCTCTGTTTTCCTAAGTATAAATAGAGGCCTTGGGGAGGGCATTAATCAATCATAATTGGAGAGCAAAGTTATGTTGGTGGTATATGTTCAAAATTCTTTGTAGTAGAAGAACTCAGAATCCTTTGGTTGCAAAGGAGTCCTTGTTTGAGGCATTGGATTGTACACTTATCTCATTCACTATTGTTAATAAAGGAAATCCTTCTTCCAACTGTGTGTTGACTCTCTTTCATGTATCATGGTTTGATGAATATTTATGACTAATCACTCTATATATTGTTTATATAACTTGTCATATATACATGTATAAGATTGTATTTGGAGGATTTTCTCTTTCTAGGTGAAGGAGGTGCATCCCTGAAAGCTTTGGAGAGGAGCAGAGCAGAAGAAGACAAAGCTTGGATCAACTGTCATTAATCGGGTGAGTCCATCATATCTTCCTATTTCCTTTCTGTACTTTAAAGCTGATTGTCTGCAAGTTTTAAGATTACGTTGGTAACCCCAGACCCTCGATTATAAGGGTTTTTATTCCTGAACAATACTTGGGATTTGTTGCATCAAGAGGGATATTTGAACCTAGGTTAGTGGAAAATACGCCAACACCAAGGCTATAGACATCTAGATACTATTGAAAGACACCTAATGGAAATGACATAATCAATCATAAAACAATGATACCCTTAAGATCCATGTGTTGTTAGTGGAAGAAATATTCTTATCGCCAGATGGATGGAAAAATATTTTAGATCTTGATATTTGGGTCTCCTCCACTAACCATGTATAAGGACACAAGGACACAAGACCTATAGATATAGTTCCATATATATCCCTTTGAAGTAATAAATGGTGTTTTTAGGTAGTGTTCATGGCTCTAGATGCCTAAACAATTTCCTTGGGGTGCAAAGGCATGGTATTCTTTCTTAGAAATTCATTCCCAAGTCCTTGAGACATGTGCATACTAGTTAAAATCACATAACAGTAACAACATCCTCAATCATAGGAAAATTACACAATTTAGAGGTTGTGTGTAGTTGCTGGAGGAAAAATAATTCCCCTTGGATTGCTACAAGCTTCCTTTAGGGGTGAAGGCTCAAGTATATTATATTAACCATGTTGAAGGCCCCGAGGCCACAAGTCTTAAATACATCATACAAAGGATACCCCTATATTATAATTCATGTATTTTGATGACTTATTGATATCTTAAGGGATAAAGGTGTGGTGTTCTTCCCTAAAACATCACTCATAAGGCCTCAAGTCATGTACATACTACTCAAAACCAGCTAATGATACTAACATCATCATTCATAGTCTAATGATATTGTCAAGAGGGCATATGTTGTTGCTGGAGGCAACATTCTTAGAACTCAATGGATATAATATTTATTTAGGGGTTGAGATTTAGGTCTCCTCCCTTGATCATGTCCAAGGCCATAAGACCTAGATGCATAGTGCCTCAATGGATATGGATTCATTAATGGATTATTTAGGGATGTGATCATGGCAGTATTCACTATAATGTCACTAATCATGCCATAAAGAATCATAGTTATTTATTTGTTTGAATATATTAAAAATGGTTAATCAAATTGAACTATTTACAAAATAGTTATTTGTGAACTTCTTGTGCTTTTGGTGCAAATCCTCATAAATGAATCATGTGAGTTTATTTATTTAAATAATATAGAAAAGTTCAATTTGTTGCTATGATTGTGGTGTAAAATATCATAAATTAATCATGAACATTTATTTGAATGAAGAAATTTGAATTAAATAATTTAAAAAACAATTATTTCTTAAGTTGTTTCTTTTATGGTGCAAATCCTCATAATTAAATCATATTTTTACATGTCCATGTGACTATTATGGGTTTAGAAACATTTTATGGTACTTTCCAACATGAAATTTCTCTTTGCTTAGGATTCCTTTAGGGTAGGGCCTACCATTCTTGTCTCAAACATCTTCAGGGCCACTTGATCTATCCCTAGTGATTCAAACTGTATAATAGTGTAAATACCCATAGGTAGAAGATAATAATACTATTATGAAGATGTGCGGTGACCTTTGTGGTGTATTCTTGGATTTAGGTTCTTAAAATCTTATTTTAAGGCCCTATGTAGAGGTTTTCTCCATTGACCATGTTATTAAATAGATTTCTTTGTTATGTTTACACCAACTTAATGTTCTCTACACAACTAATTTTTTTGACAGCATTGATTCTTCGAAAACAAAAAAGAAATTGTGAATTTTTGACATCATTGTGACCAATTAAAGTGAAAATCATTGTAATAACCTAGCACTATTAACATACATCTGATTTCTAGTGAAAATTGTCGTAATAACATCTATAAGATAAGATTAAATTTCTTGCATACGATATGCTACTGTCTAATTCTATGGTTTTTTTATCAGCTCCTCCCTCTTGTGCAGGTTTTACAGTCTTTGGTGCACCATGTCCATCTTTAACTCCTGCGACAATGTCAATAGCTGATGATGGTTCCTTTTCAGGAGGAAGCTAGGGTACATCCCTTGAACTTTGTACCATTTTTTGGGATAAGATGGTATAGTCAAACATATTATCATAATAAAAACATTCACAAACAAACAAATCACATAATGACCTCTTCAGATATGCATAATTTTTGGTCTCCTCAAAACCCAGAGACCGACAATAGTGAAAGTAGGATGTGAACTCAATCGGATGAGACTTGCATATATATTTGATAGAAGTAGCCATCTTCTTTTGACGTATCTTTTCATATTTTTTCTTCTTATTTTCCTATGTTCTAAATAAAGGTTCAAAGTCTGAGCCAGGACTTGAAGTCAATGGATATCAAGTTGGAGCAAAGGAACAAGGTAGAGGAGTAGTAAAAAATGGTATAAAGGGGATATGTCCATCTTCATATTTCCATCTTAAACAATGAAGTGGAGAACCAAAAACTATGAATAGAAACAAGGGAGACTCATCTCACCAAAGTAGAAGCAATAGTAGTTATAAATGAGGGCCTAGAGCTTAAAGTATCTGATTTTGAAGTGGACATGCTCCACCTACAAATCAAACTGACTTAGATCAATCCAATGTAAAGTTCAAAATCTCTTCATCCAACTATGAAGAATAAATGGAAAGTTCCTAGGACTAATTTTAAACATTTTGTATGGGTTTTTGTTTCATTTTTTGTAGTTTTAGTTTATTGGGATTACAGTTATCAATTTAGAAATATGGATTTATAGTAGACATAGGAATCAATAGACAATTTTTTTTCAATGTGTTTTTTCCAAAAATGAAAACTTTGATATCTCGAGACAAGGGCCAATTTTTAATGTTAGTGAATGATGTATTATAAAACTTTGATATATCAATCCAAGGGACAATTTTTAATGTTCATCAATGATGCATATGAAAACTTTGATATCTCTGGCCAAGAGCCAATTATGAATGTTGGTAAATGATGTCTCTAAAAACTTTGATATGTCACTGCAAGGGACAACATTCAATGTTGGGAAATTATGTATCTAAAGAGTATCATATTGAATCCAAGAATGGATCTTGGCATGGACATGAAAACACCAAGAAATCCTATTTGTATTGAACTACCGTTGTAGTGGATGTTTTTTTCAATTTAGAGTTAACTGAAACAATAATTTGTTATTATGCATGTGGATGTTATCAAACTCATGTACTAATGGTGTATGTAAATAAGAAAACTAACTATATATTGATAAAAACATGCATATGACTATACGAAACATGCATAATTTAATAATGGGTTGGTTTCTATCAATATTTTGTGACAATGAAGCATACCAACTCCCATACTTAAAATTACACCATAAATTGTGCCCTTTGTAGTATTGCTACAATTGTTATGCAATTGAAAGTGTTGAGAATGAACTTAGAATAAGAGAATCCAAGAACTGGTTATAGATTTTCAGTACCTCCCCTTTCTTTCAAATATTAAATCTACCTTTATAAAGGATAGGTGGGAAAGTGGGGGGTCATGAGTGTGTATTGGTTTGTTTATAATTAAATTTCTAAGTAAAGAAATGAATAATAATGGGGATTTTATAGGTTAGGATAGTTAAAATTTGTAGAGTGTTAGGTCACCCACAAGGTCTCTCAAATAATGTGTAGCATTGAAAAAAATAACACATATAATTTATGCATGCAACTAACATTATATATCATTGGATATATATTCAAACTAATATAATTGGCATAATATTTATATAGTAATTCAATCAAACATGTTATCCTTATATATTTTGATGCTTTAATGTCTAGGGATTATTATTACATGTGTATAATCCATTTGGACCACTTACTATGCAGCTTGATTTTTTTCAAAGTAATGACTAAGATAGATGTAGGCATAAAGACCTTAAATTTGTGGCTCTTGATATAGCGTTGAAACAATTATGAGGATTTATACAATGAGTAAACATGTATTTAGAGTTCAAAATAGTTTGTTTTATGTGTTTACAAAATATGGCTTAAATATACAACTAGCGTAAGATTTTATTCAGTGTCCTTTTGCAATAAAATTGTAGAAATATGCTTTGATGAATGAATGAGTAGTTTAATAAATTCAAAATACTGACACGTAGTAGGGTCCCATTTAAAATTAAGATATTTCTTCATTACCTCGTTTAAAGGTATAACAACTTAAGTGAAATCACGAATGAAGCATCCTAGGAAATACAATCTAAAATACAACATGCTAAAACACAATCATTTCATTAATGGCATAAATATCAATTTCAGCATGATAAAATAAAATAATATTATTAATGGCATCTCAAATCACTATCATATTCTTACAAATTACCAAATAACACACTAAGTCATAATGCCATCCATATGTAAGCATAAATCAACATAAACACATTCATACACAAGAATAAAACATAAATAAACAACTAACACCTCAAGATCATAGTCATTGTGCTCAATATAAAAATGTGTTGTACATAACATTTGACATACACAAAACAAGTAAAATTTGTACTTTACAATCTGCATTTGAGGTTGTTTATTACACTCCTACTTATCATCACTAAAACATACACAATCATATTCCCCACATAGGAACCCATGTGGCATATTGTACTCTTCATCCTCTGGAACAGTAATTACGAGTGCATCATCAAAATCCTTTACAATAGTGGATGGACATGTCACTTCTAACTGTGGTTGACTAGTGGTTATTCTGAAATGATGCCATGGGTCTACCATATTTCTCTTAGCCATGATCGATTCCTTTTCAATATTGGTATGTCAATCCTAGTTGCAAGGAAAGTATGCATTAGAGAGGATTACACACATTTTATTTTTGGACTGGACATATCTATGAATTATTGGCGTGCTATTGTATCGTTCATTTAGGATCATGTTTGCAATAATGTTTCATTTTATATATTCTTCACCATGGTTGATAAGAACAACCAAAAGGTGTGACAAATCAACATGAAGGTCATAATGTAAATAAAACATAATGTAAGACTCTGATGGAACTTGATTCATTATGGATTTCCATATTTTTTGTTTGAATTACGATGTGCTAGTAGGAAATATGTGCACATCTCGTTCAATACACAAAACAGTGTTTTAAACCTACAATGAAAAAAACTAGAGTATTTATTTGATTATATAGACCATCGCACGCAAAAAACAAGAGTATGTGATACCACTATGTTTATGGTGTCATCCTATTAGTGAATTGCACCTAGGTTTATGGTGTCATCATATAAATGATACCTATAGAAATCGAGGGCCAAACATGATTCCTTACATCACAAAAATTTAACTTGATATAAAATCCTAGAAGGGAAATTTTAGAAATGGTGTCCATATTTGTATCAGAGGCTTGTAATTACCGATAGATCCATCTAGGATGATAATATTAGTTGTTAGAATTCAACTATGTATTGCATGACCACAAGATAAATGCAATATTTAAATAGAGGTCAATCTAATTACAACATATTTTGAACATTAATGACCATTCCATCAAGACAAGTTATTGTGGATGAGGACTCTACAATTACAGATTTGCTTGGAGCTAATTAAAATTTCAATGAAATTAGAGATGCAATTGGTACACAAAATTCTATGGAAGAATTTCATGTAGTGGAACCTATTGTTCAACAATTATACATTACTAAAACTACCCATGAGCATGTCCACTCTCTTCCAAAAATTTTCCCGCAATTTAAAGGATTAAGAACTCCCACAATTAGGAGGGTCAATGTTTCCAAAATATTGGATCAATTTTTAGTTGCGAGAGAGTAATTTTTGGTTGTGAGGGAGTTTCTAGGGAAGAATAATTTCCAAGACTATTTTATTCCTACTTCATTGCGACCTTTCCTATTATATGTCCCCATGTCATAGTATGGGTGTTATACCAAAATCCTGTCACCATCATGTGATAAGACCTTTGACATACCTACTTGCCCTAAATCCCAGCTTCCGGAGTGAAGACTAAATGGTTTTTAATTAGTCTATCATACAAATTACCAGCACCGTGCATGCCCCTTTTTCCAGGAGTGGTACCCCTGTTCGCACCGCCTTTCATCAGTTGTCCACAAGCGATGCCACCACCCATTTCCCTTGGTCCATAGGCAGTTATTACCAGAACTGCTCTGTCATAGAAGGATAAGCACGGTACCCTGGGTAAAAAGGGAAAAAGAGAAGTTTCTCGAGGCTTCTAGATGATAAGCCTTGTGTACTACCTTATCCGTATTGTTGTGGGTTGGTTGAGCTCGAGATCCCTCATCCTAGGATCTTAGAGGCCACCTCACCCACTAATTTCTCAACCATCTCTATCCATTAAAGTCCTATAAATATGAGCTCATAGCCATGGTTGGGAGGAGAACATTGAAGGTATTGTTATGTTGTTGGACTGATTCTTGGCCCAAGATCATTTGGAGAGATCATAGAAAGCTAGAGTCAGAGCTTTTGGGGATGAAGAGCTGTTTTCATGGAGATGCATGTCAACACTAAGGCTTGGTTGTAAAATTCTCCATATTTCTAATGCAAGTTGATTTTATGTCCCATATATATTGTTGATGTTTGATTTCAGATATATATTGCTAGATTCCTTAGTCACTAGCATAGATTACTAGATCATATTCTGGTTGATTTGATCTATTTCATGTTGAACTCTTTTGCAGGTACACAGGTGAACTATCAAAGCCTTGTATTCCAGATATCTACAGCGTCTAGGGAGAGTTATCAACCTCTGTGATCTATTTGTTCTAGATCTGAACCATTCAGACCAGCGAAACACCTTCCTATCCAAAAGAGGTGAAATATTCCGATCAACATGGGTTGCGGGACCTATAAAGCAATATTCAAGAGAGAAATTAGAGTTCCAAACTAAATATATAAAGTCTTGATATGGGATGTGAGTGGAGGAGCAATAGTCCTCGGGTTTTTATTTTGGTTTTATTGTTTTTGTTGATTTTTATGGTATTTTAGTTTTAGCTCTTTTTTTAGGAACATGAGAGTCAACCCTATGGAAGAAAATAGATCTGTAAGGCTTGCATGCCCTCCATAAAGAGTAAGCAATGATTATTTTGTGCCCATGTAGAGAATAAATGATGGGGCCTATGTTCCCATCTTTTGATTATTTATTATGTTGAATATTAATATGAGCATTCATTAGTGATATAATTCCTGTGTCGTGCAATGTGTGTTTCTCTCGTCTCATCGATCTTCTTGTTAGTGTTTCTACATTGTTTTGCATGTTTCATATTGTTGACTTCCTTGTAGCTATAGTATCTGGACCATTTTGGTTCTTTTAGGATCACTTGATAGTTATGAAGAGACCTTAGGTTAGCTGAATAGTCTAGATTTAGTTGGCACAATACAATCCCTTATGGTTAGGGAAAGGAAATGGTACATGACCTCAGGTGCTAAAGAAAAGTTGGGAAAGAAAAATTCAGGTAAAGTACAGGTCCATGACATATCTCTTATATGATCATTATCATTAATTACCATCCTCTTCATTTGCTCAAATTATGGTGCGTAACATATGTTGCGAATCAATGCGCGTATCAATCCTAGAATGTACATATGCAATTTAATCAAAATACTTACAACCAACTATTTCAATGCAACATTAAAAGAGATGGGGGCATAATTTCCTAAGGATAAGGAGGGGAATATTCAAACCTTTGAGCTAATGAGGAAAATCCAAATGTCAAGGGGGAAAACACATTAGGTTGTCAACCACTTTGCTTGTCTAATTCACCCAATCATTTATTTCTTCCAGAAATTAGTTGAGGTAGTTATTGCATGGGGATGGGACGAGTATGGTAGTCAACAAATTCGAATTTAGGGAAGCCACCCATTTTTGGGGAAACATTTTTTGACTAATGAGGCAAGTTATTTCCCAGAAATGCTTCCCAACCGATAATGCATCCACGTCCTCCATTCCTTAGGCAATTGGAAGTTTGTAGATCTATCTCCTTCATGTTTTTGGTCTATTATGTGTTTCCTTCACATTTGGGGGTAGTTTTCTTCACTTTCTTTATGGCTAGGAAACCGTTTTTGTAATGATTTGTGGTTGGGTTTCCTCCCTCACAATTTGCTGCATTTTCTCATTGTTTTCCAAGTTGGAAATCTGTTTTTGGTAATGCCCAGTGAATTGGAGAAGAGACCATGATTTATGGGTGTTTGTTGAGTCCATTTTTTTCCCACATGAATCCAATGAATGTTTTTTGAAATCGATTTTGGTTCCCATTGTTGTTTTACCCATTCACCATCATCAAATTTGGTTTCTAGGGCGTTTTTGTCCATGCCTAGAACTTGTAATTTTTTGTGGGTGCATTGTTTGTTTGGGTCTGAACTTGGAGTGGAATTGGGTCTGAACTAGCTCGATAAAACTAGTGTAGGAAGGAACCTCACAGACAGTTCTAGAGGGACTGGTTTTCTACTTTGCACACCCTGAAGAGAACTGGAAGGGAAGGCATAGCCTAAGGGACTGTGTAGCAAAGAAGGGGATTCTTCCTTGTGTAGATGTTTTAGAAGAAAATATAGATCTATTGCAGGTGTCCACAGCTCTATGGTTGAGCTCACTAGCTTAGCAGTTCAAGATTTCCACCTCCTTAGTAGCCTAATAAACCCAAATGCAGTTTTGGCTTGGTTGAATTTTGATATATCTTTCGATATGTGCAACTATTCTAGTGTTCCCTTATTCCTTGTGGGAATCATGCCCAGCTTAGGGGTGGCAGCAGTGCTGAGAGAATGATGAGCACATTGGCCTATGGCTGGGTGGAATGTTGCAACGAAATAGCTAGTTGAGGGACAATATTATTTCAAGATAAGTATTCTTGTGTAATTTAGCTCTGCAACTATATTTGTTTATAAATTAATATGAACATGTTGGATTCTTACATAAATGTAATTGATTCCACTATATTTGCAATTGTTATGCATCTGTACATGTTGTTAGTTCAATGCATTTTATTATCATGTTCACGGGACTTAAATTTCCCAGATTTGATAGCATTATAGTCATGTTCTCTCTCTGGTAGAGGGGTGGGGTCGTGACATAATTGGCCAATGGTTGTCAATGATATATCATTACAATATCATTGCAGTAATCAAGAGGTCAATTTGTCAAAGAGTATTAATCCATACACCAAAACTATCATAAAATAGAGGAGGCCCTAAACTGGATGACATCAAGCAAGGAATCAAATTTTTAATAGTACATTGCAAGAAAATATCAAGGTCAATAATAGGTAGAGCACACACATTTTTTGAGGCATGGCCTCTCTCCCTGGTATACTCACACAATCTGTGTATCTTCCTTATTCATCTATTTTCTACCTTTTCCTTATTTCTTCATTTGGTGTCTCTAAGTCATGCGCTAGTTGATTTTGTACGCTCTATGTGGGTCTCATGACATGAAATTCAAGTAACATATCAATCACTTTGGTTTGATTCGTGCAGGAAGAAAGGGAGGAAGGGGGATTTTGGTTAGAAGTGTTCATGAGTGGGAGGAATGGGAGTGTATTCAACATGAGTGAGGATCAACATAAGTTAAATTAAACACTCCTTGATTATGTAAGTGATGACGACAACAACAAAGATGATAATATTGGTGATGATGACTATGATGATGATGATGTTGATGACTACATCACTATTGTCTTTGTTATCATCATGGATTTCATCATTTTCATAGAGATGATCATCATTGTCATCATCATCATCATCATCATCATCATAGATATGGTTGACATTGTCATTGTAGTGAGAATTTCTCCTCACTACAGGAGCAAGATCGGCTCCCTTGTGCCTATAGGGCACAATGGTAGGTTCCAACTCTTAGAAAATAGGAAAAAATGAAATGAAATATGACATAAATAGAGCAGCGAATAAAACTAGGCTAATCTAACAAGAATAAGCAAATGGAAGCTAATGTAAACTAGATATAAGAGCTAATAACAGAGAATAAAGGGAGAGATGAAGCCCTTGTGAACCCCTCTACAGAAAACGGGTTAGGGTTCCACCTCCTTGAAACCTGCAAACAATGTCAATGAAAACCCTGGAAATGAAAATATCAGTTAGAAATCAAAACAAGCAAATAAACATGAAAAGAAATTATACCTCGCTTAGGTGGAAATGGGACACCATGCCCTAGCTCATGGGAGCACCTCTCTCTTAGTTGGGAAGCAATGGCTTGATGAGATGGAGATGGAGGAGAGGGAGAGTGGGTGGTTTGAGAGCAAAAGGTCTCAAAGCATCCACGGGCAGCATAACAATAGGCAAGTGAGGATTGTTTTGAGAGTGACCCCCCACCCTCCTTTTATAGTTTTTCCAAGGGATTTTAGGGTTTTAAGCCCTTGTTCAGGGATTTAGCCCCTTTTTTGGGCCTTTAGCCCATTTTGCCCTAAATTTAGCCCCTTTTAGGGTTTTAGCCCCTTTTTTAGGGATTTAGCTCCTAGGGGGCTATTTTGGGCTCTTTTTTGGGGCGTTTTGGCCCTTTTCTTCATCCTTGGGCTCTTTTGGAGGTGTGGGGGTAAAACGGAAGGTCTTATGGAGTGAAATGAGTGTTGTAATATGGTGTCCTTGGGTGGTGTAGGCCATAGAGAGCTATATGGGGGATTTTTGGGTTAACAAATTGCCCCATGATGTGTGAGGGAAAAAGCTCAACATATGGCTGATGGACATCATAGGATTTGTTGTTAAGAGGTGGTGTTTCTAGTACTGGGACATAGTGGCTTTTGGTTTTGTATTAATTTGGTTCCTATAAATGGGTGAGATACAATAAATGTGTGACATGTATATGGATGAGGTAGGAATTCCCATGCTTATGACAATGTCAAAATAATAATTTGATCTATGCTCTAAAATACAAGAGCCAATCATATACAACTGATGTTACAATGTTGGTTGCCTCTCATGTGAGGTTGAATACAATACTGATCTGGTACATTGGACCCATGGCATTCTCATCGAATGCTACATCTTAATGACTGATGGTCTACTATATCTAGAATGGTACATAGCTGTATGGACTTGTTGATTGAGAGTCAGAGTCTATGTGGTACATGTATGCTGTATTAATCATAAAGGTATATCAAAGCACTGTTGGGGCTTCTGATTGTTGTCTCCAACGCAACCCAAAAATCACAAGGGACATAACCTGTTTAGGTCCCTTGAGTGGACTCACCAATGTGCTAGAGTCCGGTGACATTCAGGGTCTTCGACCAAGTATTGTGCGGAACACACCCTGTACGAAGCTCAACGGTGCGATGATGGAGTTGAAGTCGAGCACGTGAGAGACAACCATCCCAAGAGGCACTAAGGACTCCTCTCAAGTGGTCCAAGGAACTCATCAATGATGTTAATGAAACCAAGGTATAGGGACCTTTGGGTCTATCCTCTAGAATATGTGTGTTGTCGTCGACAGAGGGAGACCTGCCCCTAGTCAAGGCGATGATGTTTCCTTAACTAGGAACGCGAGGGGTAACCAAAAGGTGTGAAGCAATCTGCGGACTAATTCACTGAATTGGGGGGGAGGGGAGGGAAGGGAAAAAACTAAACAGGGGTAGAGGGGGAGTGGGAGACTCAAAATTCCTTTGTTCAGAGTATGACAACAGGGCAGACAAGGCATTAAATGAAACTTAACTCATGGGAATGGGATCACAGCTATAATACCAGGAATGTCGCTACAGATAGGAAATACTTGGAGGTGGAGGAAACTTTTGATATTGATGGGCTCCAAGGAAGACACATTGCAGAGTACTCTAAACAAAGGCAACCCAATGTGGGGATGTTGCCAAACTGTTTTCTGTGGGGTAGTGTCTAGGGACACCATTGTGGTACAATCTCATGGATTTTTGGCGAGCCCGAGAAGGTAAATGCTCGATGCTGCTTTCAATTTTAGAGAGTCTGAAAGCATGAAGAAGTTTTGAGTGGGGGCTCTTTTTCATTGGTAGTCTCCTATGCCCGAAAAAGGATAAAAGTATACATAGGAGAGCTCTCCCATCCTGGAGGGGATGAGAGACTTCTTTATCATTGGTAGTCCAATTAGGCTGAAAAAGGTTAAACCTATACTGATTGGACGATCATTCAAATACTTTTATGAGCATGAACAAAACCAAGTTTGCTCGGAAATCTTTTCTTGTTGAGACAGTTGGAAAATAGCTTAACGACAACCGGTGGTGAGCTTTTCCATCAAGTGCGGCCACTCTGCCTGAGAAAGCACAGAAGTATGCAGAGGGAAATGGTCTTCGCTTGAGTGTGCCAAGGATGTCCTTTTCAAATGATGGTCTACATGGTCCACAAAAGGAGGTAAATAAGACAATGCAGATGCCCTTTCCTATACTTTAACGAGCGGGAAAGGAAGCAGCGGCACTCGGCGATCTTTTCATTGTTTTAAGGAGTCAAAAAAGAGCTTAAATGAAACTCTAATGTGGTCAACTAACTGTAGTGGCACAAGCAGTGCCCCCTGTCGGGATGATAGACAGAGGTCCAAAGGTCATCCGCACAGTAAGGATGGAGTAGAAGGCTCTCAAACATACCAATACATGCATGGGATAGATTGCGGCAAAGGCCTGCGAGACGGTGCGGCAGAGGCATGCAAACCGAGGTTGCTCTTGGACATAGGTCAGGAGAGTGTGTCACGTGTGTTGCGGTGGACGAACTTGACTACATTTGATGTAAGTACAAGTCCAGAGGAATTTATATGCCAAATATGTGCGAGAAAAGAAATCGTTTTGTGGACAGTGGTTTAGAGGTCCGCGTAAGGTGCAGTAGAAAGAAAAGACAATTTATTTGTTAAAAATACAAAATAAAAACTAAAATTACATTTCTTGATGGGCGGCGACCCGAGGACACTTCTATGTCAAATACATGGAAGAAAAAAAAAGGGTTATGTGGAAAATGGTCCAAATGTCCACATAAGGTGCGGTGAAAAAAGACAATTATAAATACAAAAATAAAAGTATAGTACAATCCTTAACGGGCGGCGGCCCAATCGCTTGCATGAGTTGCGACCAGGAAATGTGATAGGAGTACCGATCCATAGACACTCGCATCGTCATGTCATGGCTCATAAATAGAGGTGACTTGTGGGAAATGGTCCCACATTGACTTATTAAACATGAGACAATGGTCTCATAAAGAGATGGAAATTTGATCCCGGAGGTGTGAGAGGTGTCTCAAACAGGTTCTGGGTGACTTTTGACTAGCAACTGATGGTGTTGCCTTTGATTTTTGCTAAACAACATTAAAAAACAAGAAAAAGAAAATGAAGTGACTCATTGGTGATGTTAAGCGTAAAATTTCTTAAGGTAGAGCCCATTGCGGGGGTTCTCCAAGAGTTGTCCATCAGAGTCAAGGAAGAGGTATGCCCCCTTACCAAGACAAAGGTCATTGGAAAGGTGAGGTGATAGAATCTGGTCTTTTATGGGAAGAACCAAGTCCATACTATGGTTTAAATGGAATGGGGTAAAACCAAAGGTAGTCTTACAGATCTCTTCATCATCGCGTAAGTGGTGCCGAGATAGATCAGGTGGATCTTTCACGGCCAACGAGACAGAAGGGCAAATGGTGCTAGAGATCATGCAAATGGTATTGGTTATGGTTTTTGTGGCCTTGCCCCTAGTGTCTATTGGAGGAGGAGGGGCAAGCCTGGAGACAAAAGGAGTCTTTGATGGACCTGGACGTAGGTGCAACATCATCTCAATTGGCTGGACATGAGTCAACACATCCTGGGGCCTCAGAGGTATGGTAGGTGGTTCAAGGTACCACAGAGGATCTCCTAGTGTGAAATCCTGTAGATGGAGGGTTGCCAATGTAGACTTACTCATGATCCTGGATGGTGGTAAAAAGAAAAGGAAAAGAAAAAGAAAAAGGATCATGTTGATCATGAATGAACCCCAATGTTTCCCTGGTATCTAAGGCTGAGGTTGCAATTGAGGTTGTGGCTATGGCTGGGGTTGCGGCTATGGATGGAGCTACAACTATAGATGGTGCATTTCATCCCATGGGTATTCTGTGGTGGTCAGAGCTTCAAGTATCTCCTCGTCGTTGCTGAAGCAATGAAGTGACAGGTCTAATGGACCATCATTGGAGATGGAGATGAGCGGGTCGGTGGAACTAGACATCATGTAAATGGACATGGTGTTTGAAGAAGGTGGTGGTGGGTGAACTTCTTCGATCAAGGTGATATTAGACTCAAGGGAATAGTGATGGAGGTCAGCGAGAGCCATTTGAAATTTGGGCAGGTCTTGGCAATGGTGGGAGTAATGTCCATACAAGCCACAAAGGGCGCAAGCATGGTTTGTCCTCAATGCCTTGTTCTTGACTAGTGGCATGGTTGGGAGTTCAACCACGGGGATGTTTTCATTCATATCCATGGCATCCAGATGTGCATGGATCACTAGGATTTCAGGGCAATTCTAAGTTGGATGGCCCTATTGTTCACAGACAGCACAAGGTGGGACTTGTCGTGGTTTTGCGGTGGCTTTGATGTTCTTTCCCCTGGCCCTTTTGGGTTGGGGATGTGGCTGTGGTTGTTGTTTGCGTGCAGTGGTGGTTCATGAGACCATGCATAAGTCCGCAGTTCCTTTTTGTGTCGATGGTGGTGACACCAATGGGAAAGGAGCCTTCGTGGTGGGATCGGTAAACAACCCAGGGCCCACATTCAATGGTGGGGAGGCTGGTGTGTTTTCAACCATAGTGTTGGTTGCCAGGATGGCATTAGCATCTGCGGTTTCCCCTTGCGGCTCAATGGTGGTTATGGTAGGGATAACGTTGGCAGGTGTTGTTAACCCTTGCGGATCATGGTAGGTGAGCTAATCAATGGTCACAACCTTCCCTTTGTGGGGGACCATCATGAGGTAGAAGATAGTTGACGCAACAGATCACATGGTGTACATGTAACTCCTTCCAAGGAGGAGGTTGTAATCCAGTTGAGCATTGACAACTTCGATGTCGATCAAGATTGTCTTCCCGGCTAAATTGATGGGGACATGGGGGAGGATTCCTTGGGATTTAGTGGGGTGTCCATCATAATCCCATAGATTCATGGAGGACGGTTGCAGAATTGGTGATCCAAGCTTCTGCCAAACTAAGGTAGACATGATGCCCATGGATGCCCCCTCATCCACGATGCATTGGTGCACAACCAAGTTCCAGATAGACACTGGGATTTGGAAGGCAATAGTGGAGGGCATGCACGGCTCTTTGTTCTCTATGTCAAACATGATTAAATTGGATTCTAAGGGGTCTACTATCCCTAGAGCAGCTAGTAAGGCTTTCCATTGCGTTGGGCACATTTTAAGTACCTCAAGAGAGGACATGGCGGTTGATGTTTGGGATAAATCATCCACAACGCTATAGCTGACTGCAGCTCTAGCTGTGGCATTATTGGCAATTCTGCGTATGGGAGGGCATGAGAATGGGGGTAACTTGAGAGGTAGGTTGGTTTTCTTAGACGTGGATGCTGCTAACGAGCTAGCAGGTTTGATGGTGGAACTGTACTGATTTTGTATAGTCTGTAAGTTGACCTCTTCGGTGGTCATGGTCATCAGGTAGTGAACACCTATTTAGGCCATGGGTGGTGCCCCCAGAGCATTGGGATTGGCCTGGGGAGGGGGAGCAGTTGCCACTAGTCCTTGGATTCGTAGTGGGTTTTGAAGCACCATGGGAGGAGGTCCTTGTGGTGCCTGGTTGGGTTGGGCTTGAGTGGGGACATTGGTGGTCTGTTGGGCCTCATTTTGAATGGCCTGCTTAGCATGAGCCATGAGGGGACACTCAAACATGTAATGCCCATAAACATCATAGAGTGTACATGGTTGGTTTGTGCACAACGGTGCATTGTGTCTTGGTGGATTTTGTCATGGGGGGTTCTTGGGCTGGACGGTTAGCCGCGACATTATTGGGAGGGTTCGGTTACTGACTCCCTCCCTACAGTTGGTTATTTCCTTAGTTGTGGGGTCGGTTGTTTCTAGCTTTCCCTTGTTGATTGTTGGTGGCAGGCTGGTTGGGACAGTTTTGTTGTGCGAACACTTGTCCCAATGGAGTGGGTGGAGTGGGGGCGGGGGCTTGAACTTGTTGCACTAGTGGTGCATAGTATATTTGTGGGGGTGGTGGTGCCACAAATGTGGGAATTTACCCTTCATATTGTTGTGTTGGCCAAGCCATGGCCTGAGCCTGCTGCGGTGGTGCAGGTTGTGCATAAGAGGTTGTTGCTCTGGACTGGGACATCATTCTAGTATAGTCCGGAGCTTGGTTTTGGTAAGCAACATTAGCAGTGTTTCTTGGTTGCAGTGCAATGGCAGGTGGTGCTAGTCAAGGCTATGGTTATTGGGAGACTAACCCTATGATGCTGTCCACTACGTGGGATGCCCCTGGTGCTCTGCGGTAAGAGGTACTTGGATGAGGAGCATCTAGAATGATAGTGTACAAGTATTTAGACTGGGCATAAATGAGGTCAAATTATTGGGCCTTTAGTATGGCCTCTTCTTCAGATTGGGGACGTTCAGATGCGACATCCTTTAAGATGGGCGGGAGAAAAGTCTTGAGGAACCAATCTAAGAAGATGTTGTCATCTAGTTGGATCTTACATAAGCTGCAATGCCTCCGCCACTCATGGATATGATCAGTGATGTGAGTGACAGTTTTTTAGCGATAGGATAGCAGTATCTCCACCCCCTCGTCATATCTAACAGGGATTTGGAAATACTATAGGAACATGAAGGATAGGGAGTTGAAATCAGGGTACTTGGCTTGTGGTAGCTCAATGTACCATTTGGATGCGACACCTGTAAGGGTGCATTGGAATAGCATCAACCTAATGGAGTCGTCTATGATTTTGTTGGATGAGCACCATAGATGGAATGTCATTCAATATGATTTTGGGGACATTCTCCAGCTTTGCCTTCAAACTTTGGGATGTTCGATGGCAGCTTAGTTGGCATGGGTGGCCAGAAATCTTGGTGGTGGATGGGATCATTCATTAATATAGCCAAGTTAGGAAAGTTCAAATGAGCCATGAAGGGTATATTTGACCCGAACTTGATGTGGGATGGGGCCGCAATGGGGGTGGGATTTGCGAGTGCATAATGCATCTACATGGCTGGGGGTGCTTGTGGTGGTACCATGGTGGATGGGACAATGCCCCCAAGTGTTGTGGGTGGGATGGTATGGGTAGTGGGGAAATTGCCCCCATGTATGGTGGTAGGGGCAATGTGGATGTTCAGTGCATTGCACCCCTATGTGGTAGGGGGGACAACATGTGTGGACGGGCCACTGCCCCCGTGTGTTTCCACTAGGATAGCTTGGCTGGTCATTATTGGTGGTGGCAATTGGCTAATGACAGTCTACATGACTGTGCTTGGACCAGTTGCCAAGTTGTGGGTGATAGGTTGTGATGTGGACATGGGTCCACTTGCTAAGGTTAGGCCGAAAAATGGATCCGGGTTTGCAGTAGCCACGGGGCTTAATGGTGTGGTGCAGAGGTCTAGTTGAGACTGATATGGGTCTAAATCAGAATCAGAGGCTGTGTGGCCCTCTGATGGTTTGGGAGATCACTAAGAACGGCTACAACGGTGCCGACTAAGTGTTCCAAATTGTGGTGGTTCGCCTCTTAGGCATGAGGAAGATCATGGAGGATCAATTGTGTTCGCTTTTGTGTATGAAACTGGTGGTATGCGATTTGGACCTCTATTTCAATGGATTCCTATTGGATGAAGGTGGTCTCTCAGCCACCAAGACTACCATAAGACAGTGCTTGGCTTATTCCTCATGGGTGCTTCTACTCAATCGGAAGGGGTCATTGCCCGTTTTGCTTGGGAATTCCTCTCAGCGGCCAACTACTTTGGGGTTCCTGTGGTACTCCTCACAATGAGTTTTTGGGTAAAGCCCAAGTACTTCCCACAGTTGAAGCAGTCAAGGACTTATGTCCTCAAATACTGCAGAATTGATTGAACTTAGTGTAAATTTGGTAAATTTTAAGGCTTACTCAGCGTCATGAACTGAGTTGGGTTAATTATTTGCTATGGTGTGTTGGTTTGCTTGTTTGTTCTGGTATTTGGTTTGCAATATGGTTTATGAATTCATGGTAGATTTCATATCATGGTTTTGTATGCAAACATAAACATAAATTTGTAAGCAAGTATGGTGATTAACCTTGAATTGTTGGCCTAACTAAATGTCTATACCTCTTAGTGATATTCTTCTTCAACCAAGAGAAGGTGTTGGGCTCTCAACACAATGGGACTAATCCCATCCGTATATCCTCACGTCACCTCCTAAGTGCTAGGTTGGTCAATAGGGAGGACACTTAGCACCGTGAGAAGCCCTCCTTCTCTACCCCCTCTACCTTCTAGGTCACCTGGTTTTACTGGTTTGGGAAAAATACCATGGAGTGCCTAGATCTATATGAGCTTGCCCTTAATCGTATCCTAGAATACCCCGAAGGGTGATTACTATGTAGAGGAGGAATGGGGCAGCAAGATGGTTAATTTTAAGTTACTTTTAGTTAGACTAGTTCATTTTATTAAGCCTTAATGATTGATTTAGCATATACACATTGTTCATGGATTGATTTGCAGAAAATAAAAACTGGGATTGAAAGAGACCTACAATGGTGGACAAAGGCGGCTGGGCCACACCAATAGTCCTCTAAGACTAAAAACTACTGTTAATTAAACTTAAATACAACTTCTGTGTGACAGGCCATGCATTTCTGACAAAATTTAGCGAGTGGGCCGCGATATTTTTCCAGAAATGAGCGAGGGGGTCGCACAGAATGCAAAAACAACGGCAACTTGAGATTCTGGACTGAAGTTACACCTATCTAAGGATTACGTGCACCCTGGGTGCACCTGTTGACCAATTAAGAGTGCCCCAGTCTCACCTTTTCTCTCGATAAGAGTGCCTTTCTCTGAAAAGGGGTTTTTTGGTGATGCAGGGTCAGATCTGGCTGACAGTAACTGGTACTGGGGTTAGTCTCACTCAGCTCAGCCTAGAAGAGGCTTCAGTACTAACTAAAATAGGAAATAAAGCAGATTTAAACAAATCTAACCTAAGATTTCTGAAAACTAGGGTAAAATGGAAAAAACTTGAAAATTTGAAATTTTTGGCCCAGGGATCCTGTGGGATCAACCCCAGTAGAGTCGCCAAAGTTGTAGTGAGAATTTCTCCTCACTACAGGAGTAGGAATGGCTCCCTTGTGCCTATAGGGCACAAGGGTAGGTTCCAACTCTTAGAAAACATGAAAAAATAGAATGAAATATGACATAAATAGATCAGCGAATTAAACTAGGCTAATCTAACAAGAATAAGCAAATGGCAGCTAATGTAAACTAGATCTAAGAGATAATAATAGAAAATAAAGGGAGATATGAAGCCCTTGTGAACCCCTCTGCAGAAAACGGGTTAGGATTCCACCTCCTTGAAACCTACAAACAATCTAAGATACTACAATGGAAAACCTACAAACAATGTCAATGAAAACTTTGCAAATGAAAATATCAGTTAGAAAGCAAAACAAGAAAATAAACATGAAAGGAAATTATACCTCACTTAGGTGGAAATGGTCCACCATGCCCTAGCTCATGGGAGAACCTCTCTCCTGGTTGGGAAGCAATGGCTTGATGAGATGGAGATGGAGGAGAGGGAGAGCGGGTGGTTTGAGAGAAAAAGGTCTCAAAGAATCCATGGGCAGCATAACAATAGGTAAGTGAGAAGTATTTTGAGAGTGACCCCCCACCCTCCTTTTATAGTTTGTCTAAGTGATTTTAGGGTTTTAAGTCCTTGGTTAAGGCTTTAGCCCCTTCTGCCCTAACTTTAGCCCCTTTTAGGGTTTTAGCCCCTTTTTGAGGGCTTTAGCTCCCAGGGGGCTATTTTGGGCTCTTTTTTGGAGGTTTTTAGCCCTTTTCTTCATCCTTGGGCTCTTTTGGAGGTGTGGGGGTCAAATGGAAGGTCTTATGGAGTGAAATTAGTGTTGTGAGATGGTGTCCTTGGGTGGTGTAGGCCATAGAGAGCTATGTGGGGGATTTTTGGGTTAACAGTCATCATTATCATCATCATCTAATTAAATGACTAAACCTCAACCATAATTGACCATATTAATCAGCATTAACCATGTTTTACCTGATTTGACCATATTGATGACCTAAACCATATTCAGTATTGCTTGAACATATTAAGTACTACATTTAATATGTTAATTGCACAACATCATGAGTCATTCTCTTGTCTTATGAGTAATATCAAGACAGTAGACTTGTGATTAATATCAATTCCTACCAATATCCTCATGTATTTAGGTGGGATGCTAGTACTAAAGTCTCGTGAATAATATCAAGGTTGTAAACTTGTGTGTACTATATATTCATACTTGTGATTAATATCGAATCAAGTATTCTCATAGAGGGTACCCTATGAGATGGATATTTAGATGTGGAGGTGAGCTTGTGAGTAATATCAAGCTAGGTCTTGGGAGTAATATCAAGACAGTAGACTTGTGAGTAATATCAAGTTTTACTAATATCCGTATTTATTGAGGTGGGGTACTTTAATTCATAAATTGGTTATACTATGTGATATATTACTAACCATGGTCATTCGAGATGGATAAATCTGTAAGTTTCCTTTAGAGACTGATCACCTCTAGAGTGAATTAGTTTAGCATATGACTATATCGTCAAGGGTAATATAATATGATCATATCATGTGACAATTATTTTGAGTATAATATGATATGATATATGATTAAACATAGACCATGTAACATAAAGAGATCAACAATAAACATAGTTTGGGAGAAAGGGAATTCAAATTTCCCATGTAGATGTCTAAGTGAACTCAAGTTATAAAGCTTCAGTTGAATATGAATTCATCAATCAATGATTTAGTTAAAGCATCAATTTAGCTATTAATTATCAACATTCAGTTAAGTAAAGAAGATATTAGTGTTAATCAATCAATGAGATTCAATTAATAATGGTTAACTACGTGATTAAAGAAATATGACCTAGTTAGCTACAATGTTTACACTTTAGTTATAGAAAAACAAAAGGCACTTAAGTTAATCAAGGGACAACACTATAGTTAATAAAGTGGGTTTCATGTCACACTTGAATTATTGCACTATGACACTTATGTTAGCCAGTTAACTAAGTCATCAGTATTCAGTTAGAGATGGATTTCACTCCAATATCAGTTAAATATCAATTAATATCCATGATTGAATGTATGGTGCATTAGTTGTGCATGATGAAGATTCAATGCATGGATTGATTATTCCAAAAAAGGAAATTCAAAATTGTAATGCAAGTGTGGCTAGAATTCTCATACAACCATTCACTAAGGTTTTCATGGAAGTAATTATGCTTTGTTATTAATATGCTAGGTATATGGAAAGTTCATGATAGTTTTTACAGTGAATCTCTCTTCTCTATTGCTCCATATTCTCTCTTATCGGGAAATTTTCTTATGTTGTAAAGTTCATTCTTTGCAATTTATATATTATACTATGAAGAATTGTTGGGGTTTTTCATCCTCTCTGTTATGAGGATTTTCCCCAAGTTATATCTTGTATTGTGGATGAATAATTTTGTGTGATTGAATTGTTAATTGTTACAGGTCCTCAACATATCATTGATAAAAAAAAATTAAAGTTCAAGAATATCCATTATTTGTCAAAACCTTAACATGGTATCAAAGCATAGGGAATGAATGAGCTTAGTTTTTCTTAGGAAAACTAAATCCTATGTTATCTTGAGGAGTTGAGAAAAATATTGGAGACTTGGAATTGACCTCCATCCAACCGAAAGACCGACTTGAAGCATTAGAGGAAATTTCAACTCAAAATGGGCCTTTTAACTCTAATTTAAATTCCATGTCATCATGTGTTAGCCAATGAAATCGATTTAAATTTTAAATACGGTATAGGTCTTAAACAATTTTTTAATATACATTTGGGATAGGTATCATAAAAAAACTACTTTTTTGTTTGTATTTTTCACATATCTTCCTGTGCTTTTACTCGAATTTCAATCGGGAGAGCTCGTTGGATGCAGAATTAAATTCTACATCCAACAAGTACCCACTCAGCATACTTTTGATGGACCCCTCTACCCCAAAAAAAAGAAATAGCAGAAAAAACTCGGCTTACTTTTGATGAACCCTGCTACCCCAAAAACAAGAAATACCTGAAAAAACGTCATGATGATGTCATCATTACATGTTTTCAGGTATTTCATGTTTTTGGGGTATTGGGGTCCATCAAAAGTATGTCGAGTGGGTACTCTTTGGATGTGGAATTAAATTTCATATCCAACAATCTCTTCCCATCAAAATTTGAGTAAAAACTAAGGGAGATATGTCAAAAATACAAACAAAAAATTAGTTTTTTCTTTTCTTCCTCCAAAATTAATAAATATGATTTTATTATTTTAACTGTTATTTTATTAATTTTCCTTAGGAGGCCCATCTTGAGTTGAAATTTCCTCTAATGGTACCTCCAACTTCAAGACATGGAAGGCAAGGGTGTTACAAATTATTAAGGAGCATCACCTAGATGACTACGTGACCTCGTGAGTGAGGAGATTTTATACAATGTAGGGAGAATTAACGAGAAATTCAATCAGCGCCTTTCCCGTCACTTTTCAAGAGACAAATTATGTGGAGAATTTCTGATCAATTTGTGAGGAATAAGGCAAAATAGTTGAAAACACACTTCCCAAATGGGATGATTTAGCTTAATATCAAGAGGATTTAAAAAATTCACTGTTATTTGAGAGATACAATTAGGTATCTGAAGATGAAAATTTCAAAAATCTTGTTAATATTTTCATCCTTCAAAAACTGGAGGAATTGGTTGAACAACCCATGGATTTGTGGAATGGACATTATCCTTCTTCAATTGATCTTGTATGCAATGATATCCTAATAGAGTTTAAAATACATTCGAAGAAGAGGATGATGATTGTTGGAAGAATTTTTTTCTTGAAGAGAAGCATTCACTCCAGGTTGTATGGGATCCAGTTTACCCATGCATAAATTCACTACCTCCTACGTGCACTGATATTTTCAAAGAGATCAAGAGTGAGGGACTCCAGTAATCTATGCAAGGAATCAAAGATCAAGAGGGAGCTTGCAAAAAAATAAAATATAAGTACTTGTAATTTTTATTATATGTTGTTTAGATCTATATGATTTTAAATGTTTTCATTATAGTCATATAGAGATTTGTATTCCTAAGATTAGGAATTGTGAACATATATGTTGATTGTCTTTCATTTATTGGAAAATAACAAAATTCATCAAGATATGAATATAAAGCATGCATGATTGATTCATGAGATATGAATGTTGGGCCGCATGATTGCTCATAAAGATATGAATATAGAGATGCATGATTGATTCATAGGATATGAATGTTGGGTTGCATGATTGTTCATTAAGAGATGAATATAGAGTTGCATGCTTATTCATGAGATATGAATGCTGGGGTGCATGATTATTTGATTATCATATGATTTTATAAAATCAGATTTTGTTTCATTACAATCTATATTCTTGGGATTAGGAAGGATGTTATGGTATAAACATGATTAAAATAATACGTTACAATTTTTGTATTTATTGGTAAATAGAAAAAATCATGTTATGTTTAAATTAAGAATGATGAGGGGTTCCATAAATCTTCATGAGATCTAAATATAAGACTGATATCAAAATGAAAAACATTACATGAAATATGAATGGGATTATGTCTAAACATTGATTTAATGTTAGATTTTTATAATTTAATCAATATGATCTAGGATATTATTTGAGAGAATAACATGCACATAAATAATCACAAGAGACAAGAGACACAAAGAGGTTTCCTTGGGGAAACATAAAGGAGAAAACCCTGCAACTTTCTCAGTGATAGAATGAGCACCAATAGCAACAGTAAAACCCAAAGACATAAATATGATCTCCAACAGTTGTTCTCTCTCTCACTTATGCAAGCTCCTCCTCTCTCACTCATGCGGTACTGTTGAGTGAGAGTATGTTTCAAATAGAGAGTCTCACTCTCTATTTATACTATTTTTCCACTTGACAATTACTCTACTGGTTATACCTCACTAAGAGAGTCTAATAACCCTAATACCTCTCAACCGTGGGGACTATTGCCCCAACTTACAAAGAGGGTTAAAGTCAATGACTTTACATGAATTTATTATATTAATGACTCTCCCAATCAGAGGAACAAACATCTCTGTTGGGGTACAATGAAATACAATATAAAATATACAAGTGAATACATTCTGAACTTAAAAATACATCAACTCTCCCTCTTAACTAGGATGGTATTTTCTTGACACAGTTCATTAGCACAAGTATTCATCACCAGATCATCATCAAAGCTGGATCATCATCATCACTGCTACCACTATCTCAAGCAAATGGTGTTTTCTCTCAAATATACTCGTAATAGTATTTTCTACAAAGAAAGCATTTTTTCATGTTGGTTGTAGGCTTAGCCTCCATGTAGGTATTCATCTTCTTCAGTGCTTATATCTGACCATGGGAGGCCCAGCCTGCTAGAATTTCGGAAAGGTTTGGCACTTATATCCATCGACATGGTAGGACACACCTACTACCATCTGGAAAAGGCACTCAGCACTTACATCCACCGACATGGTAGGACTCACCTACTGCCATCCGGGAAAGGCTCTGCACTTGCATCTGCTGGCATGGTAGGACACACCTAATACCATCATTGGAAAGGCTCTACACTTACATCTACCGGCATGGTAGGACACACCTACTACCATCCGGGGAAAAGCTCTGCACTTACATCCACTGACATGGTAGGACACACCTACTACCATCTGGGGAAAGGCTCTGCACTTACATCCATTGGCATGGTAGGCCACACCTACTACCATCTGGGGAAAGGCTCTGCATTACATCCATCAGCATGGTAGGACACACCTACTACCATTCAAGGAAATCATTTGCACTTACATCCACCAACATGGTAGGACACATCTACTACCATCTGGGGAAAGGATCTACACTTACATCTGACCATGGGAGGCCCAACCTACCACCATGTCAGAAGGGCTTAGCACTTACATCCGGCCATGGGAGGTCTAGCCTTCCACCATAGTGGAAGGGCTTAACACTTACATCCAACCATAATAGGTCTAGCCTTCCACCATAGTGGAAGGGATCATCACTTACATCCGACCATGGGAGGCCTATCCTACCACCATGTCAGAAGGGATCTGCACTTACATCCAACCATGGGAGGCTCAGCTTGCCACCATGTCATAAAACCATTATACTTATGTCCAACCATGGGAGTCCCATCCTACCACCATGTCAAAAAGGAACTCGGACTCATCACTTCCCCTTGGAAGGAACCTCGATTTGAAGCACACACTAGAGCTTCACTGCTCCTCTCTACACCATACAAAATGCAAGTCAGATCAATCAAATCAAAAAGTATCTTTCAAAAGAAACATACTACCTCACAAATCGCTAGAAAGTGGCAACATATTTTTCCTCAGCTGTACTCAGCACCATGCAGGACTTCTTCCTGCTAAACCAAAAGATGACACCCGATCCCATACTGAAGTAGCACTGCAAAGTGCTCTTCCTATCAATGGCACTGCCTACCCAATCTGAATCCACATAACCCTCTAGGTTAATCTTCTGATCTGTATCATACTTGATCCCATACTCAGTTGTACCCTTCAAATACCTCACTGTATGCTTTGCAACTAGGTGAGCATGTCTCAGATCCATCAGGAACTGGCTCAGGTCAAAGCATGTGTCTAGTCTTGTATTCGTCAGGCAGATCAATGAACAAATCATCTAATGATACATCGTGGAATCAACTGTATTTGATGAAGCATCACTCAATAGCTTTAAGTCCAATTCCATAGGTGTGTTCGTGGCCTTGCTGTCCATCATTACAAACCTATTCAGGATCTCCACTGCATACTTCCCTAATCTAAGGAATATTCCATCCGTATTCTACCACACCTCCATTCTTATAAAGTAGTGGACCATACCCAAGCCCTTCATCTCAAAATCGATAGCAAGTCTCCTTCTTCCAACTTTAATGATATCCTTTCCCTATCAGAAACAAGTCATCAACATATAACAGGAGAATCACTAGTTTTTCACCTTCAACCTTGAAGCAAAGGTTGTAATCTAATTTACTCTTAGTAAATCCTAGATCCATAAGTAATCTTTCCATCCTGTTGTACCATGTCAAATCTCAGGATCTTCTGTAGTCACTCCCTGTCAAGCGGAGCATCATTCTCCCTCTGCCTTTCATAATCTATGTATTGAAACATTATGTACTAGAGTGACACGTAGCTTCCTCTACTACTAATATTCTATGTATCCATCGACTAGGGTCATCAGATACCAATATCCTCTATCTTAAACCTTTTGAAAAGTTCTTCTCACACCAATCTGTGAGCTTGTCCTCTTTTCTAGAATATCATCTTCAACCTTGTAGCAAAGGTTAAGATCTTCATTACTCTAGGTGATCTCCAAGCTCCTCGTGTATGTGTTATTCCATGGGTTCCTTCTCATCTCGTACAAGGCCTTCTTTAATTTGCACACATGAGTCTGTGTTTCATGTGTCTCAACTTCTAGTGGCTGTGAATGTCTCTTCGTAGTCTATTCCTTGTGAGAATCCTTGTTCTATAAATATTTCCTTGTATCCCACAATGTTTTGATCTACTGCATGTTGGATCTTGTATATCCATTTGGAAGACACTATGGACTTCCCTTCAGGTCTCGATACCACATCCTAGATATCATTCTTCTTGAACTAGTTCTCTTCTTCCCTTTCTTCTTAGCTACTTCTTCATAGCTGGAAGGCTCAATATCAATGATGTCGCTCAATAATGTCACATAACTAGAGTGTGTCTGAGGCCTCTTTCTTTCTTTAAAAGTATCATCATATTATTCTTCATCTTGGATTATTTCTCATGCCCAAGGTGGTCTCCATCTCTCGTGGTGGATATACCATTCTCTTTATATTATTATGAAGCTCTTTCTTTCACCATGGTGTCTTTGACTCGAGAATCTTTAGGTTCATATTCATGTATGCCTATTGGAGTGAATTTTGAACTGTCGTCACTTGTTCTTCGGAACAAGTCTCATCCTTTTTTTCTTGTAGGTGATTGTACACAATCTTTTCTACATGTCAAATTCACCAATTGTATGGTTAGAAACATTTCATAAGGAATATTCATAATGGAAAATTCTTATGCATAAAGATATAATCATGCAACTATTTTATCCAATACAACATTCATCCATATCTCATGGAAACTTTGTAGATGCCTTCCATCTCTACCATGACATAATTTGAGATTGTGCACTAATCCAATATGTCAACAAAGAGGTTCCATTCTAGATAAGTAGAAATGGAGAGTTTTATATCACCATGGGATACTTACCCATCACATCCATATTAGTAGTATACCATCATTAATGCAAACATTCTATCATGCATAACACATCAACTGAATATATAAAAGCCCATAATCAAAAAATATCATGAAATTACAATTGAATACTTATCATTATTTGTTTCGTGGGTAGACTCCTTATTGATACTTCAACTTAATAATATTCTTCATTCATAACATCATCATTTCTTATCCAAATTCTACTATGGATATAGGTTCTTCAAGAATTGAGTCCTTCATATCCGTCATCGCCTGAGGGATCTTCTTTGAATCGCGAGAGCTTGATCTTTAGTTGCTCCCATCTTATCTTCTCTTATTATGATTAAAGATTCTTCTTGTGTGCACTCTTCCTAAAGTCTATTGAAGCTAATCACTTCCTTTTGGCACACATTCCTTGAATGAATGAATCCCATGATCCTAGGAGGCCATTCAAGGTGGTTATAACAATATCTTATTCTTCTTTGACTACTTCGTCATAGCATCGAACACTTCCTTTTGGTGTCTTCAAGGATGACACATGAGGGATGAGATGATATTTAATAAAATATCAAATGATTGTCTTGGCTCTAGCCTTAGCCTCATCTCCCTCTAGCTCTTATAACTTCCTTACATAAATACTGATCCAAGTCAATTTCTTCAAGGATTGTGGAGGTCCGATTTGAGATGTCTGCCATGGTTCCAGAGGTGGATGATCTCATATTTGTTATAGAAACCCTAATTTTAAAACTCCCGACTAGATAGAAATATGGTCCTCTTTAAGGTGAGCTATTTAATGTACTCCTTTTCTAAAAACAGTGGAGGGAAGCTCCGAGAACAGGAATCCATAGTTTTCCAATTTCTTCTGCAAACATTCCTGATATTGTTTCTTTTGTATCTCTAAACTTGCTTCTCCTCTATGTATGAAACTTAACATTGAGGTATCCTCATTTGTCCTCTTTCCAACACCATAGGTTTGAGCAGAATTCCTTTCACTAATTGGGAATTATGAGAGTTTTCCCAAGGTGTCTTATTTAAGGATTGTTCAGCATAGAGAACTTGTAGAGACTGCCATGTGTGATTCTTTCAGCTTCGGGGTATGAATATTTTACCATAGAATTTAAAGTCCATTCCCTATTTGGAACATCTTGCAAAATTTAATTTGTACCTTTGTAGCCTGAGATATAGCAATTCTCCCTAGGCGTCTTGTTTAGAGATGAATCGTGGGAGAAGCTGGAACCCTGATGTGGAGGAATCATATCTCTTCGAATATAGCAAATATGTGGCTGAAAATTTTACATAGGGTACATCAGAAATTTATATTCGACCTGTAAATGTTTCGGCTCCTGATCCTTCTCCAATATTGATATATAGCAAATGCACCAAAATGACTAGTTTTAGTCTTTTAGGGTTTTCAAATTAGGGTTTAACTTTCCCGGAGTTCTACCCAACAAAAAAATTCAATATTGGTCTCTAAATTTCGATTTTGAGGAGGATAGAAACCCTATGCTAGGCTCACTCAAAAATTCCACTTCTTTGAAAATCCCTAATTTCCCATAGTAGTGACAGGTCAAAAACTAAAAATACTTGGAATCAGATTCTGGTTTGATAGAAAGATGCGCCCTTCAATGGAGAGTTATCCTAGCATACTTTTGTTGATGATATATCAAGAGAGACCTAAAAATTAAGAATCCCTAGATTTTACAACTGCACAATGTCTTCTTCTCACGTTAGCTCTGATACAATGTTATATTTTTATCATTTAATCAATATGATCTAGGATCCTATCTAAGAGAATAAAATGCACAGCAATAATCACAAGAGATAGGAGACACAAAGAGTTTTCCTCGAGGAAACCATAAAGGAGAAAACCCCACAACTTCCTCAGAGATAGAATGACCACCAATAGAAACAGTAAAACCAAAGACACAAAGATGATCTATGATAGTTGTTCTCTCTCACACTTTTGTGAGCTCCTCCTCTCTCACTCAGGCACTACTGTTGAGTAAGTGTATGTTTCAAATAGAGAGTCTCACTCTCTATTTATACTGTTTTGCCACTTGACAATTACTCTACATGGGAGACCTCACTAGGAGAGTCTAATAACCCTAATACCCCTCAACTATGGAGACTATTGCCTTGACTTACAATGAAGGGTTAAACTCAATGAATTTACATGACTTTATTATATTAATGACTCTCCCAATCAGAGGAACAAACATCTCCGTCGGGGTATAATGAAATACAATATACAATATACAAGTGAATACATTCTGAACTTACAAATACATCAACATTTAATGCTTACATAACTATATGAACCACTACAAATACATTGAAGTATTCATGTGATTAAAATTCATGAGATATGGTTATACTAAAACATTGGTTAACATGTTTTGCATGTTAGTGTGTGTTGTTTTTCATTTTATTGAAATGACTAGATTCTGCAAGTTTGCTAATAACTTGACTGAGTTTGTCTTGTAGGGAAAAATTATATGCCCCGGCCTATAAGTAAAAATTTCATGTATTTAATGAGGATTAACTCCAATGGTTGATCATGAAAGAGTCCAGGATGTTGTGAATTAAGCATCTTTTGGTACCAAATCAGGTGGTTCCTATGTATTAGGAAGAAGTCAGAATGGAAGCCCTAATCCTATTTTGGTAGATGTAAAGACTCTTGAAGACAATTAAATTATCTTATTTAAATTAGTTTTTCAAGAATACATTCATAAATAGATGAGCATGAAGTATATGTGATTGAGGTCCCATATTATGATTCTCGCATCCTAATGGTGAGAGGGAGTACAACTAGATTCTCTAGCTCCTGAAGAACTAGTAAAACTGGTTGATGGATATTCTGTTAAGAGGAGACATGCATGGTGCTCATATTAAAAACGAAAATGGGATATTTATTCAAGAACATTGTTATGATTCTTATGATTAGTGGTGTGGCAGTGATCATACAAATATTTTCCTTAGCTAAGGAAAATGTGCAGTAAAAGGTCGTAAAGAGTTTTAGGATGATCGACTATAAATCCATGGCCACACATATGAATAAAAATATGAAACTTTATAATTCTTATTTCATATTTGGAGGATCTCAAGTCAGTTGATATGTATTTAGTTAGTCACGGTTCCAATGATCGGTTATATGCTTTGCAATCTATACATAGACATGTACAAAGCATGTGTTGTGGTACCTACTTGGTACAAGTGTATGTGGACTCGGATATGTCTCAGTCAATGAAATAAAGTTTCAAGGATATATGGATTATGCCTAGTGCATTGATTAAGGAAGATCACATATGTTTCTCTAGATAGACCATGTTCTAAAGTAGTAAAGCTTTATGAGTTTCCTAGTCAGTTATACTCTAGACATGGTACAGAAAAAATAAATACAACTCCATTACATATCTACAAATAAGAAATATAGGGAAAACGTTCACTCATGGATCCTGAGTCATATGTTTAGTAGTGAATGGACCCGGAATAGTTTCTTTTGGATAGACATCAATAGTGAGTCATATCTCTTGATTGGACAATAGTGAATCAAATCTCTTGTGAATGTCAAGAGTGATTCACATCTCTTGACAAGAGTGAGTTATATCTCTTGTGGTGTTCAGTACAAATGAGCAGCATTGCTAGCATTCTAACTAAGACTCTATCTAAGACAATTTTGGTTGTAGAGAAGAAAGACTCCTCTAGTTGAAGAGGGAGTATTGATGTGCCTTCATAGGAAGCATCAGATAAAGTATCCACCAATTAGTCACAGTATATGACATAGGAAACAAGGATTTGTGATATCTTATGGAGAGAATCCACATGAGCGGAGACATGGTCAAATTCTCAGAGACTATTGATACTTAAGAAGAGTCATAGTTTGAGATATTAAAGAATAGTTAAACCTATTGGAGAGGTAGTTGGGGTGCTGTAGTATAAAAAGAAGAATATGGAATCACTATGAAAGAGATCAATCCATAAAACATTACAAATAATGGAAATCTCGCTGTGAAACTTCTCTAAATACTAGAAGATTCAAGAAGTCAACAAATGTTCAAAAGTGAAAGAAAAGATGAGACCTTTTTTGTGTGATATTACACATTTGATGTGTGTTGTTGTATATGTTGGATGTGAAATACATAGTTTCTAGTTTAGAGAAACTATATTATAGATTGGATCCAAATGAAAATACTATGTCTAAGTAGTTGGTTGGTCTCTAAGAAGACCTATTGTATTTTATGCTTACTACTAAGCATATGTTTGAGTACCTTTGAGGTACATTAGGATAGGTTCTTTTTTGTATTTGATACATGGAATAACTACTATAGGATTGTGCTATCCAACTATTTTTTTAGCTTGAGATAAGCTATGTATGTTATGGCTAGTACTACAAAAGGTAAAGAGCAGCTAGTACAGTGGAATCAAGGTGTAATTTCAACTAGTACTAAGCAATCTGTATTGCGGATAGTACTACCTGCTGAGGAGTAGTGTAGCTTGGGAAAATACCTAATAGGGTGAAAGACTTGAGCCTATAATTATTAGGTGTTAATATTCAATCTTTCTAAAAAAAACCTATTTATGCTAAATAAAATACAATAGGATGAAGTATCACTTCATCAGACTCATGGTCATGTAAGTAAAATTTCATTACATAACTACTCATGAATAGATCACAAATTTGTGGATAAGCCAATGTCAGCAACGGAGTTGAGTTACTTCCAAGATAAGATTGGAATGGTAGGAAATTATTGGTAAGGCAGAGAATGTCTCCCTTACTGAGAAGGATTGTTGATTGTACAACATCAGGATTCATTATCCAGTCTTGTGAGTAATATCAAGAAAGTAGACTTGTGAGTAATATCAAGTCCTACCAATATCCTCATGTATTGAGGTGGGATGCTAGTAGACAAGTCTTGTGAGTAATATCAAGACTATATGCTTGTTTGTAATATCAAGTTGGACTTGTCAGTAATATCAAGTCAAGTATTCTCATAGACGGTACGCTATGAGATGTACCTTCATTTATGGAGGTGATCTTGTGAGTAATATAAAGCTAATATTGTTAGTAATATCAAGTTGGATGTTGTGAGTAATATCAAGTCCTACCATTATAATAATTTATTGAGGTGGCATAATTTACTTGGTAAAGTGGTTATACTATGTGATATATTACTAACCATGGTCATTCAAGATGTATAAAGCTATTAAGTCTCCTCTAGAGAATGATCACCTCTAGAGTGACTTACTTTAGCATATGACTATATGAAGATAAGAGGAAGACTGTGTTAGCTGAAATTTATTCTTGACATTTCGAGCCACAGAGTAGGGCCCATCATTAGGAAAAAGTATCTCGAGGTTGATTCAAGTACGCAAAATAGCATATTAATAAGTGTAAGATAATTTTTTTTAATTTTTTAGTATATAGCCAATGGCATTAATTATTGGACTTGGCATTTTTATTTAATGTTTATTTAATATTTCTAGCCTATGTTATTAACCTAACCATAAGATCTTACTAGAGAGTTTTAATGATTTCAGAAATTTTTATTTTATTTTTATTAAATTCAATAAAGTTATTAATTATAAATATTTTGAGAAGGATATTAGTTTTAAAAAAATAATAATTTTTAAGAAATATAAAAAATTAATAGTCATTTTAATTTTTAGGTCATAAAGATTTCTAAAGTATTAAATTAAATTAATAATTAATATTTAATAAAAATTCTTAAAATGATTAATTTAATTTAATAATTAATTAAGACATTAATAATTAGAGTCTTTGTTTTTATGTGTGTTTTTGTTTTTAAGATGGAGCATAATAGGGTGCCAACACTCAGTGAGTTTAAGGCCATCATCCCTATTTAGGTTTAATGGAAATTTTTCTATCTCTATGGCCTCCCTGATTTTCCTCCTCTTGTAATGTTCATCTTTAGTGATAAGTTTAGTTTCTTCAATGCATATGTGGTGGCATGATTGGTGGGCATGTTCACCTAGAGATAATTTTCTATGATGATCGTGCATGATGTATGCATAATGTTCCTTAAGCCTCACTTGCATGGAGCATCCAGTTTCCCCAATATAGGGAATCTCACATGAGCAGGGAACACTGTAGACACCTTTCTATTTAAATGGTTCTACAGGGTCTTTGGAGGTATCTAGCACTATGCCTACCAATTTTGGAGGAGCAAAGGTAACTCTAATGCTCTTTTTATGAATAATCCTAGCTATAACATCTGTTGTTCCTTTAATATAAGGAAGAGTGATCTCGGTTCCATCAATGTTCTTATTTTGTTTTTGAGACCTATTACGAGCTTTCTAGGTAACCTTCGTAATTTTATTTTTGTTGTATCCATTCATTTGGAAAACATTAGACAAGTGGTTTATTTCATGATGTAGGTGGTCTTCATCTAAAATTCTGAAGGCTCTAGTTACCAAGGTGTTTAACACCCCTATATTTTTAGTGTAGGTTGATGGTGCAAGTCTGGATGTAGGTACCTATCAGCATGGGTTTTTTCCTATAAACCCGATGACCCAGGGTTCCACCATTTCTCTTTGTGATGAGAACATTTAAGAATGGGATTTGGTTATCCTCTTCCACCTCCATGGTGAATTCTATATGATCTGATGTACTATTTAGATGTCCTAGAAACTCCTTCAAGATTTCTTTCCCATGTGGCCAATTTATGAACTAGTATCATCCACAAACCTCTTCCACCATTTTGGTTTTAAAGGGAAAGAATCAATAGCATATTTCTCAAAAGCCTCCATATATAGGTTAGCAACTAATGGGGAGAGACGGGATCCCATAGCAATTCCCTCAACTTGTTCATATAACACCCCTTTGTAACTTAATTAAGTATATTTTAAGCAGATTCTAACTAGTTTTTTTGTTTCTTCATTGGTCACCTCCATAACCACTCTGAGGGCTTCATCTACTAGAAATTTTGTAAAAAGGGACACTACATCAAAGCTAGCTAGAGTATCCCCCTCTTCTACCTTGGAATATTTCATTTCCTTCACCATGTGCATGGAATCGTTGATGTAAGAGGGGGTTTGACCTACAAATTCCTTTAACTTTTTGCAAGAAACTTAATTAGAGGGTAGGTAGGTGATCCTACAGTGTTTACTATGGGTCAAATAGGTATGCCCTCCTTGTGAATCTTAGGTAAACCATAAATCCGAGGAACCATTGTATCCTTTGGGATTAATTTCTTCTTGGTGTTCTCGGCAAGAGAAGATTTCTTAATGGTTTTTGTAACCTCATTTACAATATTCTTTGTGGGATCATTATCTAGCTTTTTGTAATTGCCACTTGTTGATAAATTCTCCATCATTTTCTCTTCATATTCTTCTCTATCCAAGATGAGGGCAATGTTCCCCTTATCCTCTCTTAGCACAATAATGTTATCATTATTCCTTAGGTGCCTTAACACCATCCTTTTACCTCATGATATGTTGGTATTGGGATGCCTCGCTTTCCTAATAGCCACTGCACACTCTTTCCTTGCTTCCTCATCTTGGTTTTCTGGGAGATTTGACACATCATCTTCCACCTTACATACTAAATCCTCTATTGACAATTTCTTGGGAGCAATAGTGAATTTTAAACCACATTCAAGAACCTTAGTATGTTCTTCATTCAACGTGATTCCAGAGAGGTTAATAACACATGACTTAGTTCTCCCATTGGGATTATTGTATGGTTTCTGAACCTTTAGTAATCTGTTGAGTTTGCTCTTGTCCCTAATATCAATATTCATATTCATGGTCCGGGGTAATATAATATGATCATAACATGTGACAATTCTTATGAGTATAATATGATATGATAGATGATTAAACATAAACCATGCAGTAAGATACACAGATAAGCAATACAGAGATTATGAGAGAAAGAGAATTCAAATTTCCCATTTAGTTGACTAAGTGAACTCAAGTTATAAAGCTTCAGTTAAATATGAATACCACAATCAATGTCTTGGTTAAAGCATCAGTTGAACTATTAATTATCGCCATCCAGTTAAGTAAAGAATATATCAGTGTTCATCAATCAACAAGATTCAATTAATAATGGTTAACTACGTGATTAACAAGGGTGATTTTAAGGAACAATACTTATTTAAAAGTGTATAAATGTTGGCGAATCTTACCAATTCTTAAGACACCAACAATAAAATGTTTGGCGATATTTTCAAAAAATATTTTAATTTCCAAGGATTTTATATCGTTTATATAATAAATTGGTGATTTTTAGGGTGAAAAAAGCTTACCCCATCAAAATTGGGCGAAATAGGGCTTCGAAAATTGCAAAACGGTGAATCGTTTTTTGGAGAAAACCCCCTAAAAGTAGCCCATGGGATAAACTTCGCCCCTAAAATTATCCCTGGTGATTAAAGAAAGATGTACTAGTTAACTAAAGTGTTTACACTTAAATAGTTAGACTAACAGAAGACACTTAAGTTAATAAAATAATGACACTTCATTTAATAAAGTGTGTTGCATACGACACTTGAGTTATTGCATTATGAGACTAATGTTAGTACATTAACTAAGTCATCAGTATTTAGTTAGAGATTGAGTTCACTCCAATGTCAGATAACTATCAGTTAATATCCATGAATGAAGTTATGGTGCATTATTTTTTCATGATTAATATTCAATGCATGGATTGATTATTCCAAAAAAGGTAATTCTAAATTGTACTACAAGTGTGACTAATTTTCATGCAACCATTCACTGGGGTTTGCATGGCAGTCGTAATGGCTTGTTATTAATATGTTAGGCATATGGTAAGAGCATAAAATTGTAATAGTGGATCTATCTTCTCTATTGTTCAGTATTCTCTCTTATCAAGAAATCTAGTTATGTTGTAAAATTCATTCTTTGTAATATATCTATTATACTCTTAAGAATTGTTGGGTTTTTTCATCCTCTCTGTTATGAGTACTTTCCCATGGATACATGTATTGTGTTGTGGATGAATTATTGTGTGTGATTAAATTGTTAATTGTTACAGGTCCTCAACATATCATTGATAAAAGTTTTAAAGCTCATGAATCTCCATTATTGCTCAAAACATTAACAAAATATATGCTAACTACCCTTATCTCATTGACCCACCAATGTCATATCCTCTTATCCTCAAATCCATCTAAAGTGTATCCCAATGGTCATATAAGTGATAAGCCTCATAACCTAGTCAACTTTAGCCATCATTAACCATATTAACCATTGCTACCCACTATTGACCATCATTGTCCATTATTTTCCATAGTTCATAACCATTATCCATGGTTGACTAGTGTTCACTTTGTTGACAATGGTAGATCGACTGCAGTCATGGTCAACCATCATTCATAGAGGTTTATATACTAACTCACTCACCCATAATCCTCTAAATGATATTTTCCTACATTGTTGGAAAATGTTTACTATTAGTCAACATTGGTATGTTGGTACAAATAGCCACGTAACACTAACCCACATATTATCCCATTAACAACATAATCCAATTCAAATCCAACTTAAATGATCCCATCATGTCTTAGAATGGAAGTAGCATAACAATTGAATTCACAAGAATTGCAACAAATAAATCATTTGAAGAATTGTTACGTTTACATTGTACCGACATACAAACACCTCAATTCTGACAATAAATTAAGTACATCATAATTTCGATGTTTGTGAGTGTTAAATTCAAAAATAGAAAGGAATATGCAAAATAATGTGCAATTTTTTCTTCATTTTCAAAAAATACATTGGAATTTCCATCCAAGTGTAGTAGTGGTTGGAACTGTGTAACAACCCTCCGCTACTTATTGTATTAGTGCTACAGAGCATGCCAAAGCTATAGTATAGGAATGGGGCATACTTATCATGGCCACACAAGTGAGTCCCATCCCTGCACAATAGTGTTAGACTATGCAGGGTTATATTAATCATATTTTAAAGGCATAGTATTCATAAGAATATAAATAGACAAAGTAGGCTAAAATAATCATGGCTTAGGTTAAGAAGGGGTTGAAAAAGTAAATAATAAAATATGTAATTATGGTCTATTTATTTATTTAGTGGAATTTCACATGTGAATTATTGCATGTGGACATGTGTTCATCCTATGGGATCTTGGAAAAGATTAAATAAGAGGAAGGAGAAGGGGGTAGGGTTCTTCTTCCTTCCTTGTTCCTCTTCCTCATTAGTCTGGGGTGTTTGGAGGAGATGGGCGTTAGGAGGAGGCGGATGGATTTATTATGATAGTGATGGCTAGATCGGTATTGTGGAGTGAGCATTTGACGGATCACATTCTATGACTAAGAAGGAGAGTGGTTCCCCAAATGTGATTTCATGAGGAGCTGGTGCTGATGGGAATTGTGGTGGCTTCAAAGGTGGATCTATAAGTTAAATTATTTGGTTCATGTATGTATTTTGAATATCTCTCTCTCTTTATCTATTTTTTTGGAGTATCTGTATTTCTTAAAAAAATAAAACAATCAAAATAATTTTTTGGGTCTTTGTACAGTTACATTTATTGTAATGTTGAATATCCCATGAATGCAAGGTAATATTTTTTTTAATTATATATTATTGTGAAGATGTATATTAGTTACATTGTCCTGAAAATTTAGTTATTACAAACTAATTCTTTCTCTCTTTCCTTTTTAAATTGATCCCATTGCAATTGGATTTAAGTATCTTGGTTATTTCCTTAAATCAAATAATTTTTGAAAAATGATTGGTTATGGATTTTGAAGAAAGTGGAGAAGAAGATTGGAACGGGTGTTTCAGGTGGCTTTCCATTGGAGATAGATTGACCTTACTTAGGTGAGTACAAAAAAGTATTATAGTCTACTATATTTATTTAGCAAATATTCTTATGTCCATCTTACAGAGTCTAAGGAAAAGAATGATACAATTTATGTGGTGAGGAAATGTAAATGTGGAAAGGGTTCATTTGGTTAACTCAGAAAGAATTTCCTTACCTATGAAATTAGGTGGTTGGGGAATTAAAAGCTTATATAGTTTAGCCTTGCTTTAGGAATGAAAAGTCTTTTGAGGGGACTATTTGGATCTAGTTAATGGAGGGAGGTCCTTTAGGAAAAATACATAAGTAAAAATTTAGTTGTGGAGTGGATTGGAAATCCAATCAAAACTGTTGCAAATGCTTCTAATTCCAGAATGGGTTTATTAAGTTTTATCCTTGTTTGGGTTCTTGATTGGCTTGGAGGACAGTTAATGGAAAGATGGTTTTACTTTGAATAGAACATTTTATGGGGGGTGATAATTTTTATAAAGTTTCTCAACCAATTATCTTTCATCTTGTAGAGAGTGGTTTCATACTTTTAACCCATGTAAAGAAAATAGGAGTTGAAGGACACTTTTCATCTTATTGGATTCTCGGAGAGGATCTTAGTCTTAAGGGAGAACTGGTTCTAGAATGGAATACATATATTGTAGGATTAAACCATGTCAGTATAATGCTAACAAAGAAAGAAGGTGAGATCATATGGTCCTAGAATAAATCAAATGAACGGGTCAGTACAAAATTGTCATATGATTCCATTTGAGTCTACTTCAATTGATTATGTAAGAAAATGGTGGTTTCATAAAATATGAAAATGGAATATGCCATTAAAGTTGAAATGCTTGGAGAACAAAATCATGACTTGGGATAATATCATTAAGCGTGGTAGAATTCATCCAAATTATTGTTTCTTAAGCTTAAAAGTTACAAAGAATGCTAGTCATATTTAGTCCATTATAGTTTTACTACGAAAGTATTGAGTCAAGTCAAATATGGTCTTTAATTACCAATGACTCAGATAATGTTCTTCCTTTGAATAGAGTCTCGAAATGTGGAATAAAAAGGTTCCACTACATAAAGAACTTCTAATTTATATAAGTTTGGGGATCATGAGATCTCATAATGTTATTATCTTTGAGAACTTAACCACAAATATTTTCATCATCGGTGCTAATATTTTGGCAATTCACAAAGAATATTTAGATGAGGTAAAACTAAAATTACTTACATCAATTTCTAAGCCCTCTTTGGTAGAGGAGATACATGTTGGATATTTTGATGGGGCATTGCAATAAGGCCTATGGTGTGGAGGAATGATGTTACAACTCAATATTATACATTACTTTCTCATGTGGATGGGTTGTGGGGTTGGCACAAATACTAGAGATCATTTTTTTGCTTTATGTGACTTCTTATTTTTGCATCTAACAAAAACATTTTGTCTCTCCATGCTCTAGGTGATTAAAAAATTATTGTTGATTGAAATGCTGAGAAGTCAACACTTTACCTGCACTTTACATGGTTGTTTTGCATCATTGCTGTTTTAGGATAACAAACTTACAAACAACTTTCAATGTTTTGTATTTTAAGTAATGACCATATTATCTAGAAGAGCTATTGGTTTACCTAAAGGTCATCTTTAGTTTGAAGAATTCATGGACACCAAGGTGGTGACAAAGGGCTCCTTCATTGCATATTAAGATTATTGTCTATCATCGCTTTTGTTCTTTAATTAGTTGATACCTAAAGTCTTTGTTTTGGATGATTGTAATAATTCTTCTACTCTTTTATGGAAAAGTTTTGAAGTTATATAGAAAGTAAAGTAACTACAGAGTATGACTGTTTTAAGACTTAGATGTAACATATATAAATTACATTTAAATCTCAATGAATAACAATTAATAATAATAATGCTCAAAAAAGTTTGAATATCCATTATTAATGAATAGTTTTTCACCAGTTACCAAGATTTAATTCCCACGAGGAGAGCGATGGCGTCACTTTAAGGTCGAAAATCACACAATGTGGCTATCCATGTTCCATCTTAAAAAAATAATGATATATCTCAATTTTAAATTATTAAAAACTCTTTGCATAAAACTTCACCGAACGACTTGAAAAAAATGGAACCTATCATTCAATCGTGAGCCGTCGTGCTCCACTAAACCATTTAAAAAAATGTTATCTATGATGTAATCGTCCACACTGTTTCATTATGGCCCTTTTCTTGTTTTTTAAAATCTTCTCCATCTATCTATTCGTCTGTTATAGCAGCTGAAACGGACAATTAATCTGTTTTCTTTAACCTACATTTCGTAGACTGGGTGCCAGGTGGCCTGTAATGAAGCGGATAGTGGATACTTAGGTGGCCGGGCGCCGGTCGAGGGTTATAAAATTTTGGCTTATTCGTTCTTTAATTAAATACGTTGCATGTATGGTCAGCTGTAGATTCTGTACATTGCAATTTATTTAAATAAGTTGGATGTATGGTAAGCTGTATAATCTACCATTAAACTATTTTCTCAGTTCATTGTATGTGGACACCTAAATCACAACGCCGGACGTTGAACAAGAAAGAATGGCACATAAATGAAGTTGCCTTCCTGTGCATCTGCTACCACACAACCTCCCTGGGATGCCAATTTCCATTCGAAAAGCCACACAGGAAGAGCAGATAATCAATATGAGTGACAGTGGGTCTTCAGTTTCAGTTTCATTACTGGAAGATTTTGAGGGCATCATTAAGCTCTACAGCGATAGATCCGTGGAGCGTGGAGACGAACCATCTTACGACCTTACTCCACTGAACGAAAGTTATGGCCAAGTCTTACACAAAGATATCGTCCTTGATTCCGCGCTAGGCCTGTGGGCGCGCCTCTATCTCCCTCCTCCTCCCCATCCCTCCACCGCACGCTTGCCCGTAATCCTCTACTTTCATGGTGGCGGCTTCTGTTTGTTTACCCCGCAGAGTCCCATAATCCACCGCTTTTGCGTAAAGTGGGCAGCCGATGTAGGCGCCCTCATCGTCTCCGTCCACTACAGACTGGCTCCCGAGCATCGCCTCCCTGCCGCTTATCAAGATTCCGTCTCTGCACTCCGATGGCTCCATTCCCAGTCGATTAAAACCAGAGGCGGAGGAGAAAAAGCCGATCCCTGGTTCGATTCACAGGCTGACTTTTCCAAAGTATTCCTCATGGGAGACAGCGCAGGAGGTAACATCGCACATCGCGTGGGAATGTGGTCTGGCGAGCAAGATTGGGGTGGAGAATTGCGAATTAGAGGATTGATTTTGCTGTATCCCTATTTTGGAGGCGAGGCGCGGACAGTGTCTGAGACTAGAGACAGGCAAGAGACCCCTGTCCTTACACTGGAAACTTCGGATGCGCTGTGGAGGCTGTCACTGCCTCTGGGAAGCAACAGAGACCACCATTTCTGCAACCCACTCGCCTCCAACACCGGAGCGCCGGATGTTTGGGCCCTTGCAGGTCCCCTCCCCCCGACGGTTATGGTGATTGGAGGGCGTGACATTCTGAGAGACAAAGAATTGGAATACTGTGAGCATCTCAAGAAAAGCGGTAAGCAAATCATTGAAATTGCGGAGTTTGAGGAAGAAGATCATGCTTTTGCCCTCCACAGATTAGAACAGCAGAGTTCAATAAAACTCATTGAGTACGCTCGCCATTTCATTAATTCCGCAGCTTGAAATTGAATATCATGTAGCCCGAGGGGTGATCGGTTAATCCTATTTGACGAATTAAGTTTATATGCATATCTGTGTTCGAGTGCTGAATAATGTCATTGCAAATTTGCAATGGTTCGTAAAAACTTAAGCGCCCAGTCCATGTGGCTTTGCATAGCTCTGATGCCATGGGAACTGGGGCTTGATACTATATTGTTTGTTTTCATGCCTTTAAAATATGCCATGAATCTTGGATTTGCTTCTCAATTTGACCATGCGAATAAAATGGGCAGATGAGAAACAAATAAGTAGCAATTAATAATGATTGAACTGTTTCTCTATACTATAGACTAATATATATAATAATAATATATAAATAAATATATACTATACAGTAATATATATATATACAATAATATATATATTATTATAATATATATATATTATATAAGGGTTTTAATCAATATTGGGGTTTTAATGAATACTTTTAATCTTAGATTATTTGTATATTTATATAATTGAGGGTTTTAGTCAATATTGGGATTTTCAATGAATACTTTTAATCTTAGATTATTTGTATTTTTATTGGTGAATTGGTTGGAATTTGAATTTGTAATTTAGATTGTTAAAATTGCAATTTTGATTTAAAAAATGATTAAATTTTTTTATTATTCCTAAATTGTTCCATTTATATAATTCCAATCATAATTACAATTTGAATAATTTCTACCAAATTTTAACCAGAAAATTTCCAATACAAATTCTGTAAATTTTAAATAAACTCTTTATTTCACAACACAATATATTTTTATTTGAGAATTTTTTGTTAATACTAATTAATTATTATTTTTGTAATAATAAATCTGATTTTAACTCAATTGTTTCATTTTATTTGGGAAATAAGTTTTGGTTAATTAATAACTGATTGTATTTTCGAAAATAGCAAAACCTATCTTTAGTCAATTGTTCGTAATAGAATATATTTTCAATCTTAGAGTTGCCTCTTGAAAAACGAACTTTGGTCTTGTTTCCAATCTTTATAGATATGTTTATAATATATTTTCAATGTCAGAGATGCCTGTTGAAAAACGAACTCTTGGAACGTTGTTACCATGTTTTCCAATCTTTAAAGATATGTTTATCTGCTTAGAGTTGACGGTGGTATATTGCTAAAGATATGTTTGTCTTCTTAGAGTTGACGGGTCGTATATTGCTTGGTGTGCACGCACTATATTGCTTTTGAGGTTAGGTGTAAGCTAAGTGTGGATAGTTGTGAAATTGTTTTATATATATGTAGTTGGTGAATATTGATAGGCTATAAGTTAAGAATTACAAATAAGTTAATTATATTTTTAAAAAAAAAAATTTAATTGTTTATTTCGAATTTCAAACATCTACCATAAAATTAATATTTACAGTACACTCGTTTCATCCTTGTGCAATCTTTGAAAAGCATATTGGACGAGCTTTGGCTCTGCAATTAGGGTTTGGGTGGTCAGCGCGATGGCTATCTCTTTGTCTCAGGTTGTACCTGCACTCTCCCTTACCTCTCCTGTTAATCCTTAGACATTGTTCTTACATAACGACCGACCTTCTGGATATAGGTTTCCTCTTGGTGGGTTGTATTATCCCTTGGGGCTACTTTCTCTATGTTTTTATCTGGTCGTCTACGCCATTCACAGGTCTCCCTTCTGTGTCTCTTGTGGGTCATCTGCGCCATTTACAGGGCATCCGCTAACCAAGAGCGTATCATTGGCTTGGGGTGGCAGCTTTCTGTTTTTCTTTTGAGTATTGATGTGGCTTTTGACATCATTATTGGGAGTGTGGTCTCTGCCTCGGGTTACATTGGTCAGTGTCTTTGGGCTATGTTGTTTCACGTGAGGGTTTCACGGTTAGCTGGAAGGACGATGACGACGAGGGTTTGGTGGTGCTTCCATTGATTATGGTGGTTTTATCTCGGGACTTTGTGGTTTCTTGAGTGGGTTTCTTGGTAAACCGTGACAGTCGACGACTTTTACTGATAGCATGGTTTCATTGGACGGTGGTGGTTTGTGGTGCTACCTTTGACTGTGGCTAGGTATGTGGTGGTTTATGGTGCTCCCTTTTACTTCTAGGTGTTGTGGTTTCTTTGAGAGGGTTTCTCGGATTGTCGGGACTAGCAACTTTTTCACTGTGTAGTTCTGGGTGGTATTGTTGATGGGGCAGTGTCTCTGGACACGGCTAGATGTATCGGTCTTATCTTTGGGACTGTTCCTGACTGTTATAGCGGATTTCACCACTCTAGGTGAATCACACTTTGTATGTCCTTCCCCTGTCCTGCTGCAGACTCATTAGACCCTATGGACCACTTTTTGTCCTTTGATGTTTCCTTGATCATCCCTAAAAACATATGAAAAATGATATATGCGACTTTTAAACCTATAAGCACGTATATACGCTGGTTTGACCACTATCACCGCGTACATCGGGATGTGTGCATAATCCAAATCCTTTTGGAGTTTTCCTTGACATGGATCCGACTCATTTGACTCCTGGCCTTCCATATGCCTTGAGATCGCTCGGATTCGACCTTTCATTATCCCTTTGAAAGCTATATAAGGAACCCCTTGGTACATTGAAGGAATAAGAGAGAATTGAGAGCAAAGAAACTATAGTCCATTGTTGCCAGAACTTATGCTTGAATCTGCATCCCTTTGTCCCTTGGAGCACTTTTGTGTTCTTCCCAAGCTTGCCTTTTGCTTGTGAGCTTGCTATCGAGAGATGGAGGATTGAAGTGGTGGAGGCCCAAGTGGGTGATTCAGTTTCTCCGGTTCGCAGACGTGCCGTCAGAGGTTGTATCTTGTAATCTCTGATTTATATTAATAGAAATATCTTTCCCTGTCCAATGATGTGTATTTGAATGAATATTTTATCCATCGGATTATGTCAAATGCTTTTACATTATTGATTATATATGCTAGAATAGATCTAACACCATGACATATAGTATGCTTGTATTGTTTACTTGTTGTTGAGGAAGTAATATAGCAATTCAAGCTGAAGATTGGAAAGCTCAACGGGGATCTACTTCAATCGTCCGGAATAAGGTACGAGGTCTGATCCTTTAGTGTTAGACATTTAATTTCTATTGCATATTGGAAAAGATTGATTTCTGGAGTCAAGCTGTCTCTTGTGGTACCCCAAACCATAGGAATTTCTCTCCATAACAGAATTGGCGACTCCGCTGGGGATGTTCCTTGTTTTCCTTTGGGGTCGGGGGCACAATGGGCTTGATATTATTGACTTGCTCTTGGTTTCTCCCTCTTTCTGTGTCACATTTTATAGTATGTATGTCCATTGACACTCCCCTTTATTGGTTTGGCCTTGGCCTGCTTTTTACCACTGCCTTCTTTGTATACGCGGGTTTTTGGCCAAAAGTCGCGTACATACGCGGATTGTTGGCAAAAATTCGCATACATACGCGGATTGTTGGCCAAAAGTCGCGTACATACGTAACTATTCTTCAAACAGTCATGTACATCCTCCCTTTTGGTGAGTTTGATGCCGTGGAAAGTTGTTGGATGGGTTGTGAGTGTGGTTGGGTCTTCCTTGGGTCTGATGTTGTCTCTTGGATGCTTCTTTTGTGACCAAAGACCACTTTTTCATTGATTTTTTTTTTAAGTAGTTTTAGTCCTTTTCCCTTTTTGTTTTGCCATTAGTGCATTACTCTTTTTGTCTCGGTGTCTTGCTGGGCTTGTCTTTTATACTTGCTGCAGAGACTAAGAGTTTTAGATGACTTTTATTGCATTTTTCATTCTTTTATATTGAAAAATACAAAGTAGTTGCCCTCTTAGTTGCATCTTAGATATGGATTTGGGGAGGTACTTGCATTAGATTGCTTGGATGAGAGTTGTGTTTAGGCTTTCATATAAGAAGGATTGCATTGGCATTCAGAAAGGAATATATATTTATGCATCTCATGTAGTGGCATACCCTATTTTTCATTTGACAAAGATTGTGTTTAGCATTGTTTGTTATGGTGTGCATATTTATTTCACTGCTAATTCATAATGTCACTAGTTGCATGGCCATTTCCCTTTGAGTAATTATAGCCAATTAAAATCAACGCTAAATTAAAATGAATTACACTCTTTTCTTTTCTAGGGTGCGCCAACAAGCTTAGGTTTTAGGATCTTGGAATAGTTCATTGTAAGTCAATTCTCCAAGATCACTAAATAACAACATCTAGGTGTCTGTCCAGGTGAGTGCATGAAATCCTTGGTATAACCAGTGTTTTTCAGGATCATTCTCTCAAAAGGGAGTTAAGCACGAGGCAGTGTGAGCGGTTATTGATTGGGATGACCCCTAGTCATAAGTGAGTAGTACCAGAGATATTTCCAGGATTGTATTCGTATCTGGGGGCTCTTTCTAGAGTTTCGGGCTTTGCTACCCTGCCCATACGGTCTATCCTACCTGTGACTGTCCGCCTGAGCATTGATTATATTGAGGTGACCTTAGTTTCCTTACCTAGGATATCGAGGGGGTACTTTGTAGGGGTTATTCTGCAAGTGTCCCGGCCAGGTAGAGGTCGGACAGCATAGTTGCTTTACGTGTTGAAGCTGAGGGCCACTATAATTGGTTGCGTACCTCCGCTTGTAGTGTATCGGATTTTTGAGCCTCTCCTAGGCGAGACATACCTGCTGCATTCAGGAGCTCACATATCCTCCCCTTGGTTTGCTTGTATTTTGGCTGTAGATTTTCTTAGGTGTGCTTTTTGTGCGCTAGTTGGCCTTTGGGATCGTGGTTACTTGAGTATATTTATGCTCTCTTGAGTTCGGGTCCTTTTATTTTCGGCATGCCTAGTATCCTATCACCCGTCCTTGTTCCTAGTATGGACCCTGGTGTCAGACTTGGGGGCATCACAGCCCCTTACCGTGCTCATAGATTTGGGAATGGTCATATTCCATCCTCTATTCCATTTATGGAGGATTTTTATTCCCTTCGCTTGGTCTTTACACCAGTGGTCACCCTCACAAGGGTGGTGGTGGATACATGAATGTTGGGTCTACACCTTACTTTCCTTTTTATGTCCCAGCGTTCACCGTATTGTTTCCTTTGGGTGCATTTCTCATGATCATTCTTCCCTATCCTACAGTTTGGATTCTTTATTGACTATTTCGGGTTTTTTTGGACTAATATGGTTGTCATGTAGGGTCTAGTTTCTATACACTCTCTCCAAGGTTGAGATCCATTTGTTCCTATCACAGGTATTATGTCTGAACTGGCATATAGGTTAGGATTTTACATCCACTAGCACTTATGCATTGCCTTATGACCATTCTATCTTAACCTTAGGTATGAACCCATTCCATGGTATCACGGAACCTTCATGTTGCTGTTAGAAGTGGTACTATGTGAATGGTAGAGCTTTCCTATACATGGGTATCCTAGTTAGCTCCCCTTTTCATTTGGTACCCATGTTGTGAGTCCTCTCTTAGATCCCGGAGTCCGTTGTATAGTATCGCCATGAAATTTTGCAAGAGTCTCATACTCCTCTTGATCTTTTGCTGGCCTATTTCCCTCAGGACTCCCTCATGTCAAGTTGTGAATACATTATCATGAGCTTTTCCTGCCTTATTGAGCTTTCTGTCGGCTCCCTTGACATTGCGTTTCAGCCATATAGCCCGAGCTTGTCTCATGACTAGCCATGCAGAGCCATTTCTTATATCCTTCATAGCTTGATTTTCTTTTTACCGAGAGGGGATTTTCCCCCGAGTGTCGATATCGTACACATGTATCCTTGCATTGAGCATAGGTATGTTCCACTACTTGGAACTAGTTTGTTTGCCCTTATGACACTCGTCTCCTCCTAGTTTGTAAATATAAATCTATTTTATTCTTTTTTCAAGCTTTTTAAATAACTGAAAAAGTCCAAAAAAAACAAAAATAAAAAAATAAAAAATCCGGACAAGGAAAGATGTTATCTGTGGTAGCTGTCGAGTCGTGTCGCCTTCGAACAGAGCACTGTATATCACATCCATTGGTTGGGTTATAGTTTGACTTTAGGAGCTGTACTCATTTATCTGAGTTTATCTCCACCGACTGGTTAAGCTTCGAGTCCCTATGGAGCCTCTGTTGATGCCCCATGTGTCATAGAGATGTCCCAGTTTGTATATCGAGTCTATGCTACCTTCATTCAGTCACCATACGTCGTTATGATCTTGTTCAAAGGAATTTGAAACCTGAGTCGTCCATTCCTCAGTTATCTTGACTTTGCATGTCGGCCATTCCCGGTACAGTTACTGGTTTGTGCACCTTATGATCGAGTCCTTCCACATTATACAGCTTTGCTGAGTACCTCATGTTGGATGATGGGGGATGCCTTAATGCCCTCCTTCTAGCATATTTCATCCCATCGACTTCAGATCATTTATTCTGGGATTGGAATCTAGAGTCATTTTAAGTGCCTTGAGACTTGCAGTCATCGGTGGTAGGTTCTCTTGCCATCGATAGTTTCTTGGGAATACATCAATGTCCCGTGATCGATGGATCCTCTCAAGTGTTCTACCTCAACACATTTATTCACACTTGTTAGTTTGCACTCTAGTACCTTGATTCCCATTTTCATCATTGGCGGGTGATCTCGTGTCTGTTAACGATATACATTAATGACCGGTAATCAGACGATGGACTACTATGTTCGACCTCGACACCTCTATTCGCATAGTAGGCCATGTAATCGTAGCGATTTGTGTAGAATACTTTCTAGATTGGTGGCATCTCTTATATTCTACCTCCTTAATCGTGCCAGTGTTCATGAGATTTCATCTCTCGTGACTTGATTCCAGTATATGTCAGACATTTCCAGCCACTATGGAGATCTTGATCTATTATATATCTTCAACCATTTTGGAGATCATGGTCCTTTGTATATCTTCATCATGGAGATTCTGATCTATGTATATTGTACGTGGCTATGACCACATATGTGACATCATGTATCATGCCTATTCATGGCCATTGTACTCTTATGTATCTCGGACTGCTATATGTACTTGCAGTTGTATGTAGAGTTGTATTATTGGGTGATTCCATGAAGATGGGTAACACTTTTTGGCCAAATTTGGCGATGAAAACCTGATTTTTTACTCATGTGCTAGATAGAAGCCCTCAAAACGCATATATGCCATGTGAATTTTGATTTGCAGTAAAAAAACAAATTGTAGAATATTATGTTGGCTTCATAGTGATATTTTTTTAAAAATATTCCGATGTCATTTAATGAACTGTGTGACCTTAAAAATTTGAAGAAGCTAATAAGTGGCTCGTGTCCACGTAGAGTAATTCAATCTTGCATTAATAATTTAAAAAAAATAAATATATGAGCATGATCTACATAAAATGCAGTGTGATGTGCATATTTTTTTGTTAATTTTTTTCGCATTATAAAATTATTTATTATTTTCCGAAAGTGACCACATTAGATTTCAGCATCGTTTTAAACACATATTTGTCCACGTAAAGGAATTTTTTCTATTTTTTCAAAAATTGAAAAACCAAAGATACCCTTTTGAAGAGGACATGTCGATATGTGATGTGTGCATTTTTAAGAATTTTTTGGCTGTGTATTTTTAACTCTGCGGATTTTTCTTTGAGCCGCTTCGAAGTTGCAGTGTGGTTTTCTAAGTATAAGTTTTAGAAGTAATTAAAAAATAAATTTCATATGAATGCCAAAATGCGTGTATGATACATCAATGGATACAAGATTCGTTGGTGAATTTATCAAGATCAACTCCGCTCAGTTATGTGCTAGGAATGGCAGGGTTTACACCTCTGCAAGGCACAGGAAATTTTTCATTTGTTTGAATGTGGGCTAAGTCTGTTTTTTTAAGCCCTCGATCGAGGTATGAACCTCGATTGAGGTATCTAAATACCTCGGTAGAGGGCTTGATAAAACCTCGGTCGAGATATTAAGACCTCGGTCGAGGGCTTAACAAGCCCTTGACCGAGGTGCGTTTTTCTGTTTTTGCCGAAATGCACTTGCCAAAAAGTGTTACCCAGGTCCGTGGATTCACCCTATTGTACTATGCTGATTGTGTGGTTGGTCTTCCATTTGGGATCCTTCATCACTCCACTTCTGGGATGGACTTATAATGTATTTCGGCCATCGTATAACCCCTCTGATCTCATACATTAGGGGGCATCTGTTATAGTAGATTTCACCACTCTAGGTGAATCACAGTTTGTATGGCCTTCCCCTGTCCCGCTGCAGACTCATTAGACCCTATGGACCACTTTTTGTCCTTTGATGTTTCCTTGATCATCCCTAAAAACATATGAAAAATGATATACGCAACTTTTAAACCTATAAGCGCGTATATACACGGGTTTGACCACTATAACCGTGTACATCGGGATGTGTGCATAATCCAAATCCTTTTGGAGTTTTCCTTGACATGGATCCGACTCCTGGCCTTCCATATGCCTTGAGATCGCTCGGATTCGACCTTTCATTATCCCTTTGAAATCTATATAAGGAACCCCTTGGTACATTGAAGGCATAAGAGAGAATTGAGAGCAAAGAAACTATAGTCCATTGTTGCCAGAACTTATGCTTGAGTCTGCATCCCTTTGTCCCTTGGAGCACTTTTGTGTTCTTCCCAAGCTTGCCTTTTGCTTGTGAGCTTGCTATCGAGAGATGGAGGATTGAAGTGTTGGAGGCCCAAGTGGGGGATTCAGTTTCTCTGGTTCGCAGACGTTCCGTCAGAGGTTGTATCTTGTAATCTCTGATTTATATATAGAAATATCTTTTCCTGTCCAATGATGTGTATTTGAATGAATATTTTATCCATGGGATTATGTCAAATGCTTTTACATTATTGATTATATATGCTAGAATAGATCTAACACCATGATATATAGTATGCTTGTATTGTTTACTTGTTGTTGAGGAAGTAATATAGCAATTCAAGATGAAGATTGGAAAGCTCAACGGGGATCTACTTCAACCATCCGAAATAAGGTACGAGGTCTGATCCTTTAATGTTAGACATTTAATTTCTATTGCATATTGGAAAAGATTGATTTCTGGAGTCAAGTTGTCTGTTGTGGTACCCCAAGCCATAGGAATTTCTGTCCATAACAGAATTGGCGACTTTGCTGGGGATGTTCCTTGTTTTTCTTAGGGGTTGGGGGCACAATGGGATTGATATTATTGACTTGCTCTTGCTCATGACTTTGTTTCTCATTGCTCCTTGACTATCCCAAGTACTCTTCTTTGTCAATATTGGTTGTTTCTTTATCTTTGTTTTTCTGTATTATTATTTCTAGTAGTTGGGTTGGCTGGTTCTATGGCTACCCACATGGAGTCCGCACTCTGAAAAAGAGGGATTAGTACCAACCATGTAAAACAAGTGGGAATTAGGTTAGGTTTTTGGGATTTTTTTATCTCCTACTGCATCAGTTCCCTTTCATTTTCGGCTATCTATTGTTTTTTCCTGATGTGCTAGTTTCCTTTCTGGTCTTCTAGGGCTTGGGGACATGGTCTGTCACAGGATTTCCCCTATTTGTGTTAGGTTTGGGTTTTTCTGTCTCATGATGTGGATTCCTCAGGGCTATGCTCGCCTACCGGTCCACGGGGGGGTTGACTTTTCCTCCCCGCTAAACCTCTCATAGGAAGACAAAGGTGATGATGACCCTCAAATCTAAACGTCATTTCATTCTAGGACGAGATGTTACGTTGGATAGGGTCTCAAATATTTGTTGTATGGATCTCATTGGATTCTTGGAATACTGCTCCATGAATAGGGATGAATGGGTGGCTTAGGATACCTTGCATTGGAAACCCATCCTCAACTACATCCCCACCATCAGTATGCTTGCTAATAATTGGCTGGTAAATTATTTTCTTGAGGTTGTTGATGCCTCCAGTATCCTTAACCAGACTTGTTCCATTGCAAATGGTTTACTAGTTCTCAGCCACTGGCACTCCAACTTCGACCCACTTAAGCAAAGGATAATAAAAAGACATCTCCGGGTCCTTTTGCCTACCTTACCTTTTCCCTTATGGAGAAGAGATATCATGATTGGCATATCCAACACTTTAGGGAGGTTTGTGTCCTTAGAAAAATATTTCCATCTTATATTTGATAAAAGGACCACCAAGATACTGGTCAAAATTGATGTATCTAAAGGGCTCCTTCTTGAGATTGAAATTCTTAGCAACAACACGGTATTCACCCAAAGACTGAACTACCTGAACATGCCTTTGAGGTGTAACTATTGTCATGAAACTGGACACTTGAGGAATAATTTCCCTTCTCTATTGCAGGGACACCCATTAAATATTGGATACTCAGATCCAGAACTGTCATCGACCTCCCCTTCAGATACTCCACCTTTGGGATCTGAGCTTTGTCCTAGCTCACCAGTGGAGGTCTCTCCACCTGTTGAATCCTTGGGCGCGCTCACACCTATAGGTCCCTATGATTCTTCATCTCTTACCTCATTTGGTGACCTTACTAAGGGGGAGCTACATCATATTAAGGATATCGAGAATATAGCCCTGGTGAAAACTTCTTTCCCTCCCACTTCTTCCAAGGTCACTCCTGCCACTTTACCTTCTACAACTATTACTTCTCATAGTATTCCAAATATTGAGGTAGTTCCCCCCTTTAGATTGGCTGGAAGACTTTCACCCCCTACAAAGGAACTCTCCTCCTATTTTTTCAGAAACTCAGCATAGTCCAACATCCACTCCCTCCATATCTGACCCTTCTCTACTTGAATCCATATATATATTTTTTGATAAATCATCGAACTCGCCCTCCATACTCCCCCTGGATTCTATTAAGTTCAAGAATGTTACTATCAGGAAATCCAGGAAGAACAAGTATTCATCCATTCCTCTTGATGAGTCTGGTTCTATGGGTCTTTACAATACCCTCTCATCTAGAATAAAATTTGCAATGAGATCTCAAAATTCCCCACAGGCACTTAGAGCAAAGTCCCCCGTAGAACAAGTTGACCCATGAATATTATCTCCATAAACATCAGTGGGTTTGGAGGGATGTCCAAACAAAAATCCCTCAAGACACTATTCTCATATTTAAAACCTGATATGATATTGTTACAAGAAACTATGTGTAACCATTTTTCTTCACTTCGTCTTTTTTCCAAGCTGAGACTTGGCTGGAAATTTTGTGCACTTGATGCTCAGGGTCTTTCTATAGTTCTGCTAACTGGATGGAACCCTCACCTCACAAGATGTAAGGCCTACCACTCCTATGTAGGAATCCTTAACAAATCTAGATTTAAAGGACTTGACTCTGTCTACTCCATTTTGAATTTTTATTGCCCCTATTCTGATAGAGCCATTTTCTAGGATAATGTACTAGCTGGGGGTATCTTTGAATTTCCTAACCTCATCCTTAGCTGGGGACTTGAACTTTACCCTCTCCGATGCTGAAGTTTGGGATGAAAGGGCCTGCATTGATCACATTGTCCATTATTTTTCTCACCTTCTGGATTCTAACCACTTGGTGGACTTATCCCCTACCTATCCAGGCCCTACTTGGAGTAATGGTTGAGTGGTCTTGGATGGTGTTAGCAAAATACTAGATATATTTCTTACTTCTATCCACCTTATTCCTGCATTGAACCATTATAAATCTTGGATTCACCCCTCTGAGATCTCTGATCACTACCTTATTTGTCTATAATGGAACTTCGTTCCTACCTGTCATCTCTACCCTTTCAATTTCAATAGGGATTGGCTACGGGAAGAAGGATTTTGTTCACTTGTTTATTCCTCTTGGAATGTTATTGTTCCCTGGTCTTTCAGTCCTATGTTTGTCCTTAATTTCAAAACTTCAGAGACTTAAGGATATTGTAAAGGATTGGGAAAAAAGGACAAACCTGGCCAAATCTATTGATGCAAAGGAGTTTGAATCTACCATACTTAACCTCCTCTCTTCCAGAATCTCTAGTATCTTGACTTTTGATCAAGCCTCACAGCTTGTCTAGCTTAAGGCTACGAACTATGCTTTATTAGCTCATTAGGTTCTCACCTGGAAACTTAAAAGAAGGATTGACTAGTTAAATGAGGGTGATGTAAACTCGAAGTTTTTCCATTCTTATGCATCTGCTAGAAGGAACTCAAAATCAATATGGGCTCTCAAGAATCACTTAGGGGAATTAATTGAGGATGAAACTAAGCTTAAGTGTATGGGTGCACACCACTTTTCATACTTATTTGTTGATGATGGTTCAACTAATATTGAGGCTCAATTAAAGGTTATCATACTTTTCCCTTCCTTTGTCCAGGAGGAAGGTACTGAACATTTTTTAGCTAATTTCACACTCTATGAAATTGAAGGTGTTCTTAAAGGCTTAAAAAAGATAAAATCTCAGGACCAGATGGTTGGCCTATGGAATTCTACTTCCATTTCTTTGATCTGGTAGATCTTGACATTCTTGGTGTTGTTGAACATTCTACGGTGGAGGGGAGGGTTACTTGTGCTCTCAACACTACTTTCATAACCCTAATACCTAAGTGTGACAAGCCACTTTCCTTTGTTGATTACAGACCCATATCCCTTTGCGACTTGGTCTACAAAACTATTTCCAAATTGGCAGCGAACAGACTAAAGCCCCTACTTGAAAAATCCATCTCTAGAAACCAGTTTGGGTTCCTGCACAATAGACATATCATAGAACTAGTGGATATTTCACATGAAGTTATTCATTCCATTAAACAAAAGAATAAAAAGATCTTGATTCTTAAGTTAGACTTGGTAAATTCCTTTGATAGAGTTAATTGGACTTTCCTTAGATTAGTCCTCTTACAAATTGGGGTACCTGTAGTGGGTGTCAACTGGATTATGGGTTGTGTGGAATCCTCTAATTTTATTTTCCTCATCAACGGAACACCCTCCAGTTTTTTCCCTGTTTCTAGGGGCATCATGTAGGGATGCCCCCTATCTCCACTCCTCTTTATCTTGATCATTGAGAGCCTGGGTTTACTCATCACTAATGCACAACTTAATGGAGCTATTACTGGTGTTAAGGTTTCACAGAGTTTATAGCTTACACACTTGCTATTTGTTGATGATGTTTTACTATTTGGTCTTGGGACTGTGGAGGAATGGAAACAATATAAAGAACTGTTAGATCTTTTCTGTACTGCTACCACTACAACAAATCCTGAAATTAGCGTCCAATTTAGTGTCCCTTTTTAATGTAATTTTTTTTTACATTGAGTGGTCAAACTAGATGCTAAATGAGGCGCGTCATGGACAAAACTTTAAGCATCTCAAAAAAATGTCTTTTTTTGCTTCCTAAATAGCATCCTTTATGACGTCCAAAATAGCATCTCTTTTTTGCTTCTAGAATAGCGTCCAACTTTGCTTCCTGAACAACATCGAGGTTTGCTTCTAGAATAGCATCCAACTTTGCTTCCTAAACAACATTGAGGTTTGCTTATTAAATAACGTCCTAGTTTTCTTCCTAGCGAGTGTCTGCTTTTGCGTCTTAAATGACATCCTCGTTAGCACCATGTTTGCATCCTTAATAGCACCATGTTAGCATCCAATATTGCATCCATTTTTTCTACCACTTTAGCATCCCATTTTGCACCATGTTTACTTCCAAATATGTGCCAATTTTCGCTTTCAAATTTGCACCAATTTTTGCTTCCTTTTTTGCATCGTGTTTTTCTACCAAAATGACGCCAAATATTTCTTCTATTGTTGCACCATATTTTTCTTCCTATGTAGTGCCATGCTTTGCATCCAAAGTAACGTCTTATTTTTCTACCATATCAACGACATGTTTCACTTCATCATTAGTGCCACGTGTTGCATCCTTTTTAATGCCTAGTTCTGCATCTCTCATGTTTTGGTCACTAATTTAGTCATTTTTAGTAATTTTATATACTAGTTTTTGTCATTTTGTTTGGTCACCTATCTCTTATTTTTTGCTTACTAATTTAGTTTTTTTTAATCGATATTATAATATCGTTAGGGCAAGGAGGAATCTAACCACCAACCTCCTGCTTGTAAGGCAGACGCTCTTCCATTGAGCTAGAACCCTTTAAGAATTTGGGAACCTAACTTACAGAGTCCTCTATAATGGTAAAAAGGAAAAATACACAACTTTGAGTATCTAATGCTCGACAAAGGATGATAGATTGTATAAGTTCACAATATATGATCAAGCAGGTTATGAAACCCATAAACCTTTTCTATGAATTTTGAACAAAACTCAAGAAATTGGCTTAATGGGATTGCAAAAATCACTATTCCCAGCAACAGTAAGTGTACCACTATATGAGGCCTATCAACAACAATTATCTTAGTGTGGATGCTAAGGATATAGTAGATAAGTATGATTATCCTAGAGCCATGTATAAGTAGATCAATAAGGAGAATCAAAAGAGGATGATCAACCTAATAGTTGGTGCTTCACATGGATCCTATCCACCATGGGATGAGCAAAGTTCCTTCTTCTTCCTTATGATGATGATGAAGTGATAAGTAATATCTTTCATTTATTTGTTACAACTTTATGTCAGCTCTATAATATAAATAGTTCTTTAGTCCCTCATTTGGAAGGAGGGTGACCACTTCAGAAAATAGTGTGAAAACTAGGTCATGTTATGATGTTGGGATTCAAATGTGAAGAATTAATCCTTGAAATGTTTCCCATATTATTCTATGTTGATATTGAAGCCCATCCAAAATATATCATTACCCAATCCAAGATATTATCACAGTTATGTTGGACAAGATTGAAGATATACCTGAGCAACTGTTAGCCACCATGCTAGCTCACATAGGGGAGGGAAAATACAGTGCTTCTCCAACTACCCATGGACTTTCTAGAAATGTAATGGAGCAATGTGCAAACAAGCTTGAGCCTTACATGAACCACCTTATCACTTCAATGATTACCACTGAGGAGGTTAATAGAGGTTACCATATGTCAGATCAAGCATGGAACACTTAAATTTTATTTTCATTGTGCACATCAGAGAAATAAATTCAAGATATGATTATGGTTTTTAATGATATTTTCTGCAACAATGATGAACGTATACCAAAATATGCAAGCATTGGCATGGTTGAAAAACCCATGCTTGATGACAAGAGTGATCCATAGTTGAGATCCCCGTGAGAGTTTATGTTAATGACCGCAAACTTGGTACACCTATTTAAAAATTAAGAATGGTGGCAAGGTTGGTGAATGTGCCAGAAAGGTGGATTTATTGTCAGAGGATCAGTTGATGGAGAGGGATGAAGCAGTCAAATTAGGAAGAAAGCCGTCTTCAAAGAACTTTTTCCACCATGTTCTATATGAGAAGATTTTCAAAGATGGAAATCATCTTTATCATTTCATGGAACATGATACAGTTGTTTCTGCCAAGTGAGATAATTACTTGATTTACAAATGACATGAAGCCCAGACCCACAACTAAAATTATAGCTACACTTTGGAGCCTAACTCAAACAATTTATGAAGCTTATCTCTAATGATGATAATCATATAGTTTACAGAAGCATTGGAGTCAATGAAAAAAAATTAAGGTACTTAAAGGTAATTAAGGAACTTCACAGAAATGATTTGCATGACTTATCTAAAGAAGAAAAACTCGCATTCTATATCAACTTGTATAATATGGTGCAATTCATGCAAGTGTGTTGTGGGGTTACCTTGAAGGGACTCTATAGAAAAGAATAATTTTATTATTTTAAATGTCATTCAAGGCTATTCTTATTCACTCAGCCATCCAAAATGGAGTTTTGAGTGGTACCAAAGACCTCCTTACAATTTGCTTAAGCATTTTGACTTCAAAGGCAAACCCATGCAGCTGGTTGTCTTGCTAGATCCATAACCTTTGTTCATTTTGTCTTACTGTGTGGCTCGAGATCAAGCAATGACATCAGATGTAGTTCATTGGGAACTAATGATGAGGAATTAAGGCAAGCCGAAATGATATTTTTTGACAATGGTGGAATCCTGTTCCCGCGGAAATCAATATTTCTTTATTTAACGAGATTCTGAGTTGGTATAGTGTGGACTTTGGCAAGAGTGAAACATAAGTTATGAAGTTTGTTGCAAACTATTGGGAGCCCTCAAAGTCTGAAAACTTGTTGGGATTATTGAATAGTAATTGACTGAAGAACAAATTTCTAGAATTTAGCTTCAGGAGAAAAGAATGTATCTGCTCTTGACAGGCCTATTCTGCCAAGATCCTTCTTCATTGAATTTATGACTGACAAACAAGGGGATTTTTTCAATACATGGTTTCCCTGAATCACATCAGCTGAGATGTGAAGGAAGAGATGGAACCTTTTACAACAAAATGAGGACTTAATTGCAGCCCTGCAAGAACAAGACATAGAATACTAGAAAAGGTTCAGGAATTGTAAGTTGTGCAAGGGACACATGACAAGACAGTGCCAAGAAGGAATGAGCACTCTCCCAATCTTATAAGAGAGACAAGACCATTCGCATCCACAATGGGAGATCCACATAATTTCTGTCATCATCATTGAATTTTGTCAATATGTCAATTTTGTAATTTCCTATGTCTACAGTTTCTATACCAGTATATAGACAGGTATGGTAGTAGAAACAGTAATTGTACCGAGGGAGTAATGATGATATAAAAAAAAGTATTAGGATGCTATCAAATGAATTAATCAATCCCCAATTTTGAATGTAATCGTAACTTTTTGGGTTTAGATGGGATGTTGTTCTGATATATAAATATAAATAGTCATTTCTGTGCATAACTTTTAAAAAAGCGCAACTTTTTCCTCAAAATGGACCAAGCTACTTGCATGCAATAGTTGCAAAATTATTTTATATTAGGGCAAGTATATACTCTGATAAACTGCTGATTCTGAAAATTAGGCAAACAATTATATTACATATCATTTTGATCATTCTAGTGCACTCAATTGTCGTTACAAGAAGAATATGTTGATATCCACAACTAACATATCCTTCTTGTGATCTTTTTTTCAGCAATATGTTTGTAAATAGAATAGTTAGCAACAAAAGTATTAGTTAGTAATGCAAAGTCCCTCAAAATGCCTAACTTTTATTATTTGAAAAAGGAAAACAGAAACACATACCTCTCCAGTGTGAGGATCAATTGTTTGCAGGACACTCTCAATAGCTCTCAATAGCTTTATATTCCATATTAGATGCTTTCTGGGTCAATTGAAAAGAGCATATGCATAATACATCCTTTCCTGCTGCTAGGCTTGAACATAATTTTAATCTGGCCCTTTGTTTCTGTCTCCCCAGCAACCTGCATAAACACAAGTTCCCATTTTATAACAGGTATAGTAGGTTTGGCATAACAATTAGGAATTATCATCTACCAACAAGAAGTCATGCCATATTTAAGACGATGTAGTCCCCAAGCCCTAATCTAAAGTCTTGTTTTAAACAACTCCTAGATACAAGCATCTTAGAGTTACAATTCTGTAGAGAATCTGAATTACCATGCTGCTCATCTTAAACAATCATCTAAACAAAAATTAAAGGAATTCAACAATATAACAAATATCCCAAACAAAAAAATATGCGGAAAAGTGTCATATCAAAACTCATTATAAAAGTTTATATCAAAACTCATTATAAAATTCTTGCATCCAATGGCTAAAAGGTAGATTCAAAATGATGAACTCTGTCTTTGGATTAATTCCTGTTGGAGACATTTACAATCATACACACTCTTTTTGGTCAAATTGGCCTAGTTAAACCACTATCCTAAGTATAATTGAAATTAATTGACATCAGTGGAGCATTAATTGCCATCATCCAATCACACCCACGCCTACCTATAGTCAAGGAGGATAACTTAGCCTTCTCCTACAGTCAAGGAGGCTAACTAGAGCACTCCGAGGGTGATCTGAGTGATACTAATGCACCTAATTGCTAACTTGTGGTTAAAATCAGTTCAACCAGTTAGTTAAGGCACCTCCTCTCATTAAATATATTATTTAATGATTATTTATTATTATTTAATGATCTGAAGTCAACAAGGCGCCTCCACCAACTTCTGATGATCATTTCAACTTCAGTTAACCTCATCGGGTTCATTGAAGTCATGGAGCACTAGAACTTGGTGGTTGGCTTGCTATGACATGTGTTTGATCTCCTTCAGTTGAGATTTAGTCATTTATTGCACTTCGACTTCATTTAGGGTTTGGTGAGTCAATTAGGGTTTTGGTCAAGTGGTTAACTGAGTGTGAACCAATGGTTTAGAGTCAGTTAAGCTAGACTCACTCATTGAATTTGAATTGCCTCCTTAGGTATTCGAATTCCTCATGGATTCATGCAATTGCTTGACATTGTTATTGTAACGATTCATTGTTTATTGAATATACAGAGAGGAAACTATTCTGGTTCCGATTAACACCATTTCTGAGTTATTTGTTGATTATTTATTGATGAGATTGATTCTTTGCTCCTAGATAAATGTGCAAGATTAATATGGTACCAGAGCATATGGCAGGACAAAGATCTATCTCTCAAAAACAAGATTTTTTGACAAATTTCTCCATGAAATTTGAGCAATAGCTCAAAAATCCAGCACTGCACCAGAATCCAAGGCTTACCACTTAATACCCCAAGTAAAGAACTTGTTGATCAAGCTTGCTTGAGTGACTATGATGGCTATGATGAAAGCCTAAAATGTACATGCTGTCCGACCTTGCGGTACCCCTTTTTGTTTTGATTTGCAGGTTTTAACATGTACAACTTTGAATGGACTCATTAATCCCTCTTCTCACCCCATTCACAAGCTATTCGGAATGGAAGTTGAAGATGATTGCATCTATGAAGAGACAAGGTCTCTATGAGGTGTCTATTGGACTTAGAAAAGATTCTTATGAGAATGATAATGACTAGCTAAATGACGGTGATAAATCTTTTGAAGCAATATGTCTGGCCCTTTCTCCTACCTTGTACTACCTTATTGGTTATGCTGAATACCCAAAGGATTTCTGGACAATATTGGAAAGAACCTTTGGAAATCACAATGAGGATCATAATATTACTTTGGAGATCACATCCAAAACCACAAGAGTTCTTCACTCAAAATTATTAGCCTCTACTCTCTCTGATGAAGTTGTTCAAGATGAAGATGAAGCAGAATATTCCACACATTCAATTCGAATTGAAGAAAGTCTTCATGCAGTGACTCCTTCTCCTGATGCTCCGGGAGTTCATGAGATATCTTATATCTCTTCTTATCATATTTATGAAACAAAAGAAGACATTCGAATCTCTGATATTGAATAAAATACTGCTGCACTTCCATGCAAACATTCACCAGTGATTTTCCTTTGAATTATGTGCAAAATTTACCAGTAATTGCTTCCGAAAGTGAAGAGAAATTTGATTTTTCTCCCTTTAATATTGTTGTTGGTGTGCAAATATGTGATGCCTTGGATATTTTCGAATAAATATCATATTACCAGAGTGATCCATTCGCTCCCCATGTTCTAGATCTTCCAGAAAAATCATGCAGGATTGTGTGCACCAAAATTCAGAGTTTTGAAGAAAAAGATAACTATGCATCCACCGTCTCGATTGACCATATCGATTGACCATAATTTTGGATCTGATATGAACCTTATTAGATCTGATATGATCTTATTTGGATATGATCTAATATTTATTGGTTCAAAATTTCAGGTTCATAAACCTTCAGTACTGCTTGTAGTTGTTCTCATCAACGGTGTGAAGAAACAAGTACCACAAGTCTCCTACAAAACTGCTACTGGGGATTTGATTTCATTTCACAGTTTTGGATCTGTTGTGGAATTATTTAGATCTGATTTACATTCTAATATGATATTATTTTCTTCATATCTTAAAACCCAAGAGCTTTCAGCCATGCTTGTAGTTTCTCTCACCAATTCCGGTGTGAAAAATCAAGTACCGCGGTTCTTCTTCAATTTTGCTGATGGGGATTTGGTGTTAGTTTCGTCATATGAGGTTGCTGATATTTTATTTTGTGATTCATTATCTATTTCAGAAGCTATATCAGGTTATGGAGCTCAAGCATTCGCTCTCCAGAGTCCCAGGGATTCTCTACCTTTGGTCACATGCTCATCTCCTCACAGAACAAGTAAAGAGGAAGACATTTTGCATCTGCTTGGACACTTGCTCCTAAGATTTGGGGCTGTTTTCACCACTCATGGTTTGATGTTCAAGGCTGAAACATATCAATTTCTTGATTGTTTCACACATGGTTCAAATAACACATATTTCATTAAATTTGGAAATATTCTATTACAAGGACTTCATCCACATTGAGTTTTTTTGTAAATCTCTAAATACATATTCTATTAAATCTAGAAAAATCAACTCAAAGAACTATTCCATTAAATTTGGAATAATTAATCCAATGAAGTATTTTCTCAATTAATATTTTTTATTTATTTCAAGTAAAACTTTAGTATTCAACCATTCAAAAGAAAATATTACATCTCAAATAGAACTAGTCTAGGAAATATTACATCTCAATTAGAACTAGATGGGTTGGACATAAATCCTGATGAGTCTATGAATAGTAATAATTTTGTAGATGTTAAAATATTTGAGACAATGAGATATATTATGTGGGAATAATCCAAATTGAATGAAATTGCACACATAATTTTATACTATAATACTGTAAGACATGCTCTATACTATATTTGAGGTGACCGAAGAACTAAAAAGATTTATATTATAAAACACCATGTTTGATCATTGCTTTCATGAAGAGGTGAAAATGACAAGAATTTTGAATATATTGAATTAGAGATAGATGTTGAAACACATTTTTAATGAATTTTAGTCAAACTTTGTATGTCCTCGTGTTCTTTGATTACTAATGATTCAAAGTAACTACAATTAAGTTATTTAAGATATTGATTTTCAATATTAAGTATGTATCCAAAGTCACTCATCTATGACAAATGATTCTCCCATTTAACATGATTAATCGAGGAAACCATTTCTTCAATTATAATTTTATCATTACTTATTCTAAAACTTTAGTAGTCAAACATTCAAAAGAAAGCATTGTCTCAATTAGAAGTAGAACATGGGTACTGGCCACATAAGTAATGATGTATGTATGAATATCCATAATTTATTAAATGTTAAGAACGGTGAGACATTGAGATATATTGAAAAGAAATAATCCAAAAAAATTGCAAAAAACTTAATTTTGACATGCTATGTTGCAAGAGGTTTTCCATCTAATATATTCGAGGAAACCAAAAAAAATGAAGTCATTCATGTATGACCCATATTCTCCCAAATTTAGCATGAATATTCTACTTAACATGGATTATCAAGAAATTCTAAAATTTTAAAAAACAAAATGCATCATAGTAGTTTATATGTAGTTTTATTTCAAAATGTATTTATCACATTTATGCACTCATATTCATGCATATAATTAACTAAAA